>OY728123.1:1390146563-1390746563 GCA_963277665.1 Viscum album
CCCATCCTCATTTAAAGTCCATTGACCACGCTCTCAACATATCCTCAAGTGTTTGGATAGTCCGCTCAGATTGGCCATCAGTTTGAGGATGATAGGCCGTACTGAAGTTCAGTTTAGTATTCAGAGCATGTTGAAGACTCTTCTAAAACTTAGAGGTGAATCTTGGATCTCGGTCAGACACAATAGATAGTGGTACCCCATGTAACCTTATCACTTCCCTGATATATATCTGTGCTAGTTGATCCAATGAAAAATCCTCCCGAATAGCAATGAAGTGTGAAGTATTTATAAGACGATCCACAAAAACTGAGATTGCATTGTTGCCTTTGGATGTCCTCGGAAGTCCGGTGACAAAGTCCATGGTGATGTTCTCCCATTTCCATTCTGGTATGGGCAATGGTTGCATCATCCACTTAGACTTCTACCTCTCTGCCTTCACTTGCTGACACACCAGTCACATTGATGTATATTCAGTGATCTCCTTCTTCATATTATCCCACCAAAAGTTTTCTTGGAGATCTCGATACATCATTGTGCTCCCTAGGTGAATAGAGAAATTTGAACTATGTGCATCATATAAAAGTTCCTTCTTCAGCTCCGGACATGATGGAACACATAGTCTTTTACCAAAACCGCACAATTATTTATTCATTAACATTAAACTCCGAGGATTTCCCATTTTTGATAGCTTCTAGTTTTTCTTGAATTCCCACATCATCCTTTTGAGCATCCTTTAACCTTTCCAAAAGAGATGGTTGAGAAATCATTTCTGAAAGGATTGATGATGTTCCCTTCTTCATGATTCCCACGTCCATCTTCATCAAGTATAAGAAGATTGGATCCTTCTCAATTCTCATCATTGATAGAATCGCTGGATCCTTTCTACTTAGGGCATCTGCCACCTTGTTCGCTTTCCTAGGGTGGTAATGTATTGAACAGTAATAATCCTTGATGAGATCTATCCATCTTCTCTGGCGCATATTAATCTCTTTCTGTGTGAATATATATTTAAGACTCTTGTGGTCAGTATATATCTCACATTTCTCTCAATAGAGATAATCCCGCCAGATTTTCAAGGCAAAGATCACAGCCGCCAACTCTAGATCATGCGTTGGATAGTTTCGCTCATGGATTTTCAACTTCCTTAAGGAATAGGATATCAATTTATCATTCTGCATCAGCACACAACCTAATACCTTCTTTGAAGCATCACTTAATACCACAAAAAGTTCCCCACTTGTGGGTAAAGTGAGCACGGGTGTAGTGATAAGCCACCTTTTCAACTCCTTGAAGCTTTCATTGCATTCATCACTCCAAGAAAACTTTACTCCCTTTCAAGTTATCTTGGTAAGAGGGTTGGACAATCGTGAGACAAATCGTCAATAATATCTAGCTAACCCCAAGAAGCTACGGATATCTGTTACCGATGTTGGCCTCAGCTATCCCTCAATTGCATCTGTTTTGGAGGGGTCCACAAATATCCCATTTCTTGTGATGATATGTCCCAAGAATGAGACCTCCTTCGACCAGAACTCACACTTGCTGTACTTTGCAAAGAGCTTCTCCTTGCGCAAAGTCTCTAGTATAGTTTTTAAATGCTCCTCATGATCCTCCTTGGTTTTGGAGTATATTAGAATATCATCTATAAAGACTACCAAAAATTTATCAAGGTAATCTATAAAGACTCTATTCATCAAGTCCATGAATATTGCTGGAGCATTGGTGAGTCCGAAAGGCATTACTATGAATTCATAGTGCCCGTATCTTGTACGAAAAGTAGTCTTGGGGACATCTTCCTTCTTCACCCTTACTTGATAATATCCCGACCGAAAATCCACCTTGGATAAGTATTGTTCTCCATGCAGCTGATCAAACAAGTCATCGATTCTTGGGAGAGGATACTTGTTCTTTATCATGATTTTGTTAAGTTCATGATAATCGATGCAAAGCCGCATTGACCCATCATTCTTCTTGATGAAGAGGACTGGTGCACCCCATGGTGAAGCACTTGGGCGTATAAACCCTTTATCTAGATTCTCTTGTAGTTGTTTCTTCAGCTCTTCAAGCTCTACAATAGCCATTCTATATGGAGTCTTGGATATTGGTAGCTCCCCGTGTATAAGTTAAATTGAGAACTCAACATCTCTTCTTGGAGGAAGACCATGCAGTTCCTCGGGAAACACTTCAGCAAATTCCCTCAAAAAAGGCATTTCTTCAAGGATGGTTTCTTCCTTGGACTCAATCATCTGAGCCAGATATGCGTTCTCATAAGGCAGTAATATCCATTCTTGAGATGATGGAGCTAAAGGAGATTCATCTTCCTCCTGACACGTGTAAAGAATCGGGGGTCGATTCTCCATATGGAGTGTGATTTCCCTCTCCCAAAAATTTATGTTGGCTCTATATAAGGAAAGCCAATGCATGCCAAGAATTGCATCAAATTCCACCAGAGGGAGTATTACAAGGTTCTCCGGGAAATTCAATCCACATATTATAATAGGGGAGGACTTATATTCATGGGATGCAATGATTGCCCCATTTTCCGTACTCACCAACATCTTTACTTCCATGATTTCTGGTGGTGCTGGGATTGTTCTACTAAACATTCGAGATATAAAAGAATGCATAGAACCTGAATCAAAAAGTACGTTCGCTATTCTTGAATGAATAACTAGCGTACCTTTCACCACTTCGTTGTCGGGGTTCACTTCGGCAGTAGTGATGGAAAAAGCTCTTCCTTGCTGTCTTGGAGGTTGTTGGTTGCCTCCGATAACCCTTGGATTAGGTCACTGATTTGCAAAATGGCCCGGTTCTTTGAATTTCTAGCATTGAAAAATGCGTTGAGGTTTGAACGAAGCGTTCCTCTCCACTGTTTCAGCCGCGGGTCCTTCTTGCCGATAGTTAACAGTTAGGTTCCCTTCTCTTCCACACCTAAAGCATTTTATCGTCCCCTTACGGCAATTTCCAGGGTTATTCTTTCCGCACTTTTGGCAAGTGGGTGCTGGATCTTCTTAGCACCGTTGGATTTATCCATCGGACCACCAGCATTGAAGTCCACCTTACGCTTCTTGTCCCCATGATACCCCTGTGATTCCCCGATCTCCATTTCAACCTTGAGGGCACATCGGAAAATTTCCTCATAGTTGTCGAAGTCACAGATCTCTAATGCTTTCCGCAAGCTAGGCTTCACCCCACCAAAGAAGCGGTCAACCTTGCATTCGGGGGTAATGACAAAGCCAGAAGCGTATCTTTCAATCCTTGTGAAGTTTTCCTCATACGCTCCAACAGATTCTTCATCTTTTTTGCTTGAGGTAAAGGAAGTACCTTTCTATCTTAAGCCGGATGGTGCGCAGAAAATATTTATCGAAAAACATCTTATGAAAATCCTTCCATTCCAAAGCCTCGATCTCCTCCTCAAGCTTCGTATTTTTGATCAACGTCCACCATTGATCAGATTCACCCTCCATACGATAAGAAGCCAGGAGAACCTTCTCTTGTTCAGAACATTGGAGGATGTAGAAGATCTTTTCAATGGAGTTGATCCATTGTTCAGCGATCGTGGGATCGGATGATCCACTAAAAGTAGGAGGACTTTGTCTCGTGAAGCTCTCGATAGAGAATTGTTCTTTCTTGGGGGGGGTTGAACATTCCTCTTGACCCGTGTTTCTATTCAAAACATGAGTTAGCTGAGGGAGAAGCATGACAAAGTTCGCGATTCCCGCTCCCATTGGATTTGGCATCTCATTAGTATAGTCATCACACTGATCTTCACAACGGTTGTTAGTCCGAGTCCTCCTATTACCGGCCATTTGCTGGAATAAAAGCAATGTTAGGGGTAAAACATAAAGGGTAATCCAAAGACAAAAGTTGATGACTTATAAATAAACTTTCATTTCCATAACTCATGAGTCTATAGGCTTCAATCTAGGCTTTTCATGATCTACTTTCTAACATATATTCTTAGGGGAATTTTTTTTAATTCCCTTAATAAGGGTTCATACTAAGCTTGTGAATTTATCAAAACATATCCCCTGGGAGTGTCGTAACCAAGAGTGCAGTAATGCCTGTTGTCGTGCACCAGTTCCCGTTCGAGTCTAGCTCAAAGCGGTGTTTTCGGGTTTTACCCCTAGGATACATCTTTGCCAGAGCCACCTCTACCTGCTCGTATCCATACAGGGATGTATTTGTTTGATAAAACACTTACTTAGTGTTTACCAAAACTTAGGGATGTTTTTATTATACTTAGTCTTGTATCTAAGGCTTTACTAGGGTTTCCTAATCCCAAAAATAACTAAACCTATCCTCTAATACCAACTATGACAACCTTTCTTTTTTATTACAACTTAAACATGATTTATTACATAAAACTTCACTTGATACAAAAAATAATATCGAGAGGTTTAGTGTCTTTGGGGCTTAGGATCATTACATAAAAACTTAAAACATGAAATACAACATCTTTATTGAAAACATCCTTTACATGACCACTACATTCCCTCGTACTTAGCATTGCATGGGATAACTTAAGGACATGCATAAGAAAAGGGTGAGCTATAAATCCCAGTAAGGGAGTACACATGGAATAACATGAGGAGTAAAATACATGTTAGACAATAGGAATATCAATAGAGCATAAAAGAAACATGAACATAAAGGCATGATAAAGCATGATAATCATAACATGGAAATGTGGCAACAACACTTAACATGGAATTAGCATGAGCCAAGGCTCATTGCACATAAAGCATGAGCAAACCCTCATTGCACATGAAGCATGAGTAAACCCTCATTTCACTTGAATTATAATGATTCAACACTCATTGCACATGACGTATCATGATACTATACTTTAACCAATTCATTGGAGCGCTATAATGGCGCACCCTTCTTAAACATTTCATTTCATGCATAAGTGTGCCACATGGATCATAAAACATGGATTCATAAAAAATAATCATTTATTCCACGATGAAGGAATGTGGAATTCATACATGAAACTTTATAATCAATACATAAATGTTTATAAAGTTGAATACCCTTGATGGAGAAATGAGCATGGTATTCACTACACAGTGGCAATGGCTTAGAAAATCGGTGCGATTTCAGCTGCGTAACGGCGTGACATAAGAATTCATAAAAAAAGGTTGATGAGAGAGAAAGGGGTTACTCATCATATATACATGTAATGGACAGTAATTAGTTCATATAGATACATTTCCCAACAATTTTAATAGAATTTAGATTCATGATACAAAAGTATTGATTGAATGTAAAAGAGGAGAAAGAAGTTCCTTTCAGAATTTCGACATAGTAAAGGGTGTACATGGGAGGCATATAATGAGAGAGAAAGGGGTATCCCATAATTCAAACATAAATAGGGAAGTATGAGGTAGGTGAGAAACCATACCCCAACATTCATAATTGAAATTAAATGGGCAAAACAACTTAAAGAAAATTGGACAAAAATGAGAAAGGAAGAAAAAACCCTTACTTGGAAGTGTGCTTCCAAAGGCTAGAGAGAGGCTTGTGAGAGGCTTCTTGGGAGCTTGGGGAACCTTGGGATGATTATAGAGAGAGTATGGAAGATGTTGGACGAACTAAAAGGTATTTTAGTGAGCATTAAGTGGGAGATTGGGTGGGTTTATATAGGAAAGGTGAGGGAATTCTTTATTATTTAGGTTTGGGTCCCCTTACATTAAATTAATCCAAACCACAAACCATCCCATGGTTTTTGCCCATGGTTTTTGGAAAAGGGAAGAGGAAAAAAATATTTTATAAGGCCCAAGTCCGAACTTCTTAAAATAATAAGGTTGCTTATGTGGAGGTGAGTCACACTCCCATGGAAATTAATTTAATAAGGCAAAGTGTTGAATATGTCTTGAGGGGTCCATTAATGCTTTGAAAAGTAAGTCAAACAAACCCAAAATCACATTATTTTAATGATAAAACATATATTGGCCGAAAATAAGGATTATGGTATTTTATTACATCACCATTGGGTCATTATGATGTCATAAAACACATTATATATTTAAACGGTATTTAATTTTTACCCAAAAATTTGACTGTCTCAGAAAATTATGAAAAATTCACTGTTGGATAATTTCGACATCCTGATTCTAGAAATGACATTTATTTTATCTAAAAAAATTTCTAAATATGTTAATTTTCACTTTTAAAATAAAAACCAACATTTATCGAAAATTCACGGGTTTTGACAGAAATGGCTTTCAAACCTTAATATAAAATTTTAATTGCATTCATAAAATTATATGATCATTTATATTTAATAAAAATTAATTTAATAATATTATTATTATTATTTAAAAATATTATTTAATTCAAAAATCCCTTAATTTAATAAAATATATTTTTTAATTAAATAATAACTACAAATACCATTTGTACTTTAAAAACTATTTACAATGTATCAAAAAATGAATAGAAATTATATTCATTATTATATACAAAAATAATGTACGTGAACATAGTACTACTTATTTGTTACATAACCCCTTAAAACATTCGTATAAGACCTAAGGGTAAGTTGTGCGATGGTGACAGACTCTTGGGGTGGCTCGGATAACATCGCTCGAGTAGTAATCTCTATCAACTTCCATTTTTCCCGTAGATGGTCCCGTTCAAGCTTGACATGGTGAAGCTCAACTTGGGATTGGTCAAGGGTGAAGCCCAAGGATACCACCTCTTTTCCGAGCTCCGACAAATGGGCTTCATATGGGGCAATTCTACTGGATGAGTCCATCACTTATTTTTTCTGAGTAAATTGGATTTGTTAAGGTCCTATATTTATACTAATCATGTGATCACTGTTCAACGGCTATATTAACAATGGTCAAAAATCTTAACATAAAACCAAAGAAGTTGACATATTATAAAAACATTTTATATAAAGAGACATTTAATAAGATCAAGAGGGATTTTCCATTAATGAAACTTTGGGTCGTTAGAGAAAGAATCTTCTCATTATTTCTCATATTATAATTCACAATAAAGCTAGTGGAGATCTTGTGTAGTGATGAAATTATGAGATTTATATGCAAATCATATGGTAATTTATTCCCTAAATGTATAGATGCTCAATGTATGCTATAATCTTGACTACATGAGGCCCAGCTAACACAAACTCTCTAAGATTATTCCTGAACAATGAATTTCAGATCTCATACCTCTCTTGTATTTCTTTCTCTTGATAGAGATAACAAAGGTTAGACATCATGTTATATGCATCAATTTTCTCATGTTACTTTAGGAGATCATTGGACATTGATGATAGCATGAAGCAGTAAACAATTGTTGCATAATTCACATGTTTCTCATACAGAGAGTGCTCTTTATCACTTGTTTCATTCCCAATAACAACTGGTAATAATTCTTCCAACACGTACAGTTTTCTTTCATGGAGAAGGATGACCCATATATGCCTTTGACACTCTTGAAATTAGTGTCTATGAGAAGGTTCTCCTCCCTGAGTATGGATCAAAATGATATGTTTGGTTTCATTTTTGATGTTTCTTTATATAAATAATATGAGAATAATTTTAGTACATTATCATATAAAATCTATAAAAATAAATAAATAGTATACTTATTAGTCTCCCACTATTTTATTGTAACCCAATAGCCCTCACCAGTGGATTTGAAATATCATGTTTCTTGGACATTCAGGTGAGAGGATCCATATTTTCCTTCTCATTCCAAACATTGGTTGGTCAAGAAACATGAAAGATTTTAGGTAGGCATTACAAATTCATTAACTCATTATTCCTTGATTTGTTGAGTGGAATCCCCAATCCTAAAATAATTAATTATGATTTCCTTAACCTTTGCCTCTCATTTACACTAAGTCATGCTTTGGAAGTCAACCCTTGATGTCAACCAAGTTAGATCAACCCAAAACCTCAAATTATAACTCCCCAATAATTTAAATCACCCCAACATTGGTTGGTCATGCACTTTGAAATATTTTTTGTTTCTAAGTGAAGTAATGGAAGTGTATGCTGACTTAATATTTTATTGAGGGATTTTATCCTCTATGTGTAAATTGAAAATTATTATATTTTCACATGATTTTTAATATTATGTGGGATTACATAAGTGATTAACCATGTATTTAGAACATATTTATTCAAAATCCATTTTATTTTAGTCCCATCTTTGTATTCTTGTTAATTCATTAATAATGCGATCACCACAAAACATCCATAATTAAATAACAATGCAACTGACAGAATTAAAATAAAGGGTATTATCATGATATTGTTTTAAGGGTTAGTTTATCAATTAGTTGATAAACTAACTGATGACCTAGGAGAGAAACACCTTTAACCATTTAAATTTCATGTTTACAGCTTTCCACCTATCCACCTTTATATCTCCTTCGGTTGGTTTATCCTCAACTATGAACATAAACCGCCTCCACTAGTTTAGTAGCTCCATCCATTACATAATCTTTTAATCACTTGTAGGTGAGGGGAAATGGGGTTTTACATAAAAGAAACCATGGGTACTTAGGCCCTACATAATAATGAGGAGAGAAGGCACACATGCCAAAAATTTAATTTAATAATAAATTAAATGGAAACCACTCACATACAAAGGTCTGGTCTAGCTCATGATTATCCACATTCATGGAACGAATTATGCATTTAATAAAAATATAATTCAATTAATTAATAATTATTATTTAAGATAAATCATGATTTAATAAATTAATAATTATCATTAATTAATCAATACTATTATCCTAATCCATTTATGAATTTCCTTGAGATTATCATCTATTATAATTTTAACCAAATTAAAATTCATTAAAAAATTATCCTTGTATACAAATTTACCTTGGAGGTAACCCGATGAATACCTATCCCAATATAACGAATATGTATTATACTTTTATATACTTTATTGTTTGTGACATATATAATGCATATAAAATAATAACTTTAATATGAATCATTCGTAATGTGCAGATCTTATATATTATGTAGATGTTAATAAAACGTATATATATAAACATATAACATGAAATATCCCATATTTACACCCACATGAAATTACATGTCTCAAGGGTTATATAATATAATAAATTCTAAATCTACATATTTGGTAAATGTACATGACATTTAGATCTGATTTACACTGCGTATACATTCTTTACCATGTATTTGTAGTACATGCCTTGGGACTTGGCATGCGAGGCCTGATTCAGAAATCTTGGAGTACACTATGTGTCCAGTGGTCCACACGCCATGTTGACTATATGTTACATGGTCATTGGTCGTGTAGGCTTTGTATGGAATACATGGTCTAGACCAGACCCAAAAAATACTACACACCATGTCGAGTTGGCCACACGGTGTGTAGTCTAGTTGACTGTGGACCAGTCTATCCTGGTCAACATTTGGAGTAATAATTATCTACATTGCATGTCATTAATTTATATGGGTTGAGCAATTTCCCAACTACTCCTGGAGCATTGAACACAACTACATTGTGTTTAATTCTGATTACACGCCTTGTAATGCTGTGTTACTTGGATAGAATCCTTGTCTCTTCCAAATGAGATCCTTAATATAATTTTAATCGTTAACTTTATCATTTCTATTAGTTCTTTGAGAAATAATGGAGGAAGAAACAAATATTTTCTTTTAGATTAAAAAGGAATCATTAATCATGAATTGAAAAAAAAAATCACAAATCCTCAACAATTATTAAATAACTATAAACTGTAATATGCCCGCTCTGATACCAGTTATAGGTTCCGAGCACAGTGGAAGCGCGAGAGGGACAATTCCCAACATGAATTTTTACCATATTCAATGAACAATCAGGTTCTATGAAATGATTAATGTCGTGATGCATGGAATTGAATCAATGAAATAGGAAAAGGGATTAGAAACCTGGATCCAAAAGAGAGAATCGATATGTATTTTTTATAATTAATTTAATAAAATAATAATTACCACTAAATTTATTCTTTCTTCATTGATGCGTTTGGCCATATATCTGTAGGTGTATCATCATTGTGTTGTAGTGATCAAGGGTAGATCTCCTCTAGTTCCAATCCACACATCCTCCACATTTCTTACGATGTTTCTGAAGGAGTCTCTGGGTGATATCATTGAAGATCCTTGTGCATTCGATCCCCGCCTTCGATCACCTTGAGAATCACTTTCAAATTGTTTTATATGATCTAGAGTAGGAGGATCACTCTCGTTCTTAAGAGCATTCTTGCAGAGGTGTGAAATATCTATTCTTGATAGATTTTCTCCAATTCATTGTGCACAACCCCATAAGCGTCGCTTGGATAGAGCGTGGCTAATAAGAGAATAATATGACTAGGCATTTAATTCACTTGGGTAATTATAAATAATTTTCACCATTTCCTTAATTATTTTATTAGTCCTTGAGAAACCCCAATGTAAAATAATAAAAACAAACTTTATTATTTCATGAAATATTCTTAACTTTCAAATTATAATTAAATATTATTTAATTAAATAATATTCAATATTATTATTTCTCACTGGACCATTGAACATGGTCTACCAATCCTCCTCAGTCTTTATTAATTATTCCCCTCACAATATATTCTATCGAATAACTAGTGATAGAATAAATGTGATTAGGAATAGTTGAATAATTATTAAACCACAACTGGGAATAATATTTATTCCACTTGTTAAATAATAAATTATATAACTGAGAAACAAGATACACATAGTGTGTGATAATCTAGGCCTCTTTCTCAATGGCATTAAGTGTACCTGCCTAAAGTCCAAGGTTAGTGTCTAGCAACATGCCAATGAACCCATAGAGAAAGAAGTTAATTTTGAAATTACATATAACCACATATGAACATTTACCATTTAATATGATCCCTTTATCAAAATATCTCTAATTGATCAGGTTTCTTGTCAGTTCCATCAACCAATATGCTCGATAACCCTTTCTTTGACTTTCCAGAAATAAAACATTCCTATTGATCACCATGGATATGGATTTTTTTTTGATATATATAAGGTGATGAGATATTATATTCTATTTAATTAACATAAGGGATAAATCCTTTATCACATTATTCATGAATGCAATATTACTCGTGGCACACCCAACATATCCTACCTCTCCATGATCATTTTTTTCACAGTTTCCATCAATCCATCTAAGTGAATGACTCATAATATCCATTAATAATAATCATAAAGTATAAATATCGATACAAATATCCTAGGATAGGAAAATACAATGACTCTTATAAATGTGGATTTCCATCTTTCGGGTCTCATTCTCATAATATCCTATTGGATATAACCAAGGGCATACATTATGAGAAGGTGCCTCAAAGTCCTATGAGCCTCCACCACCGATATCCTGTATAATTTTTGTCCTTAAATTGATATCATCTTGACATAGAAAATATATCTAAGAATAGTGTCATATATTTTTTTGGCTCTCATCATTGCAGGGAATTTCTATGACCTTTTTAGTGTGGTAGCTACTCTTGGGATATTATCACATGCAATGTTACGTAGAAGAACAATCATGATGTGATAAGGAGTTTATTTATATTTAAAACCCTGAATATAAGTTATCAAAAATTATATAGAAGTTGGTTCTAGGGAAAAACTCCAAAAATGGTCCACTTCAATGGTAGTGATTTCATAGAATCTTTTTTCCATTTTCTAAAAGTATTTTAATTATTATAGTCTTTGTTATCCCATAAATAAGGGCATCGATTTTCATATAAACCAAACTCATTAAATTTAAAGTATTGTAAATTATTCTATTCCATTTAATTTCCCATATTAATCATTGATATTTGAAAATCATGATCTCAATTGAAAATCCTTACACTCTAAAAACATTACTCGATTCCATTTCAACATGTTCATGGGTGCTTCCTTGCACATTTTTTCCATTCAGGCGATTGCAAATTATTTCTCCATGGGTTTTTTCATATGAGTTTCCTTAAAAAATAATCTTTTATTTTTAGTCTCTAGAAAAATAAGAGGCACCATCTTCTATTTCAACCTTAAGTCCACATAAAACAATTTCTTTATAGACACTAAATTATTTTATAGGTTTTTATTTTCAATGAATTGGGTTTAATCAACAAAATAATTATTCTTTATGACCTTCAAGGTTAGTAATAAAATTGGTGGCATACCACATGAGTCCCATAAATTTTTATTAATTGGTGATAATGGATTCATACTTGTTTTTTTAACTCCAGGAATTCTCATTATATCTTCATGAAAATGGTTTGTGGAAAATATTTGGTGAATAATATTTTCTTGAACTCCTCCCAATATTTAACTTTTTTTGCACAATATTCTTAATGATAGTACATCATCTGTTAACCATACCTTATAAATTATAAAGAACTAAAATTACCTCCTCTTGGTTCATTCGTTTATGGATATAAAATATCTTCCCTATTACATTGATCCATTTTCCAGCAATTATTTGGTTAGTAGACCCACTAAAGGAGGGAAAGAATTTCTTTAACAAGGAATTGATACCAAGTTTGTACTTCCTTGATGTGTATAGAAAATAAAAAAGGGTAGTGTTATTGTTTATAACTTGGGAATGTTTAGTGACCATCACCATAAGTTTTTGTGCTCCATCTCAAATCTTGTTGGGATACAAATATGAGAAATATCTACATTTCCATCACATTGATTGTCAACTCAGTTCCACTAAGCTCCATCCATTACATTAAATGAATTAAAGTTGAGGTATGTGAAAACTAATAAATATATAAAAGGAAATCTATAAACTTATACAATTTCAATCATAAATGACATGTATAACATAAAATACAAATCATTAGTTTTTAATAATGTTTATCCATTTTCGTTTTCCTATTAGGTTCACCAACGAACTAGTAAAATATTACATACTAAAATTCCATTTAAATATAGCATAATGGTTATTAAATTTCTTTTGAATCACCAAAGCATATCCCTTGATAGTTTCAAAACATGTTTTCAATTAGACCCACATGTTTCTTACTATGTAAATATTGAGTTAATACCCAACCATCCTTTTTAGGGTTATTACCTATATGTGGATCTATTGAAAAGATTTTATCTACTTTTTGGTATCCATAGAGGGATGTTATTTTTAGAAAATCATCATCTCTATACATTATCATAAATTTAGGATGTTTTCCTATATTTAGTCTTATACCTAATTTTTTTCATTAATGATATCCTATCCGAATTACTAAAATAAATAACTTAATCCAGAGAAATAACTAAACCCTACTTTGATATCAATTTAGATTCCCTAGAATTACACTTTTGAGTCTAATGCTAAAAACATAAACATTAATTACTAAATTTGATAGTAAGTGATTCAACTCAATGAAAAATTAAATATATTTCCACAATATTTAATTACATATCACGGTAATCATATGATCAGAGGACCCCATAGTTTACTATATTTTAATATTAGCTTCCCTAAAAAACTATTTCATATAATTATTAACATTTATTTTATAATTACATCATACTAAACCTATTTCTATGCATCTCATTTGTTATACTCATTTTCCCAACATTTGCAATGGAAAAAATATGATGGGGTTAGCTCAAATTAATAGTAGGGGAAAACAAATCAATGAGTAATAAAACATGATAGAAGGTCATGAAATATTAAATGATAAACATATACCATGAAATTATAGTGTGGAATTATGAGAAAATAATTATTATCCATGGATAAAACCATGATCATATATCAATGAAATGTGTCATAAGCATAAGTATAAGACATCATAGCATTATTAATATAGCTACCGCACTCATGTCTATGAATAATCATGTGGATATAGATAATTGTATTCATATCAATGGAAAATTATTTTTAATATAGATAATTTAATTCAAGTCTCTACATAATTATTGTGAACATGGCTAACAATATTCATGGTTATGCACAATCCTTGTGAACATAGTTGGCCAGAGTCTTATTTACACACAAAAATCATTTTTCCATCAGATATAAATAATTAACTAATGAATTCAAGGTAACTATATGACCCAAACCATCATGTAATGGTTAATAATATTTATGTAGTCCATATGAAATTATTATTTTATTTTATCATAAATATCACATGGACAGAAAATGTGTTTCGTAACATTTTCATATGGTATCACATAAAATGACTTCAAGATTAAAAAAAAGTGATACAAAAGAAAAAATTAGACAAAATAATTATATTTTAAGAGAATTTAGAGGTTAAATTATGATATTTAACTCGAAATGATATATATATTTGTGATAAATAAAAAATGGTTGTAAAATAATGAAAAAATGCTTTTAGAAAACATTTTTACCATTGTCATAAAGATATGGTGTTAAGAGACACTTTAAAAAATCATTTCTAAAATCGTTACATGAAAAAAAATTAAGGAAATATTTATTATAAATCCTAAAATTGATTCTCTATAAGAAAAAATGGTTACATTAGAAAATTAGGCGTAGAACCTAAAATTTATGATTGTGAGTTTTTTTTTGATATTTTAAAACATCATTTTTGAAATGTACAACATAAAACGAATATTACATATTCATTTTAGAAAAGAGATAAATATAAATATAAATACCAAAATAGATAATACAAATTTAAATTTGATGATAATAAACGAAATTGTTTTGGAAAGAATGAATATGGACACTAGAGGGAAGTAACCATTAGAAAGGATGTTAATTATTCATGACAACATTATACTTTTATGTGATTGAAAATCATCAATTTGGAAGATATAAATTGCACGGGACATTTTTCTTATAGAGATAATATATAATGTACAACGAAATTATAAAATGAAATAGTATAGGGAACTTAGAATTATGTAGTTCAAGAGGAAACATTACAACACAAATAAAGGAAATATGTGTTAACAAAATTCCTTAACAAGGGTTCTCGCTTAGTCAACTGGGATCCAATCTCCTTTATAATAAACATAACAATCATAATAAATTTTTTTAGAAAATTATTCAAATCTATTAACTTTAATAATACTCAATTATTATAATTTATTATAAATATATTAGTTATTTATTGTCTATTATTTTATTGGATGTTAATAACTTTGATTGCTTCACACACACTTTGTAATGTAGATATTGATCCTAATTATTTGAATACAATTTCATCATTCATATTTTATTTATATTACTGGAGTATATTTTATGGAGTGATTTATAAAATTCTAATTTCATTACATGATATATTTACTTATGATTCATGATGATGAAATTAGTAACATGCTTATTTCATAAATTTTTAACAAATATGATGTAGTATTTTTATAACATGATTGATATTAATATAATTAATAATATATATTATTATAATATTAATCATGTCATAAATAAATTTATTATTCATTAAATAATTTCTTAAACCCACCAATTTAAGGTGGTGATGAAAAAATAAATATGGCATTCATGGATGCGGTAGTCCACACATAATACGAGTGGCATTTTCATATCCCAATGGATGGGAGGAAGATATCTTAAGGATTTTCCATAAATATAATAATATTTTAGTATAAAAATGATAATTATGAAATTATATTGTTATGGTTAGAATGGGTATGGAGGATAATAGTTAAGAAAGGTAGAGAATAAAATATTATGGAGTGGATAATACTTATGTTGAGGACATGATTCTTCCCTTGAAGGACTTCTCGGAAATGGAATAATTTGGGTTATTTACTGTGATTAGGGGAGATCGAACATGTAATTGGTTTCAAATGTATATAAATGATTAGATTGTTAATTATTATTTTAATGATAATTTTGGATTTATGTGTGTGTACTTTAGATTCATTTAGTGAAAAAAGATCCACTTTTCCTTGAAAACTATTGTTAGGTAAAAGATATAGATCAAATAACATGAGATTTAGATGATTTATGTGAAAAAATATTAGTCGTATATGTTGGTCATAATTTAGTACCTCAAAAAGGTATTATAGAAGGTATAACATACATTTATATTTATAAAAATTCTTGCCACTTTATGTTACCCTCTTTTTTGGGTTATTAAAATTTTTTAAATATTTACCATAATAATAATTTTTTACTAAAAAAAGAGGGACCATACTTCCAAATATCAATATATTTAATATTAATTTTAACTCCACTTAATATAAATAAATTTCTAAATATTTTAAAATTTTATTTTAAATTAAAAAATAAGATAAATAAAAAGGGAATTCTTAGATAAATTAATTTCTAAATATTAATTATTCTTATTCCAATTTCATATCAATTACTAATTAAATAAAAATTATTATACTATTTATATCAATAATATATTTTAATAAAATAAAAAAAATTCATAATATATATTTTTTCATTAAATAAATTATATATCAAAAGAAAATATAATTTATAGTAAAATATAGACTTTAGGAAAAAGTGATTTTCTTTATTATTTAGGTACATTAAGTTAATATGTTTGTATTAAAATAATAATTATAGTTTAGATAAAAGTATATGCAATAAATTTATTAAAATATATGTGGTATATAATTTATTTCATTTTACAAATACATATTTATATCATCTTATCTTCTACATTCATAACCCCCTCAAAATCTTAATGTAAGGGATGAGATAAGCCATAGTGGTTTTTATTGGGGGATATTCATCTAAAATAGATCTCATAGTGATTTCCATGTTCTTTAATTTTTCCTATAAACAATTTTTTTCAATCCACACCTGTTGGACTTCAAATTGGCCTTGGTCAATGGGAAACCCTAATAAATCCACATACCTTCCATGCTCAACAAAATGAGTCCCATAAGGAATAATTTTATTACATGATGTAATATCCTCTATTTTAAATATTGATTTCATAATATATTAACTTCTATTTATACCCATTAATTAAATGGCTATATTATAATGGTCATATTTAACACTTATTAATATATCATTGTTCACTTTAGGTTAGTGATTTTTGTGAAATAAGTTATTGATCAGTTAAAATTTAATTAATGAGAATTATATACTAAAATCATCGGATGTAACTTAGTGACTCAATAGTTATAAAGGAATATAAATTAAGTACAACATATATGTATCCCATTAAGTTGTTGTGAAAAAAAAATAGATCGAAGAATTCCCAGTTTTTGAGTATATATAGAAGAAAGATAGAGTTATGGAAAATCTTCATGAAAAAATAAAGAGGATAAAAACGTAGAATGTGGAAAAAATAAAATAAACATGAATTGGTTTGATAAAAAATAGAATAATAGAATAGGAAATCATTATTTTGATAGTATAAATTTAATGAAAAATCATTGAGACAAGATGATAAAAAATAGAATAATTCTTTGATGAATAAGAATTGTTCTCTTATGCTAAGTCAATTTAATCCAATTTATACATTGATAGTAATAATTGATGCTGATAATGAAGAAAAATAGATTCCAAAGAGGAATATGGATTTCTTAGATATTCATATAGGAAAAGGGATAACCAAATTAATATATTTTGATGTATAGCCATCTTCTAGTCCTACTTCACCTCCACCGCATGAAGAGGGAGAGAAGTTTTTAAACTAGTATGAAAAACAATAGATAATTTTATAATAAAACAAAATACACCACATAAACTATTACTATCACTATATTTTGATAATATTTTAAATTCTTTATCATCCATATTTTTTTTATCAATATAAGAAAAATCCTAAATGAAAAATGAAGATCTCAAAGAGATATAACACCATTAAGAAGGCGGGTTTAATTGGTGGTGACTTTTTACAATTTCCATTTCTTATAAAATTGACTTATATTGATATGTTAGGATATTATCGTCTATTATAAATACTAGAATGTAGTAAAAAAGAAATATCATATGGGTAAATAGTTTTAAAAGTTTTGGTTTCAATGTGATCCTAAAACTTGGTGTGATTGGTTAGACACCCCCATCATAGATTTTCAACAATAATCACAAATGGTTGCAAAATAAAATATTCAATAGAATTGATTCGCATGATTATTTATGAAGTCAGACTATAAAAATATCTTCAAACAACATAATAAAAAAAATGATCCAAATAAAATAATATATACCCCTCTAAAATGTTGGTTTATTCTATAACCATTGATAAAATATTTATTTTTGATCCATCGGGATAATCTAAATTGCATGTTCTCACTTATTTAAGAATATTTAAAAGGGATAATCAAAATAAACAAAATCAATATCCTTTGATATTATTTAATTGAACATAAATCAATGAATAACTTAATTCCACTTAATGAAATCATTGTATGGTTTTTTGAATCATATAATCCCTAGAACATAACCATTGATTATTTTATATATTTTTTATTATTATGTTTACTAACTATATTATAAATTTTAAATTCTATGAAACTCAAATATTTTTATAAATGTTTTAATTATTTTAAATCATGTATGGGGTAAATGATTACATGCATGTAGTATTTGGTACAGAATTTTGGAAATTTTCATGCACATGTTATTCTCTTCAAGGTTTTATATATCATTTGTGAAAATAGCATAATAATAATGCTCTTTTCCCCTAAAATATGAAAAAAAAACCTTCTAAAACTCTTCCTCCTGAAGTAAAGGAGTGGTTTATTGAATTAGACTACCTTCAGGAAATAGAGATATTCACATGGTATGTTATTTCCTTTGTGAAAGAAGATCACATGAGATATAGTTCTTTATAATACATTACAAAAACTCAAGAATAACTGATTGATGGAGATACCTTCAAATAATGATATTAGAATCACACCAAATAATTTATCAAAAAAATTCAAGACATATATAGGAGTAGTTATGGGTAAAATTAAAGGGAAAATTCGATGTATGATTCTTAAATTTTTTGAATGGCTACAACGAAATGCCTCAATAAGGTCTTATTTTTTATAGATACATTCAACCACCTTAATCCATATGTTTCACTACCTCTAATACACTTTTAATTTTAAAATTCACTACCTTGTAATAAATTAAAAATACTAATTCATATTATATTTTAAAAGATCTAAATATATTGGTTGATTCCCATAATATTCAAATGTTGAAGATTGTGTCATTAAATCTTCATATGGTTACCTTATTCTTTAATCACAAAGACTCACATTTAGAAAAAAAATCACATTATTTAACCATTAATAGATTCTCAAACTTAATCATGCCTCAAAAAACATGAAATCCATTATGTAAAATTTTATCATGCTCCCACAGTAGATCATTCATCGAATTATCATATGTATACAAGATGAAGATTGCATGATTGGATTAGGGATGATTAAGAATGTATCCTTCTCTTAGTTTGATCATTGGAGATGGAGGAAGTTATAATCATCGAGTGTTGGTCTTGAAAAGCACAGATATTCTACTTTTAGAGGTAAGATATGATATAGTGATTAATTGGATGGTCGTGATCGGTTTGATTAGATGGCCATTATTCTATACATACGTTCTAAAACAATAACATCACCCCGTATCGGCTGAGTCCCACAACAAATATCTCCATCAATACCTTTTAATAATAAAACTCATTCCATCACCACCTTAATCGTTAGTATCTTGATTCACTCTAGGAACCTCCTAGCACTGATCCATGTCAGCACCCCTCCACCATCATGTCACCCTACATAGTTCCTTCCACATAATTTTATCTATGTTGTGAGCAGGATATGAATTATTTACCATAATCTTCCTACTGCCATGGATACCCATTCTTGGTTATAATTTTGTGTGGTCAATATTTACCCTATATTTAGTAGGTCTACCTACCCTTTTTGGGTTTTGGATTGAAATTTTTTACAATAATGTCCAACTCATAATACTTAGTAAATAAAATATTAAGTGTATAAGATAACATAATTAAATAATAAGTCCTCCTCAAGAATATAAAATCCACTATCTCAAAAGTTCATTATCATTTTTATTCTTCAAAATTCCTCAAAAAAATATTTTATTATTGATGAGGCCAGAGGTAATCATGGCTCTCAAAATTACATTTATTACTCCTACACTAGTATAGAAGTGCAGGGTTGATCCATAGAGAAGGCAGATGAGAATTCTTTGATTTATTCAAAGATAAACTCCACTATTGTGAATAGTGGTGAAAGTGAACATTTATTTTTTTTACTTTTTATTTTCTTAAAAGATGTAGTGGAAACAGGATGATGAAACAAGTATTTTTACATAGAAACTAAAATTTACACTAAGTATAATAAATTATAGAAATACAATATACTAATATTAAGCAGCAAGATAAGGAACAACGATCCAGAAATAACACTCATGAACTCTAAACTTGTGGGTTAAAATGATAATTCTCCACTAAAATTTATTGAATCACATATTAAGATTAGATTGATATATCTTCCTCTCTAGAAGATACATCAAACATAGGTATGAATTTTATAGTTCTACGCTCCAAAATTCATCCACTGCTAATAATTTGAAGAAGAATACAGTTGAAATAAAACTCGCCGTAAAATTCCAACTGAAATGACATTAATTCTTAAACAAGATGATGATCAAGTTCAATATCGTCGATTAAACTTGAAACTATGAATTATTTACATAAATTTAAGGTGTGACCTACTTACATGATCATTAAAATTGATCTCGCCGATCAATTATAATGTCAAAAAAGAATAAAGTGATTAATTTTAAAGAATAAACCAACAAAGTATAAAATTCCTGAGTTACACAATTCATCCTATAATCATAATGAAATCTAGCATTGAAAACATCTGAAATCATAGTACACGAATTAATGAAAGTGGAAGGAAGAACTCCCCAAGTGTTGCTCTGCTTTCAGGCTCCTTAGTCTCCATCTTGACTCCAGTACATCTCCTTGGAGTATGCTCTCGGATGGATGTGTTTGTGGAATCAGAATGAGAGTCCTCCTTAATTATGCTGCTTTCTCTGCTTTATATATTAACTATCATCTGCTGCTTGTCACCGGTCGGTTCCACTGACTCTAAAAATTCCTTCACTTTAGCACCGCACACGTGTGTTTTATCCGTGAAAGGCACGTCTCACTAGTTTTTCCCTCATAACTAACTCCAAATGAGTTGGTTGGACACACTTGGACGTGTTTCTGACTTTGATATGAACCTGCACAGTCAAAATAGAAAAATAAATAAATCCAAACGCAAAGAATGAAAAATGGTTATTTTTAAAGTTAAGTGTTATATTACTCGTTAAAAGTTAACATATGTTAATTGATAATTATTATTTACTACTAAATTATTTATAAAACTATTCACTTAATAATACTATGATAAAACATATGTTTATTAAAAAGTTATTAATTTCAATTAAGTTTATAGAAATAATTACTAGGTTATTAATTTTATCATTTTTAACTAAGTTATTAAAAATTAACATCATAAGTAAATAAGTAATTAAAAATTTAATATTTAAGATTGAATTAATAATTTTATTATTACTATTTAAGAAATTAAATTGCTAGATTAATTTATTAATTAGTATATTTTAATTTAATAATTAGAATTAATTCTTTATTTTTAAATATTTCTTTAAATTAATAAGTATATTTTATAGTTTACTTATAATTATTATTAATTATATAATTATACTATTAACAGTATATTAATTAATTATTAACATTTATTATTAAACTAGTTTTGTATTTTAATTTATAATTTATCTATTTATTAAAATTATAATTGTTTAAATTCATAACTTTTTTTTCAAATTCTATTATATTCTTTTAATTAATTAAATTTAACATTTACTTTAACTTTACTTTTTTTATTTTACTTTACTTTTATTATTTTATATATTTTTTTTAACTTCTTCCACCCCCAAATTTACACAACAAGGGGGAGGGTTTGTGTTTCTGGATTTCTTCCATAGGAAGGTGCAACAGCCTCCTCTAATTCCCACGGTCGCTACAGGTGAGAACTATCATGGATCAGACTCAGCCGTAGCGTGGCTTCGGTCCAAATCTCCTTCCAGAAATGGCAGCAAGGGGTAAATCCCTCTTCGATAGTAGCGACATCAGCCTTAGTCTTCAGAAATTTGCAACAGTGGACCTTGAGTTTTTTTTACATTTTTTCAAAAAATAAAATTAAAAATACGACCAGGTTTAAAATATTTTTTTTTACATCCCAAATGTGGCACACCATGTGCCGCCTTCGGTTCAGTTTCCGTCGGGCCAAAGGCGGTTCTCCAGAAACTACCTTGCGCCTTTGGGGAAACGAAAGACGGCACACCAGTGTCCGCCATTCGATTTTTTTCTGCGAAAGGCAGCTTTTGAAGAGCCGCATTTCGTGTTTTAAATGGCCGAAGGCGGCTTCCCAGATGCCTCCTTCGCCAAAAAAAATCCCTATAAAAGGGAGTCGCCCCACCCATCCTTCCTCACTCACAAATCCCTCTTCTCTCTAAAATTTTGAGAGCTCCTCTCTCTAAGTTGAGTTTTCCTTCGTGGTGCTTCCGGAGACGCAAAGAGTACAAGATTTTTGTGTCAAGCATCATTTAGAGGTATTTTTTTTATTTTAAAGTTATTTATTTATTTAATTGTAATTAGTTAATTTTAAATATTTAAGTATGTAGTAGTAGTTATTTAAAGAAAATAAATAAATAATTATATTATTAATGTTTTAATTAGTTAATATTTAATGTTAGATTAAGGTATATGTAATTTAATATTATTAATGAATGATGATTAGGGATAAATTATTTAACATTAGATTAAAGTATGTATAATATAATATTATTAATGAATGATAATTAGGGATAATAATAATTTATTAATATTTTAGAGATAATCATAGAATAATTAAATGATGATTAATGAATAATTAAGTCATGATTAAAGGGGTAATTAACCATGGATGATTAATTAAGGAATGTTTAAGGGGTGATTAAGTGATGATTAAGGAATGATTAAGGGGTCATTAAGGTAATTAAGGAATGATTAATTGATGATTAAGGGGTAATTAAGGAGTGATTAATGGGTGATTAACTAATGATTAATGGGTAATTAAGGAATTATTAAGTGATGATTAAGGGGTAATTAAGGAGTGATTAAGGGGTGATTAAGGGGTAATTAAGGAATGTTTTAGGGGTGATTAAGTAACGATTAAGGGGTGACTAACTAACGATTATGGGGTGATTAAGTTGTCATTAACTAATGATTAAGGAATGATTAGGGGATGGTTAAGGGGTAATTAAGGAATGTTTAATGGGTGATTAAGGGGTAATTAAGGAATGTTTAAGGGGTGATTAACTAACGATTAAGGGGGTGATTAAGGGGTCATTAACTAATTAAGGGGTAATTAAGGAATGAAGGGGTAATTAAGGAGTGATTAAGGGGTTAAGGGGATGATTAAGGGTTAATTAAGGAATGATTAAGTGATGATTAAGGGGTAATTAAGGAATGTTTAAGGGGTGATTAAGGGGTAATTAAGGAATGTTTAAGGGGTGATTAAGGGGTAATTAAGGTGTGATTAAGGGGTTAAGGGGGTGATTAAGGGGTAATTAAGGAATGATTAAGTGATGATTAAGGGGTAATTAAGGAATGTTTAAGGGGTGATTAACGATCGATTAAGGGGTGATTAACTAACGATTAAGGGGTGATTAAGGGGTCATTAACTAATGATTAAGGAATGATTAGGGGATGGTTAAGGGGTAATTAAGGAAAGTTTATGTGATGATTAAGGGGTAATTAAGAAATATTTAAGGGGTGATTAACTAACAATTAAGGAATGATTAAGGGATGATTAAGGGGTAATTAAGGAATGTTTAAGGGTGATTAACTAACGATTAATGGGTGATTAAGGGGTGATTAACTAACGATTAATGGGTGATTAACTAGGGATGATTAGGGGATGATTAAGGGGTGATTAAGGGTTCATTAACTAACGATTAAGGGGTCATTGACTAACAATTAAGCGATGATTAAGGGGTCATTAAGTAAAGATTAATGGATGATTAAGTGGTGAATGACCAACTCCTAACTGATTAACCAGCACTTAAGTGGTGATTAACCGGCACTTAAGTAGTGATTAACCAGCACTTAAGTAGTGATTAACCAGCACTTAAGTAGTGATTAACCAACACTTAAGTAGTGATCTTCACTTAAGTAGTGATTAACCAGCACTGTAATGAATCTTATTTTTTAGAGATCATTGAACATATCTTTAGGAAAGTTAAAAATTGTTCTAAAAAACATTAGTGTCTTAATTTAGGAAGGTTTTAAAATTTTGGTGTCATGAATGTTTATGTCGTTATCTAAGCAATTAAATCCCTGTCTGGATACTACAAGTGGATGTGGCTCTGGCACAGCTTTACCTAGGGGTGAAAGCCCCGAAAAGAAGTTTCGGGCCTGACCCGGGGTATCCTGGTACACGACAACGGGCCTTGCTGCACTCCTGGTTTGACACTCCTGGGGGATATGCTTTAGATGATTGATATTTACTTCATGAAGTACTAAAATACCTTTAAGAAGATAAAAAATGTTATTTAACACATAACAAAACATTATTGACATATTCAATGATCAGTAAACATTTTTCATGCAGAGGGACATGTTTGCTTGTGTTTACTGCTATGGAAAGGTTATTCAAACCGAGCAAGGAGCTTCTTATAGTATACAACCAACATCTATGGTTAACACATCTGATTGTGTAACCATAACTGATCTTCAAGATATAATTTTTGGTTGCTTAAATCTCAGTCCTCATCAAGAGATAAAGTCTATTAGTTATAGACATTTGCAATTCCCCTCCACGTTATGGCATCTCGCTTGTCCATTGGCTGCTGATGAGCACTGGGCCCAAGCGGGAACTTTATTTTCCCAACGGTCTGATGGTGCAATAATGGAGTTATATGTTGAAGTTTATAATGTACAAAAACATCAAAATGTTCGAAGTCGTAGACATGCACAAATAGTTGTTGAAGAAGCTTCATCCCAAGAAATTGAGGATGTTCGCCCTGTTGCGGAGGAGGACAACTTAGATGATCTTTCAGATTTACATATAAATCATTCTTCAGATGAGGAATTTAATAATGATGGAACAGAAGGAGAAGACAATGATGATGGGGAGGGAGCTGGAGATGGGAAGGGAGCTAGAGAAGATAAGGTAGTAGTTTCTCGAAATAGAGTAGTTCAAGAACATTCTCGACCAACATTAAATCATCCACCACCCTTTGAATCATGGTCCAAAGCAATGGAATGTGTACCTGAATTCGACAACAATGTTCTGACACCTGCAACAGAGTTTCCTGGAGTTATAGTGGACAGGTTTAGTGAGTTGGACAAAACATTATATAATGGAAGGGATTTTCCAAGTAAGGATGTGTTGAAGAGATTCTTAAAAAGATTTCATATTGAGAGGCATTGTAGATATGTAGTTGAGGCATCATGTTGAAAAAAATACGTCATAAGGTGTGATAAATTTGATGAAGACTGTAGATTCCGATTGAGGGCGATTCCAGACATTTCATTTGGTGGATAGAGAATTTCAAAGATTAAGGCAGCTCATTCTTGTGTTCAGCCAAACTTGACACAAGATCACACTACTTTGTATGCCGAATTTGTGTCAACTGTTATAATCGAGATGATTAGGACCTTTCAAGATGTTCCTATAGACCTTGTGCAAGAGAGGATACTTCAAACTTTCGGTTATAAGATTTCTTTTAACAAGGAATGGATAGAGAAACAGAAGGCAATTATGAAAGTCTATGGTGATTGGGATGACTCGTATCGGGTGTTTCCACAATTATTAGCCATGCTGAGCCACAAAAACCAAGTTGTCTACCATATAAATACGAAGGAACATGTTTTTCAAGATAATCTATTGGATCAATCTCGTTTTCAATTTCATCGGTTATTATGGGCATTCCTCCCATGTATTTCCGCATTTCGTTTCAGTAAAAAGTTCATACAAATTGATGGAACATTTCTATCTGAAAAGTATAAGGGAGTATTGTTGATTGCGGCAACCCAAGATAGGAACCGTTCACCACTTTCGCTTGCATTTTCAATAGTGGATAAGGAAAACTATGAATCTTGGAGCTGGTTTTTGGAATGCATCAGCAACCATTTCACACGCATTCGAGTTGTCTGTTTGATATCTGATCGACATAGGGAAATCAATGAGTCAATCAATACAGATCCTGATTCATGGAGGCCCCCAAATGCACATCATCGATACTGCATCAGACACATTGCTAGTAACGTGCGCAAAACCTTCCATAATGAGGCTATGAAGAATGCAATCATGAGGCTTGGTAAGAAATGTCGTCATTGATGTTTACTATTTTAATGTAAATAAAAATATAATTTCAATGACCTGTGATCATATTTATGTAGCATATGAGCCAGACCAATGAAGGTTTGAGGCGCATTACGAAGAAATCTGCAAGGCTAACCAAGAAGTGTATGATTATATGATGAAGATTCCAAAAGAGAAATGGACACTGGCCTATGACGGGGGGAAGAGGTACGGACACATGACCACAAAAATTTTGGAGTGTATAAATGGCGTCTTCAAGGGGCTTCGAAATCTACCAATTACTTCCCTAGTTCAGGAGACATTTTATCGTTGTGTCAAGTACTTTGTTGATAGACAAAAACTAGCCTTGGATGGGATTCAACAGGGGCTAAGATTTGGAAATAACATTCAACGAGATATTGACAAGAACATTGAAGAAGCTTCCAGTTATCGAGTGTGTCTATTCCATCAGGAAGACTCGGCATTTGAAGTTCAAGAGTATTGTAACCCCATCACAGGTAACAGTGGTGAAAAATTAGTGGTACTTCTAGAAGCAAAACAATGTCAGTGTGGAAAGTTTCAGGCATTAAGGTTTCCATGTGCACGTGCCATCGCAACATGTGCATCTGTGAACGTATCATGGGAAGCTTATGTTGATTTGGTATACCGATTGGAGGCCATTGCTAACTGTTATGCTACGCCATGGATGCCTATTGGGGAGTTTCAATATTTCCCAACGCCTGAAGACCAGCCCATACTGATTCCTGACATCAGTAGATTACAACCACGGGGAAGACCAAAGACCAACAGGATATGAAATGAGATGGATTGGCCTCAAGAACAAGTGAAAAGGTTGAGATGTCATCTATGTCATCAAGAAGGGCATAACTGGAAACTATGTCCTAACATTGCTGGATCGAGTTCACACACTCAGCCACAATGATGTGTTGTATCCAACATGATCGTTTCATGTAGTCATTTATATGTTGTTAATATCAGAGATGAAATTTTTAAGAATTGTTTCACATTTTCAATAAGCAACTTCTCTCCTTCCAATAACTAACCACTGTATTCAATACTTTTAAATCCATTAATCTAAACGTAATCTTAGAGAACAAAAACATTATTAAAAAAAGGTTATTTGTCATCGAAGACAAAACATTATTAAAACATTTATCATAAAGGATCTTCATAAATCATACATAATCGGGATAAAATGTTTATATATATAAATTTATGACACCATATCTTAAAAAACATTATTTTCATGGTAAAAACATATATAAAGACACGATAGATAAATTTTCTCCAAAATATGACGACATTCCCTTAACTTTTTCTAAAAAAAATTACATATCGTTCATTATACTAATCATGACATTCTATTAAATTTAACATTATATTTACATTTTATAGTGAAGACTAATTTCCTTTTCTGGCTTCCAGGTGGATGATATTCCACTCCTCACCGAGCAGCATAGGCATGTTTCTCGTGATGTGATAGAGGGTCGGGATGTTCGATGGATTAGTGTGCGGTGAGCACACCATTTTCGACACATGGCGCCTCCAGCTGCTATTATACCATATTTACATCGTTATGGGTTCTAAGGCATTGCCGTTTCTAATTTCACTTACACTAATCATCCCCTTCTTGCTGCCTTGGTCGAGAGATGGAGACCAGAGACTCACACATTCCACTTTCCAGAGGGAGAGATGACTATCACCATAGAGGATGTGGCAGTGCTACTCGGTCTTCCTATTCAGGGAGATGCAGTTATTGGACCCACCAGTGGGGATTGGGATGAGCTGGCACAGATATTATTAGGTGTCGATATTTTGGATGATCATACTGCTACAGATGGTGGGTCCATATCTATGCCTTGGATTGCTTTGCAGTTTGCACATTTACCTGCTGATGTTGATGAGCAGACCATCATGTGTTATGCTAGGGAATATATCTTATGACTTATTGGAGGTACATTGTGTTCAGATCACTCAGGTGTGCATGTTCACATGATGTATCTTAGTTTACTAGAGGACTTTGATCGGATCGGGAGATATAGTTGGGGATCTTCATGTTTGGCCTACACTTATAGAGAATTATGTACGACATGCCGCTCAGATCACACAGATCGTGGAGGATGTGTCGTCCTTATACAGTTGTGGGCATGGGAGTGCATCCCTGTCCTCTCCCCTGTTAATGTTGGTCAGAGGCTTCCTATAGATGTGCTACAGGACACTTCACGTGGACGATGGTATGATCCGTCATATTTATTTGTTTCTAATTTTATTATGATTTATTATATTTAATTTCTGATTATTTATCACATTCTATGTTGTATTTGATAGGTGGAGTCAGGCACATCGCTTCGTCGATGCTCCGACCCACAATTTGGATACATATCGTCTCATGTTGGACAATTTACTACCTAACAGTGTAAGTATATATCATCATTTTGGTTTTTTGTTAACAAATTTCTCTGATGAAATGTCACATGTCATTACAGATTCATTGGATGCCATACTGGAGTCTGGTTCAGGACTTACCTACAAACTGTAATGCTTGACTTCATGAGGTTATGGCTGTAGTGCCACTCATTCACTTTCATATTATTGAGTGGCACCAGCCCGATAGAGTTATGCATCAGTTTTGCTGTGTTCAGCTGATTCCACCTGCACCACGAAAATTACCAGTGCTTCATGGCTTGAAGCTCACGGGGTGACAACATGTCGATTGGTGACGACGACATGCCCAGTATGTCACCATCTGGGACAATCGAGCAGAGCATCGTATCACAGGTGTACGTACAATGCGATTCTACCTATCAGATCAGGTAGAGTATGAGCCATGGTATAGAATGAAGTCAATATTGTATCTGACTCAGCACGGGAGAGGGATTCAGGATCTAGTAAGTCAATAAATTTCACATAATATATTTATTACGATATTTTATAATTCATTTTGAATCTCTATACAGCATACCAGACTACGACGACTATGTCACATGACTGATCCAGAGGAGGAGGAGGTTGCTAGTTTATCTGTTATTCATGCTGCTTTGGAGGAGACGATGCCAATTTGTCGATCTATTCATGATAGTATCATCCATCCTAGACCCCAAGGACATGATGTTCCTTCTTAGGAACATGATTCTCCTATCCCATGAGATGAGGGTCCTACTCAAGAAACCGCAGCAGCAGCTGGTGTTGTTCCCCAGCGACGACAACGACGATGGAGACCGCGTCCTACTGCACATGAGCCCTCACCTGTTCCAGAGGCACAGGTCGGTGCTCTATCAGTCCAGACTAACCCGTCTGGGTTTGTGCAGCAGGATGCAGCATGGGATCCATCTTTTTTGACCGGATATCCACAGTATTCGCCAGATATTTATTTTTCAGGGATTTATCAGGGGTCATCTACCATGCCGCCATCTTTCATACCGGATCCTTCACAGCCTATATGGTTTCCCGAGGGTATGATGACATCCCCTTCTACTTACGTAGTGGGAGAAGGATCTCGTGCACACGATGACATCCCTCCAACACCTCCTTCCATGCAGACTATGACAGAGGATCCCGTGATTGATGTTCCAGCGCCCGAAGATCATCCCTCTCCAGGTCATCATACTCCATCCTAGCATGGAACACGTCACTCTCGATATGGGCGTATCATTCGCACACCACCTTGTGGGACAGAGCCTCACCATAGACACTGACATTACTTTTTCATGTAAATGTTTTCTATTTATTAAAAAGAGTGCATTACTTTTACTCTAAAAGAATTTCTTAAAAATTATCGATGACACATAATTTAGAAGCTTTAAAAAACACCTATGTGAAACTTCATAATGGTTCAAGTACGTGACTTTGAAAGCTTATAAAATATAAACTATAAGACCGATATGAATGAAAATTAAAATATGAATTAAACATATAGGAGATAGTTGAAAACAAATTGATTTTATTAAGAAATATCAATGATAAATTATTTAAAATGTTTCAAAACCACCTTCCTGAAACTCAAAAATGTTTCAAGTAAGTGACTTTGAATGTGCAATGCTATGACAAACCTTTAGATGAAATGTGTCAGTTCCCCGCTAGATGTTCATGTTCCTCCAAAATTTTCAGGCTGGATATAATCCACCTTAAGTTCCACATAGCCTTATGCCTTCCATGGATTAATGTCAAACACTTCATCCCATTTGTTTGCTTTATGGGGAAGTAAAACTCATTCCTTTTAATATGCACATTACCATGAACATATAAAATTAGCATTTTGCAAGAAAAACTACTAATCTCATGTTCACTGAAATACCCCTTAACGTAAGAATGATACAAATAGTGTAAGTACCCAATAGCAAGATTTCAATCCATTTTGAATGGGCTATGTGGAATCATTGGTGTTTTCATCTGATTAATAATTTAAAAGGTTTCAAAACCACCTTTCTGAAACTCAAAAATGTTTCAAGTAAGTGACTTTGAAAGCCTATAAAATATAAACCATAAGATCTATTGAAATGAAACTTTAAACATGGATTAAAAATATAATAATTAATTGAAAATAAAAACCATTTCTTAAAAATTTTTGATGAAATGAAATTATAAGATTTCAAAAACACTTCTTGAAACTCAAAAATATTTCAGATATGAGACTTTGAAAGCCTATAAAATATAAACTTAAAGAGTCATATAAATGAAACTTAGAATATAGATTAAACATATAAGAAGTAGTAGAAGAGTAATTAGTTAATTCTGGTGAGGGGGAAAACCGTTAGACCCTGAAATTGAAGGATAATGAGGATGACAAGGAAACATTAACCCCCACGCCCACCCCTTCCACCCATTCAACCAACTTCGGTAACTCCTATAGAAGTAGCTTTTCAAAAAAATGAAATGTCACACCACCACAGCTTCCTACATCCATATTAACCCCCCCAATTCAGTTTCATTAAATGTGGACAGCCCCCATTTTTACCAAAGTCAATGATGCACTATTAAACCATCACTTTTCAACCCCCGCCTCAATAATACAAAATTCTTTGAGGGATGATAAATGATTCGGTACATTTTAGAACATTGAAATGCGTCGAATCATTTCTCATCTCTCAAAGCATTTTGTATTTTTGAGGCGGGGGTTGAAATATGTGGTTTAATAGTGCATCATTGAATTTGGTGAAAATGGGGGCTGTCCACATTTAATGAAACTGAATTGGGGGGTTAATATGGATGTAAGAAGCTGTGGTGGTGTGACATTTCATTTTTTTTGAAAAGCTACTTCTATAGTAGTTACCGAAGTTGGTTGAATAGGTGGAAGGGGTAGGCGTGGGGGTTGATGTTTCCTTGTCATCCTCATTATCCTTCAATTCTAGGGTCTAATAGTTTTCCCCCTCACCAGAATTAACTAATTACTTTTCTACTTCTTCTTATATGTTTAATCTATGTTCTAAGTTTAATTTATATGAGTATTTATGTTTATATTTTATAGGCTTTCAAAGTCTCATATATGAAATGTTTTTGAGTTACAAGAAGTGTTTTTTAAAGCTTATAATTGTATTTCATCAACAATTTTTAAGAAATGGTTTTTATTTTCAATTAATTATTATATGTTTAATCCATGTTTTAAGTTTCATTTCAATATATCTTATGGTTTATATTTTATAGGAATTCAAAGTCACTTACTTGAAACATTTTTGAGTTTCAGAAAGGTGGTTTTGAAACCTTTTAAATTATTAATCAGATCAAAACACCAATGATTCCACATAGCCCAGTAAAAATGGATTGGAAGTTTTCTATTGGTTACTTACACTATTTGTATCATTCTTATGTTAAGGGGTATTTCAGTGAACATGGGATTAGTAGTTTTTCTTGCAAAATGTTGATTTTATATGTTCATGGTAATGTGCATATTCAAAGGAATGAGTTTTACTTCCCCATAAAGTAAAAAAATGGGATGAAGTGTTTGACATTAATCCATGGAAGGCATAAGGCTATGTGGAACTTAAGGTGGATTATCTCCAGCCTGAAAATTTTGGAGGAACATGCACATCTAGTGGGGAACTGACACATTTCATCTAAAGGTTTGTCATAGCATTGCACATTTCTAGAATCTCTCTTCCTGATGGTATAATACCTCCCTTCTCATTTCACCTTATCAAGAAAAATTATCTAGATATTTTGAGGTCAATTTATACTCAGAGGCATGACAAAATTGCAAAGATGTTTCTATTGTGTGTAAAGAACATAAGATGGTTGAGGTTTTCATTTTTGGAATGCATCTGAATGCTACGACAAAGTTAGAAGGACTAAGTTAAAATTAAAAAATTTACTAATTTTTTTTGTCCAAAGGCGGCACCTGGTGTGCCGCCTTTGTTCTTTAATTATGGGAAAAGGCGGAACACCAGGTGCCGCCTTTCTTCAGTGCTAAAATTCCCGAAAGGTGGCACATGGTGTGCTGCCTTTGGGATGTAAAAAAATTATTTTAAACCTGGTCATATTTTTTAAATTTTTTTTTGAAAAAATGTAAAAAAAAAAACTCTTGGACCTCCTCGCAGCGGCGCACAGCAGTGGCTCTGTCGGCTTCTCCAGATCCAAGAACTGGCGGCCTCTCCTCTTGCAGCAAACGACTTATTCATCCGACCAGCAGGGGGGAACTCAGATTTGCTCAGCTCTCCGGAATACACTGTATTTTCAGAACTGAAGTTTTGGTGCATTTTCTGTGCAATTTTAAAACTTATTTGAGTAAAAAGCTGTTCCGAGCCTTATTTTAGGTATGTATGGTATTTTCTGTTAATGATAAACTATTCTCGACACTACAGTTGGGGCGTGAGATTTTTAGATAGAAAGATGCAATGATGTTGGAAGAAATTGAAAGGAAAATGGTGGCAGCGGAGCAGCGGTTTGAATAATGGTGAATGGATAGCGCGTAGGGGAAGCGAGGATGAGTTGGAGAGGTGAAATGGTGAGGTACGGAGGAGAAACCGGTCGAAGAGGCTAACATTGAGGACAGAAAGAGTAACAGTGAGGTTGAAGGGTTGTCTGAAGGTGAGGTAGTTTATCAGTGTAAAGGTAATAACAGTGATAAAAAATAGGGTAATTGGGTAATGGTGAGATGTAGGGGAGAGTGGAGAAAAGATCAGTGCGAAGGTCACCGATATGCGAAAAATAAAAATAGTCACTCATAGATAAAATAGTCATCGTTATAAAAGGTCACCGTTAGTATGTAAAAATTAAAGAGCAACTGAACACTGCATTAAGGGTCACCATTATAAAATAAAATAAAAAGAGGTTACTGATACCGATAAGTTCACCGTTACAAATAAAATTAAATTAAAAGGGGGTCTCCGTTAGAACAAAAATATATAAATAACAGTGTCCTTTATTTAAAAAATTAAATGTAATAATTGATCTTAAAATAAAAATATTGAAAATAACTAATTAAAAGAAAACTAAACACCCTGATTTAAAAACAGGGTTTTTATTTAACTAAAAAAAATTAAATCCACAGCTAAATTTATCAATTTGATAACACTTAAATTAAGAACTGGGTAATTAATAAAATAAAATAATATAAAACTTAAATTAAAATTACAATATAAATTAATTACAAAGAAGCAGCGAATAAAATTGAAGAGCATCAGTGACCCAATAGGTCACCACTATTATTAGTCTACCTCATCTGTAGACTAAAACCAATAGAAAACAAACAAATAATAAATTTTTATACATAAAATAATGTATTTAATGTTTAAAAATTATTAATTAATTAATTAATTAACTAATTGTAAACATAAAATTAAAAAGAGAACTACTTAATTTAATTAAAAACACATATTATTTACATAAATTATTAGCAGGATGACTAAACATATTAAATAAAAAAATTAAAATATTTTAATGAAACTAAATTAATCGATAAAATATTTAAATACATACTAACTTAATTATATATAATTACATAGATTAAATAATATAGATATTAACTCATTAAAAATTCATGCAGATTTAACTTAACCAAACTAAATAAAACCTAATTAAAATTGATTAGTCTAGTAACATTATAATTATTATTTTAAAGGCTAAAAATACATAATTAATTATAAAAAATTGATTAATTAACAAAGTTAACTATAAAATTACAAAAGTACAATAATTTAGTATAAAGTGATTAAATAATTAACTAAATCATTAAAAATTAAGTAAAAAGATGTGGCAAAACTATGTAAAAATAGAGCCACATCAAATTCCCCCACACTTAATAATTTTTTGTCCTTAAAAAATCTCATGTTTAATTTTCTCTGAAAAACAAAAGTATGGTATTAATGATTTTTCTCAAAACGTAACATGTCCAACACTCAAAATAGAGGATAATACATAACAGTTGGCTTTAAGAAAATGAATTAATCATGAATCTTGCTTATAACAAATACTCAAGGGTAATTAAGAACACAAAGACCATCCATCAAAGAAGATGTCATGCCTTATATGTGATACAGCTTAATTGTAAGAACCTAGTTCATAGTTTTGAGGTATGGGTTTCTTCTTTTTCTTCTTTCCTTAATTGTTTTTGAGAAAATAAAAAAATGGGAAAAAATCCTAAATTTTGGGACTACACGCCATGTATTTTTCCACACATCGTGTACTTTGTCCCTGTGGGATGAGTACACTGGGTGTGTTGCCATTTCGGTGACGAAGGGTGTAAAAACCGACTACATGTCGTGTAATGGTATTTACATGCCGTGTAGTCAGTCGTCAGGGGGAAAAAGTAAGGCGGTGGAATCCGCCACCAGCTGGGCGATAGTACATGCTGTGTAGTCAAGAATACACGTCGTGTACTCATGTCGACGGATGAACAGTTTGGCAGTGCCGCCAGGGGAACAGTTAAATGAAAAAGTACATACTATATACTTGGAAGTACACGCCGTGTACTTTGTTTTTTTCGCTTAAAATGGGCAGTTGCCAACCCTGTTCACGGGATTGGCTTAGAACCAGACGGGAGCTCGAGAGAGGATGGTTGAACCTTCGTGGACCTCTAGATCGAGCATTGGGAATCTGTTTCTGCTTCCGTCGATCATGTTCGAACCCCATTGGTAAGCCCTCCCATCTCCTTGCATAGTTCTTGCCAATTCTTCCTCTAATGAAAGTTATTTAAGTTTGAACAGGTTTTCTTCTAAACCAAATCTACGTCGTCTTTGGGCGTTTCTGGAATCGACGTTCGCGTATATTGTTTGCGGGTGTTAAAGGTAGGTGGCTTGGTCTTTAATTTCCAACTGTTGTGCATTTGTGATTATTTTTGTGATACGAAGCCATGTTGGGGTGTCGTGTGGCTGAGGCCTTGGCCTTTTTAAATACCTAAGATTGTATAAGTAATTAAATGTGATAATAAACTGCTGTTTGGGATCACTGCTTGGATCCAAGACCACCCTGGGGGGGCATTCCTCTGTTTAGCCATTTGGCCTGGATAACAGAGGGTATGCCTTTATATTAATGATTATAGAATTTCCTTGAGAGGAATTGTTTTTATATTTCTTTTTTATATGTTGGGAACGGACCAGTTACTTTCTTAGCCTGAGGGCAGTGATTTACTTAGCCTGAGTTCAGTGTTACCTTTAGCCTGAGGGAAGTGGTTATTTCAGTCAGATGGAAACTTCTTCTGTGTCTGTGGGCAATAGACTTTGTGCGTGAGGGCGACACTTTGTACGCCTGAGGGAAATATCTGTTATGCCTGTGGGCAATTACCTGTGAGTTACGTTTCTGATTACCTGAGGTTAAGGTTTTGCGTGTCTGAGGACACTGATAGTTTACATAGAAATTCACTATGGTGGTTTCTTAAATAATAAATAATGAAATGAATATTAAAATTTCAATAACTGGTAATGTTAGTTACTTTTGAGTACTGCTTAGTTTATTGCATTTACTTTTATACATTATTGATGCATGTTTACACACAGTTTAGCACAGGCCTTTGGTGGGTGCCTACTAGGATTTATTTCTCACACCCTGTTTGGGTCATGTCTTTGGCCCAAACAGATTACATTTCTGTAGGTTCGGATAAGGGAAAGGGTCCTTGTACAGGTACTTGATTGATGCTGATGAGTAGGGGATCATGGGACCGGGCTTAGGCTCGCGATGCTACCGGCTATTTTGTTTTGGTTTTTTTGTACTCTGTCTTGTACTGTACTATATTGTTGTGTAACATGTTCTGGCTATTTTCTTTGAACATAAGACATGTTGCATCATCATCTATATAACTATTGATTATCTTTTTCTACAGTTTTTTATTTTGAGTGTGTATGGTTTATTGCTTCCGTTGTTGCTATATGATTTCTATTTTATTGTACTGCTCTACACTTTGACAAATGAGGGCATAGTTTCCCCACTATCAGACCTGGGCCCTCACTGTTAGTCAGCAGCCTCTGGCGTTTGGGGAAATGTGCTTGAGGTCACGTGGCGAACCGGGTTCGGGGCACCCATTGAGTGGAACCCAGAACCGGGACGTTAATAAGTGGTATCAGAGGAGATTTATATTCATTGACATACTATTTGTAGCCTTATTCAGTGATAGGATGGAAATGGTAGATGGTAATATGTTGTACACAGGATTAGCTAACCCATGTACATGGAAAAACCAATTTACTCCGTGTTGAAATTTTGTTGATTTTTTAATTTAAGTTGAATTGATTTTCACCAAAGGGTGATGCACTTGTCTTGTTGTGTTTATATTTTATTTTTGGGTTTTATTTAGATGCAACCCGATGAGATGAGGGTATTCCATCTTATGCATCATTTAGTCACATGCTAGAAATCACATGCCATGCATAGTTTCCATGTCGTGTAGGTGCATTAGAAATTGCATGTTGTTGTGATAGTTGTTGTGCTAGAAAAGTGTGTTGTTGTGATAGATGCTTTGATAAATACCTTTTATGTGATAGGGTATTATTGTGTGAGCCTGTTTATAGAATGGACACCAAACTTCGTTTTTTGGGGAGTATGGGCCCTCATTGACCTAAATTTTGTGGATCGTTGACAGTTTATCCGGTTATAACACATATAAGATGCCAAACATTAATTCGCGGGGAGTATGGGCCCTCACGGATCGGAATTTGGCACTTAGGTGTTTTTTTCAGTATTTTCTAGGTTCCGGAAAAGTTTCGGAGGCATACTATCAGGAAACCCAGCATACACTCCGTGTAGTACCTTAAACACGCAATGTATGTTCTTCTGTTTGGGAAGAAAAGAAAACTTTTTGAGTACACTCCATGTAGTCTCTTCCCGTATCAAAGTCCATGTGGGCGGGGACATGGGGAAAGGGAATGCTTGGGTGAAAACATGTCGTGTAATAGATGTACACGTTGTGTAGTGTTGACACGGAGTCCGCCCGTGTAACTAACAACACGGACCGAGGAGACCTTAAGACATACACGCCATGTCCACTATGGATCATGTCGTGTAGTTTGACCTGGGATCCGGTCGTGTAACTAACAACACGGGTTGGTGTAATCCTTTCGTGTACACACCGTGTGTATATTGAACACACCATATAGTTGGAGTCGTGTATCTGGACATGTAACTAACAACACGGGTCAGCAAAGCTCGTCTATAACACACCGTGTACTTGTGGGACACGCCGTGTAGTCTTGTCCGAGAACAGACCGTGTGGACTTAGCCATGTGGTTTGGAAATGGGGTAGTGTACACGCCGTGTGTGGGTGTAACACGCCGTGTAGTTCAAGCCTAGTAGCCGGCTGTGTCTCAAACAACACGAGCAGTAGGAAAATTTCACCATACACATCGTGTAGATTATATACACGACGTGTAGTTTTTTTCAACGGGAGTCGTGTGTCTTGGCCATGTAGAAGGACCCGGGTAGGGGGAGAGAAGTCAATTACACGCTGTGTAGTCAGTATACACGCCATGTAGTCTTTTTTTTCAAATCTTGTATGCCTTCTTCCTCCAGTTCCCCTTTTGGTTCCATCGTTTTCATACTGTTATAATCTTGATCTAAGGTGTGTGTTTGACCTTGTAGTGTCATGCTGCCGAGACATTCATGCGTTTTTCGTCAGGATAGCGGCGATGAGTATACTCTAGAGATGGTGGGCCATGTGATACCAGTGGATCCTCCAGCAGAGCCAGATGCGGCGCCAGCCGTTATACCGGAGACAGGCGCGAAGGCGCAGTTTCGTGAAGGCTTTATGCGGTTCATGCAGACCTTTCAGGGAGCACTGTCGGCTGCCACATCTATGGCCGAGTTGACTCGTATCTTCCAATAGCAGTATCCGCCTACATTTTCATGGGATGGAGGACCACAGGTTGCGGAGTCTTGGATGGGTTCTATGCAGACTATTTTTGAGCACCTAGAGACGCCTCCAGGGTGGAGGGTCAAGCTCGCAACTTATATGCCGCGTGATTCTTCCAAGAGGTTGTGGGATGTTACCACCCAGTCAGAGCATTACAGAGACATGGCGTGGGAAGATTTCCTGATAGACTTCTAGGACTTATTCTTCCCAGAGATACTGAGGGCAGATCGAGCTCGAGAGTTCATGAATCTGCAGCAGGGTGCTATGTCGGTGAGGGATTATTCTGCTCGTTTCACCAAGCTTCAGCGTTTTGCACCCGTTTTGTTGGGCGATGAGACGCTGAGAGCCAGACGCTTTGAGGATGGTCTTTGGTATGACATCTGATCACTGGTTAATGTTTTAAGGTTGACTTCAGTACATGTTATTGTGAACCAGGCACTGATTACAGAGAGGAACCTGTGGGAATCTAGTGGTGTGGGCTGGGTGGTTCAGCACCAGTTTCTGGTACTATTTCTTATGGTAAGAGGAAGAGACAGATAGACTTTTCTCAGGGTGGTAGTGCAATCCAGAAGAACGTTTCAGGTGGCCAGGTCATATGCTACTAGTGTGGTATGGAGGGGCACAAGAGACCTCAGTGTCCACGAGACCCAATGGAGTGTCGATCTTGTGGCAATATGGGGCATCTGCAGTGCTTTTTCAGGGCGTTTCCATCAGTTTCTAGTGAGAGGGGTTCTGTGCAGACTCCGTGTGCGGGGGTAGGACCAACAGCTTCTTACCAGTCGGTGAACTGGAATACGTCAGGGCGTGCAGGCAGGTATGGTGGTCATGGTCATGGTAGCCAGACACCAAGATCTTAGAGGCTGCAGGGCGGGATAGGTCAGGGTAGCCAGACTGTGTCATAGGGCCACAGCACTGGGTAGGCATATGCAGTGCAGCAGACCCAGAAGGAGAAGGATCCCGAACCTTCTACTATCGGAGGTACTATTCTAGTAGCTTCTGTTTTATTGTCAGTGCTTTTCGATACGGGTGTTACACATAGTTTCATATATGTTCCCATTGTGGAGCGCCTAGGGCTCTGTGTTTCTTCTTCTTATAATGTTATGACGCTAGACACTCCGTTGGGTACTAGAACGGTTGGTGTGCGTCAGTGCAAGGAGTGCCCCTTTGAGTTTGGTGGGTGTCACTTTCTTTGGGACCTCTATGTCTTAGAGATGACGAGCTATGATGTAATTCTCGAGATGGACTGGTCAGTTCCCTTTCGAGCCTTTTTGGATTTCTATCATTGCAGGGTGAGTTTCACGTCACCAGAGGGTGGAGAGTTTCTATACAAAGGTGAGTGGGATGTTCAGGCAAGTCGAGCTGGACTAGAGCTTCATGGGTGAGGTGGTATCACAACCCAGATTACGAGCTTACATCTGGACGACCAGAGGACTTGTCAGAAGGATTTCTCTCCAATGGTTGATCATTTCAGGGATGTATTTCCATATGACTTTTTAGGTCTTCCTCCGGAGCATGAGGTGGATTTCTTTATTGAGCTTATGCCAGGAGCAGCACCAGTGTCCATTCCTCCTTATAGTATGGCTACACCTGAGTTACATGAGCTCAATAGACAGTTAGAGGAGTTACAGTTAAAGGGTTTTATCTGAACCAGTACTTCTCCATGGGGTTCTCCTGTCCTTTTTGCGAAGAAGGAAGATGGTACTCTCAGACTCTGTGTGGATTATTAGAAGTTGAACCAGTTGACAGTTAAGAACTGATATCCCTTGCCAAGGATTGATGATCTTTTTGATCAACTTCGTGGAGCACGAGTGTTCTTGAAGATTGACTTGAGATCAGGATATCATCAGATGCGTGTTAGAACATCTGATATACCTCTCACAGCTCTCAGGAGTAGGTATGGTCTATATGAGTATACAGTTATGCCATTCGGACTCATGAATGTGCCATCAGTTTTCATGGCTATGATGAATCGTATGTTCCATCCCTATCTGGATTCTTTTGTGGTAGTATTCGTGGATGATATCTTGGTGTACTCTCACACTCGACACGACCATTCCACCCATATTGGGATCGTATTGAGTACACTGAAGGAGAATCAGATATATGATAAGCTCTCAAAGTGACAATTTTGTATAGACCAGATTCACTTTCTGGGTCATATCATCTCAAAGGTAGGAGTTGCAGTAGACCCCGAGAAGGTGAGAGCAGTAGTTTCCTGGGAGCAGCCTAAGAACGTGTTTGAAATATGGAGTTTCTTAGGGTTGTCTGGTTACAACAGACGCTTCATACAAGACTTCTCCTGCTTAGCAGCGCCGTTGATAGGTTTGACTAAGAAGGGGGTGAAGTTCGTTTGGTTAGAAGCTTGTGAGACAGCCTTCCAGGAGTTGAAGGGAAAGTTGACATCAGCACTGATCCTCATACTCCCAGATCAGGGTAAGAGCTATATAGTTTACTGTGATGCATCAGGTATTGGGCTAGGAGATGTGTTGATGCAGGGCGATCAAGTAGTTGTGTATGGGTCTCGGCAGTTGAGGCCACATGAGAGGAACTACCCGACGCATGATCTCGAGTTGGATGCAGTTCTTCATGAGTTGTGCTGTTGGAGACATTATCTCTTGGGAGAACATTTTGTGGTGTTCACGGACCACAAAAGTCTCAGGTACATCTTTATCCAGCGTGACATGAACCTGGGATAGCGAAGGTGGGTTGAATACCTTCATTCCTTTTATTTTGAGCTTGCCTATACACCTGGTAAAGGTAATGCAGTAGCTGATGCACTGAGTAGGAGGACTCAGATACAGGCAGTGCAAGAGGCCAGTGGTGAATTGCAGCTGATGGCTTTGTTCTCTGAGATTCATCTGGAGGTTCATGGAAGTCAGGGGAAGACCTATCTTCCATCTTTAGCTGTGACCTCTACCCTCCTGGATAGAGTGAGGATGAGACAACTATCTGATTCAGAAGGCCAAGTTCTACGGGAGTCGGTGGCAAGTGAGGACCCTCCTCCTGGGTGGACGATAGGCGATGATGGAGTATTGCGTTTCCATGGATGGGTGTGGGTTCCTGGGGATATACGCGAGGATTTGATGCGGGATTTTCATGCTTCATCTTGGACAGTTCATCCCGGAGTTACCAAGGTGTACCATGACTTGAGGTGTCAGTACTGGTGGCCGGGTATGAAGAGAGAGATAGTTGGTTTTGTTACAAGATGTTCCACCAGTCAGCAGGTGAAGACAGAGGATCAGAGGCCAGCCAGACTGTTATAGTAGTTACCCATCCCAGGGTAGAAATGAGATGATGTTGTGATGGAATTTGTGACTGGGTTGTCGAGGTCACCTCGAGGCAATGATTTCACGTGGGTTGTTGTGGACAGACTCACAAAGGTAGCTCACTTTTTTCTGATCAGGGAGACCTTCGGAGTTGACGATCATGGGAAGTTGTATATCCGAGAGGTCGTACTTCTTCATGGGGTCCCTCGTTTTATCATTTCAGATAGAGATGCTCGTTTTATGTCTCGTTTCTGGTAGAGTTTTCAGAGGGAACTGGGTACATAGGTGCTTCTGAGCACAGCTTACCACCCTCAGACTGATGATCAGTCAGAGCGTACGATACAGGTGCTTGAGTAATTGATTTTTGCATGAATCCTAGACTTTGGGGGATCTTGAGAGAAGCATATACCCCTAGTAGAGTTATCATATAATAATTGTTTTCAGGCAACTATTGATATGGAACCTTACATGGCTTTATATGGTAGGCCATGCCGATCACCCTTGTGCTGGTTAGAGGCAGGTGAGGCAGCTTTACTGGGACCACGTCTCATGCAGGAGACTTCTGAGCAGGTCCAGTTGATTTAGAAACTGATGGCTACCACACAGTCTCATCAGAAATCTTATGCTGATCACCGCAGACGACCCTTGGATTTCGTGGTCGGGGATCAGGTTTTCTTATGTGCTTCACCGAGGTTGGGGCACAGGCAGATCAGGAGACAGGGTAAACATTCACCGAGGTATGTGGGTCCATTTGAGATTCTGGAGGGAGCCGGGCTGGTTTCCTATCAGTTTCAGTTACCACAGAGGTACCGATCCATGCATGACGTCTTCCATGTATATCCGTTGCGCCGTTATCATTCAGACCCATCTCAAGTTTTTCAGCCCGATGAGGTTGATCTTGAGGTAGATGCGTCTTTTGAGGATCATCTGATTTATATCGTTGATAAGAGAATGAAGATTATCTGAGGTCGGTCAGTTCCTCTCGTACGGGTGATATGGCAGCATGGCCGAGTGCAGGACGAAACATGGGAGTGGGAGACCGACGTACGTGCTCAGTGGCTGGAGTTGTTCACGGATATATCTTCACCACCCTTGGAAGGGAAATTCGGGGATGAATTTCTTTAAGGGGGAAGTTTGTAAGAACCTATTTCTTAGTTTTGAGGTATGGGTTTCTTCTTTTTCTCCTTTAATTAAGTGTTTTTGAGAAAATAATGAAAATGGGAAAAAATCATAAATTTTGGGACTACACGCCATGTACTTTCCCACACGTTGTGTACTTTGGCCGTGTGGGGTGAGTACATAGGGTGTGTGGCCATGTCGGCGACGAAGGGTGTAAAAACCGACTACACACCGTGTAGTGGTATTTACACGCCGTGTAGTCAGTCGGCAGGGGGAAACAGTAAGGCGGTGGAAGTCGCCGCCAGCTGGGTGATATTACACACCGTGTAGTCAAGAATACACGACGTGTACTCATGTCGATGAATGAACATTTTGTCGGTGCTGCTAGGGGAACAATTAAATGAAAAGGTATAGGCCGTGTACTTTTAAGTACATGTCGTGTACATTGTGTTTTCACTTAAAATGGGCAGTAGCCAACCCTGTTCGCTGAATTGGCTTAGAACCGGATGAGAGCTCGGGAGAGGACGTCCGAACCTTCGTGGACCTCCAGATCGAGCGTCGGGAATCTGTTTCCGCTTCTGTCGATCACGTTGGAACCCTATGGGTAAGCCCTCCCATCTCCTTGCATAGTTCTTGCCAATTATTCCTCTAATGGAAGTTATTTATGTTTTAACGAGTTTTCTTCTAACCCAGATCTACGTCGTCTTTGGGAGTTTCTGGAATCGAAATTTTTGTATACCATTTGTGGGTGTTAAAGGTAGGTGGCTTGGTGTTTAATTTCCAACTTTTGTGCGTTTGTGAGTATTTTTGTGCTACGAACCCATGTTGGGGTGTCGTGTGGCTGAGTCCTTGACCGTTTTAAATACCTATAACTGTATAGTTAATTAAATGTGATAATAAACTATTGTTCAGGATCACTTCTTGGATCCAGGACCACCCTGGGGGTGCACTCCTCTGTTTAGCCGTTTGGCCAGGATACCTGAGGGTATGCCTTTATATTAATGATTATAGAATTTCCTTGAGAGAAATTTTTTGTATATTTCTTGTTTATATGTTGGGCACGGCCTGGTTACTTGCTTAGCCTAAGGGCAGTGCTTTACATAGCATGAGGGCAGTGTTACCTTTAGCCTGAGGGTAGTGGTTATTTCGGCCTGAGGGAAACTTCTTCCGTGCATGTGGGAAATAGACTCTGTGCCTGAGGGCGACACTTTGTACGCCTGAGGGAATATCTGTTATGCCTGTGGGCAATTGCCTAGGGGATATGTTTCTGATTACCTGAGGGTAAGGGTTTTCATGTCTGAGGACACTAATGGTTTACATAGAAATTCACTGGGGTAGTTTCTTAAATAATAAATAATGAAATGAATATTAAAATGGAAAGAAATGATAAAGTTAGTTACTTTTGAGTACTACTTAGTTTATTGAATTTAATTTTGTACACTGTTGTTGCATGTTTACACACAATTGAGCACGAGCCTTTGGTGGGTGCCTACTGGGATTTATTTCTCACACCCTGTTTGGGTCATGTCTTCAGCCCAAACAAATTACATTTCTTCAGGTGTGGATAGGGAAAGGGACCTTATACAGGTACTTGATTGCTGCTAAGGAGTAGGGGATCATGGGACATGTCTTAGGCTCGCGATGCTACCAGCTGTTTTGTTTTGGTTTTGGTGTACTCTGTCTTGTATTGTACTGTATTGTTGTGTAACATGTTCTGGCTGTTTTCATAGAACTTAAGACATGTTGTATAATCATCTATACAACTGTTGGTTATCTTTTACTGCAGTTGTTTACTTTAAGTGTGTATGGTTTATTGCTTTCGTCATTGTTGTATGCTTTATATTTTATTCTGTTGCTCTACACTTTGACAAATAAGGGCATAGTTTCCCCACTATCAGACCTGGGCCCTCGCTGCTAGTCGGCAGCCTCTGGCGTTTGGGGAAATGCGCTTAAGGTCACGTAGTGAACCAGGTTCGGGGCTCCCATTGAGTGGCACCTGGAACCGGGACATTAGATTAATGACTCACTTCAATCCAATCTCTGGTTCTATGTCCAAGAATAACAGGAGAAAAAATATCAATGGAATTAATATCTTAACCAAGGAACTTTGTACTTTGACTTTTTGACCTAGGTTCCAAAAATAATTTATTTTTTTTGTAAATCACCTCAATGATACAACCTAAATGACTCCCATATAAACCAATTGATCCCTTAATCATCTGTCATTCATCATTCCCCTCACCTTAATGAGCTTATTTTTCTCCCAAGACACTTTATTAATTTTTCTCAAGCCATGTATCATTGTGCTAAGCACTGTGCATAAGCACTTATTCAAGACGAACAGAGGGCATAAAGTTAACAGAAACGCACCTAACATCTAGGGTCTCAGAGACTCACCGTGGGATCCCAGATGCCCAAAATACTCCAGTTTCAAAAGATTTATATCAAAAATCATTTACATTGGCCCATTAAAGCAATTCATTTTAATATATAAAAAAATAATGAGGCCCCTAGAATCAGAATCAAGCTTCCAGTTCCAAGGGTTATGATCATATCCCTACTAAAAGGTTACCCAAATCACTTTCAGAATTAGTTCCTAAACCATATTTCCAACAAATCACAATGTAAGATCACTCAACAATCACCCAAACTCATTAATTTCAGACGCTAAGGAGTTCACAACTTCCATAAAGGTACTTTTCCTAAGGAAATACCCAAGTGAGTACTGTGTAAAGCCTAAAATTATGCAAGAATTTTAAAAAAATATCATTTTTTAACAAAAAGTTTGATATTGATGTGGGAATTGATTGCCTTACATTAAAGCACAGTTTAGCACAGTCCAGAATTGACCCCCTCCCCCACATTTAAAATACATCTTTATCCCCAAAGTTGACTTCTAAATATGGATAAGAACAATTAATCAATTAAGGTTCAAACAGATTTTCAATTAAGTAGATAGATGACATGTTAAAAGTGTCTCAATGAAATTCAAAGATATTGTTTTCCACAATGAATAAATAATTAGAAGGTTCATATCCAAGTATATGCATTAACATTTATGTCCAGTGAAGAAGATCTTCCAGTAAAGTACAAACAAGGCAAGTAACATGGAAGTGCACATTGAGTTGGGTGTAAGCATGTGAAAATATTGAGTTCAATAATATATTCCATAGAGCAGATAAATGAATGCTAAAAATACCCCAACCTAGAGTAGATTCAGTATACCAGTAACATGTACCCCACCACACTTAGTTTCAAGCAGTGAAAGGATTTTAATATTTATTGATGAATTCGAATTTACAGAAAGAGGCACATGCATAATTGTAAAGCACAACATAGAGACAAGAAGAAAACCCTTTTTATTGCAATATATGGAGTATATTTTCAGAAAATATGAAGTTGAATTTTCAATAGTCATGCATAATTTCATAGACAAGACAAATGTTTTAGTAAACAAAATTTTATTAACAAAAACAGGAGCAGAAATAAATGTCAAAAAGTTGAATTACTTCCCTAACTAAGTTCTTATCCAAAGATGATCATGGGAATTCAACTCCATTATTACACAGCAGCAGCATCCTAAAAACAAAAAACATGAAAACTATGAACAAAAATCAAGCAGAGATAATGCATACAGAAAGTAGCAAAGCTTCATTTTATTCAGCACAAAACAATACAAAAATGAAAATAAAGAAAGATCATGGGTTGAATCCCATGAAGCACTGACATTAAAGTATTCAGTTAAACATTATTTAATCAAAAAAAATTATTGAAAACAAAAGAAAAACCATGGTTTGCCTCTCATGCAGCGCTAGGTTTACAGTCCCCAGCCGAACTCACCTAAAACTAACCATAGTCAATAGGCGGAGGTGTTTTCCTTAATAGGATCCACCACATATGTTTGGTCCATTTTTTTTTAACAGAAAGTTGAATTACATGGGCATCAAAACATACGAAGACTAAAACTAGTTTCCCATTAGCCTTATAAATCCCTAAACAACACCCATTAGCAGTTGTTGACATGGTTCTCTCAACTACCATAATTGTTTCATATTTGAAAATATTAACATTTTTAGGTAGTGGAAGAAATGTATTAGGTGCTTCAAGGGGTATGAAAATGTCCTCACATCTATCTTCTTCAACTTCAACACTAACAGGTTCACATTCAAAGGTGAAAATGGATAAATCCAGATTAGTTGGTTCAAAAGGGGATTCATTAATGTGATGAACAAAATCATGAACATTGGAACTCACGTGTGATTCCCTCTCTAGACCGTTATCAGTAACACAAGAAGGCTCATCACCCTTCACAGTTGAGGATGAAAGTGATAGACAAGGAAGAGAATTTATTTGAACAGCTGTAGATTTGGGTTTAACAATGTTGTAAATCTCTTCCAAAAGTTCCTCATCAGTTAACTCACATTGAACATCAACTGCTTCTATCAAATCATTTCTTCCTAGATCAAGTGTGTGTTCAACCACTTCATTAAGTTCATGTCCAAAATTATCACATCCCAAAAGAAAGTCTGTAGTGTGTCCCAAGAAGTTCAAATCAGGGGGAGTAATGTTTAATTCAGCTTCAATAAATTCAATTTCCATATTTTTCAAGTTTAAACATTTACCCCCATGTAAGACATCGTTGTTTTCAATTTCAGTACACTCAGTTTATATCAAACAATCAATCTGAGAAAAGGAAAATGAAAGCTCATCATTTAATCTTCCTTCATACATCATTCCCAAATCCTCTAAATCATCCAACATCATTTCAAAGATTATTGGGTTTGGGGTTTCAAAACATGGAATAGAAGTTTTAAATTCAAGTTAAAATATTTCAGATTCCATGTTATCTAGTTTAATATTCTCATCCAGATTATACCAAATATCAAGTTCAGACTCATTATTCACAAATTCAGAAAAGCTGTGTGAAGATTTTTTAACATTCAAATTTTCATTCTCAAAAATCGCTTCTACCCGAATGAATTCCTTTTCAAAACTCCTAAAACAATGATTTTTATCTAATGTAGGAATTATGAAGAGAACTGGACATTCATTTTCAATTTGTTTCAATTCAACTCCAAACTTTTCCAACACAACAGCATTAAAGATCTTTATTGGATTTTCAATGTTGTGTTCTTGACTCAAAGAGTTGGTTGTTTCCATTTTTAGTTTAATAGAATCATATTTTTCAAAGAGAATGGTTTCTTGTCCAGTTTCACTATCACTTTCCTCTTCCACATGATTTTCAAATGTTTTAAAAACATTTTCTTCTTCTTTTTCTTCAAATTATTCTTGTTCTTTAACCCTTTTTTGTAATTCAAAAAGAATGTTTTCTAATATTTTCATTCTTTGATCTTGCTCTTGAGAATCCCTAATTTGAATTTCATGGGTTCGAGTTAACCAATTGTTAATTAGTTACACCCTAGTATTTAGTTTAGAATCAATTAGGTCAATTTTCGATAGGGTGTCAGGACTAGGTTCAATGTTTTCATTTTCTTCAATGTAAAAAACCTGTTGTGGCTTGTTATAGACACACTACCAGGTAGTATGTTCATACTCTCTACAACAAACACAGTAAGGTCCCAGTTGATTCCAGTTCTGATTAACATTCATTTTTAAATCAAAACCAGATGAGATTAAACACACAACAGTTCACAATGAAGCAGATTTTTCAAAAACAACACAAACAGTAGGTTCCAGTTCAATGTAGTTTTTTTAAACAAATTGTTTTATGTTTTTTTATAATTTTTTTAAAAAAAAATTCTAAAACATTGAACACTCAGGGTGTGCCTTCCCTGGCAATGGCGCTAAATTTTGATGAGCCCGGAGGTCATCATGGCCCTCAAAATTACATTTATTACTCCTACACTAGTATAGCAGTTCAGGGTCGATCCATAGAGAAGGGAGATGAGAATTCTAGGTTTAATTCAAAGATAAACTTCAATGTTGTCAATAGTGGTGAAAGTGAACATTTATTTTTTTACTTTTTATTTTTTTTAAATATGTAGTGGAAACAGGATGATGAAACAAGTATTTTTACATAGGAACTAAAACTTACACTATGTATGATAAACTAGAGAAATACAGTATACTAATATTAAGTATCAAGACAAGGAACAATGATCCAGAAATAACACTCAGGAACTCTGAACATGTTGGTTAAAAAGATAATTCTCCACTAAAATTTATTGAATCACATATTAAGACTAGATTGATATATCTTCCTTGCTAGAAGATACACCAAACAGAGGTATTACTTTTAGAGTTCTCCGCTCCAAAATTCATCCACTACTAATAATTTGAAGAAGAATACAGTTGAAATAAAACTCATCGTAAAATTCCAACTGAAATGAAATTAATTCTTCAACAAGATGATGATCAAGTTCAATATCTCCGATTAAACTTGAAATTATGTATTTTTTACAGAAATGTAAGGTGTGACCAACTTACATTGAAATTGATCTCGCCGATCAATTCTAATGTTAGAAAAGAATAAATTGAAGAATTTTAAAGAATAAACCAACAAAGAATAAAATTCATGAGTTAAACAGTTCATCCTGTGATCATAATGAAATCTAGCGTTGAAAACATCTGAAAGCAGAGTACAAGAATTAATGAAAGGGGAAGGAAGAACTCCCCAAGTGTTGTTCTGCCTTCGGGCTCCTTAGTCTCAAGCTTGACTCTAGTACCGCTCCTCAGAGTCTTCTCTTGGATGGATGTGTTTGTGGAATCAGAATGAGATTCCTCTTTAATTTTTCTGCTTTCTCTGCTTTATATATCAACTATCATCTGCTGCTTGTCACCGGTCGGTTCCACTGACTCCAAAAACTCCTTCACTTTAGCACCACACACATGCGTTTTATCCGCGACAGGCACGTCACACTAGTTTTTCCCTCTTAAATAACTCCGGATGAGTTGGTTGGAGGCACTTGGACGTGTTTCCGACTTTGATATGAAGCTGCACAGTCAGAACAGAAAAATAAAAAAATGTGAACGCAAAGAATGAAACATTGTTATTTTTAAAGTTAAGTGTTATATTACTCGTTGAAAGTTAACAGAAGTTAATTGATAATTATTATTTACTTTTAAATTATTTATCAAACTATTCACTTAATAATACTATGATAAAACATAAGTTTATTAAAATGTTATTAATTTAAATTAAGTTTATAGAAATAATTACAACGTTATTAATTTTATCAGTTTTAACTAAGTTATTAAAAATTAACATCATAAGTAAATAAGTAATTAAAAATTTAATATTTAAGATTGAATTAATAATTTTATTATTACTATTTAAGAAATTAAATTGCTAGATTAATTTATTAATTAGTTTATTTTAATTTAATAATTAGAATTAATACTTTAGTTTTAAATATTTGCTTAAATTAATAAGTATATTTTATAGTTTACTTATAATTATTATTAATTATATACTTATACTATTAACAGTATATTAATTAATTATTAACACTTATTATTAAATTAGTTTTGTAGTTTAATTTATAATTTATCTATTTATTAAAATTATAATTGTTTAAATTCATAACTTTTTTTCAAATTCTATTATATTCATTTAATTAATTAAAGTTAACTTTTACTTTAACTTTACTTTTTTTGTTTTACTTTACTTTTATTATTTTATAATTTTTTTACTTCTTCCTGCCCCAAATCGACGAAACAAGGGGGAGGGTTTGTGTTTCTGTATTTCTTCCATAAGAAGGCGCATCAGCCTCCTCTAATTCCCACAGCCGCTACAGGTGAGAACCACCGCGACTCGGACTCAGCGGCGGTGTGGCTCTGGTCCAAATCTCCTTCCAGCAATGGCATCAAAAGGTAAATCCCACTTCGACAGCAGTGACATCGGCCTTAGTCTTCATAAATTTGTAGCGGTGGACCTCCTCCCAGCGACAGACAGCAGCGGTTGTGTCAGCTTCTCCAGATCCAGGAACCGGCGGCCTCTTCTCATGCAGAGAATGACCTCTTCATCTGACCAGCAGGGGAGAACTCAGCTTTGCTCAGCTCTTCGGAACACACTGTATTTTTAGAACTGAAGTTGTGGTGTATTTTCTGTGCAATTTTAAAACTTCTTTGAGTCAAAAACTGGTCCGAGCCTTATTTTAGGTATGTATGGTATTTGCTGTGAAAGATTAACTGTTCTCAACACTATAGTTGGGGCATGAGATTTTCAGATAGAAATATGCAAGGACGTTGGAAGAAATTGAAAGAAAAAATGGTGGTAGCAGAGAAGAGGTTTGAAGAATGGTGGATGGGTAGCGTGCAGGGGAAGCGAGGATGAGTAGGAGAGGTGTAGAGGAGAAACCGGTCGGAGAGGCTAACAGTGTGGAAGGAAAGAGTAATGTTGAGGTTGCAGGGTTGTCTGACGGTGAGGTAGTTTATCGGTGTAAAGGTACTAACAGTGAGAAAAAATAGGGGAATTGGGTATCAGTGAGATGCAGGGGAGAGCCGAGAAAAGATCAGCGCAAAGGTCACCCACACGCAGAATAGTCACCATTATAAAAGGTCACCGTTGGTTTGTAAAAATTAAAGATCTATTGATACACTGCATTAAAGGTCACCGCTATAAAATAAAATAAAAAGAGGTTACCGATACCAATAAGTTCACCGTTATAGATAAAATTAAAATAAAAATGGATCACCGTTAAAACAAAAATATATAAATAACGGTGACCTTTCTTTAAAAAATTAAATGAAATAATTGATTTTAAAATAAAAAGATTGAAAATAACTAATTAAAAGGAAACTAAACACCATGATTTAAAAACATGATTTATATTGAACTAAATGAAATTAAAGCCACAACTAAAATTATCAATTAGATTGTAAAGACCCGTAAATTTCAAGAAAATATTTTTATTAAATTCTTTGGGATTTTACGAATACGCAGTTTCTGACGGCACCTGATTCCGAGGCCCGGTGTGCCCGAAATAATTTTTCGATGTTTAGCTCGAGTACGTTCAGTGAACGAACGAGCGGGTTTTTCTATCTTTTGAATCGATGCTCGGAATTGAAATCTGAGGGCACCGATGAACTCGTAGCGCCAGTAATTTCTTAGGGGGGGCTTTACCGTAATTGCGTTTGCACGGGTGAGGAAGTTAAATTTTTGTGGATTAAATGATAAGTGAATAAAATTGTGGAACAATTTTATTTTTATATCTAAGGTGGTTTTATCCTACATTAGGGAGTTAGAGTAGGACCCACTAGCACTTAACTAACCATGTGAAGATAAATGTGAGGTGGGGCCCACACGATCCCAACCCTTCACATTCCCTAAAACTCCTTAAACCCCCTCTTAATTTTGTAAACTCCTCATTACATGTGAAACCTTTCCACCTTCTCTCTCTCTCCCTCTCATCTCTTGTCAACACACATTAATCAATTAATTGAACCACTTCAATTAATTAATTAAGTGTTTGAATTTTAAATTTTGAATGCATGGAATGATTAAATAAAATAAGGAGAAGCCTTATTTTATTTTTGGTTGGCTTGTTGTGTTGAGATTTTTGGGAGAAAGCTCTTTAGTTTTGAAGAACGCTTCATCTCCTTTGTTGAAGAACGCCAACTCTCCGACGAAGAACATCGACTAGGCGACCGCAGTACTTCATCCTCTTCTTCCTCTGTGGTAAGGGAGGAGACACCGACGTGAGAACTTTCTAACAACACGACACCTTCTATTCATCTCTCTGTCACAAAAGAGGAGACGACACTTCCTTGGGTGGACACCGACGACGACGGAAACGACACCGTCACTCACAACGCTTGACAACCGCAAACTTCTTTTCGAGGTAGGGGTTTATTCTTGAAAGTGGATGTTTACATACCTCGTACTTGTTGGAAATCATTGTATAAATATGGCCAATTGTTATCATTTTACATGGAGGGTGCGGGCCGAACGAACAAGGCCCGACAACACTCCGTTGTTCTCGCTTATTATTCTAGAATCGGCAATCAAAGGTGGAGGAGGCATGACGCCGTCGCGCCATGTTGGGTACGCGACAAAGGAGGATGAAATCGTCGCACTGGTTTTTCGAGAGGAACTGTGGCCCGCTACACGGGCCGCTTCGGCGGAAGAACCGTCCGGCCCATCGGCCGGCCGGGCGGAGCTGGACCGCGGTGCCAGGAGGGTTCCACGCTGGAAGACCGGCGGGCCACCCATGCGGGCCGCGTGTGCAGAAGTCCGGCTGGTTTGGGGAAGGGAGACGCTGCTTGGCGCCACCGGTGCAGACAACCGTGGCCCCCCTGGAACCTGCTCGGCCTTTGGCCGAGCCCGCCAGGCCGCACCAGGCCTCGTCGGGCCGCCCCAAGCTGGGCCGCGCCAGGTCGGGCCGAGCCGGGATGATCCGGGCCGGGCCGCGCCGCGCCACTTCAGGTCAGGTCGCGCCACTTCGGCCCGAGCCACGCCACTTCGGGCAAGGCCACGCCACTACAGGCTGAGTTATGTTTTCCTCTGGACTAGTCCAACACCCCTGCTGGGTCGGACCCGTCAAACTGGGTTAACCCGACCCGTCGGCCCACTGGGCTAAACGGGTCGGGCCTCTTAATCACTTAAACGACAATAACTTAAAGACCGCGTATCCAATCGATGCGCCGTCTGCAGGTCTAGGACCCTTACGACGAGACGGTTCTTTTGCGATAGTCTAAGTGAGTTTTGGACATCTCTGGATATCAGTCGGGTTAGAAATGAGCATATTTCTAACCGGGCCCCTGGAACAGAAAATCCAATATCTCTCAGACCGGGCGTCTGATTGACGCACCGTCTGTCATGTTGAGTTCCTATTGACGAGACAGAAATTTGGGATACATCAACTCTGGACTTCGTGAAAGTTGATGTATCGACCCCTTGGCTTGTGGAGCGGACCCTCCCGGAATCGAATGTGCGGTGTGCGGGTACCCCAGAGCTGGCAGCTACTTCGACAACGATGATGACTGTACATGGATCCTACGTGGGTTCTGCAGCGAGGACGACTGTACTTGGATCCTCCGTGGGTTTGGTAGTGATGAAGACTGTACTTGGATCCTACCTGGGTTTGGTAGCGATGGTTACTGTACTTGGATCCTACGTGGGTTCGGCAGCGATGACTACTGTACTTGAATCCTACCAGGGTTTGGTAGAGAAGATGATTCAGAGGCTACATCTAATCATCTCCACCCCTTTTCCAAAGTAGTATACCTGTGTGAGCTGAGTATTGACTTTCAATCATTATCATCGATGTGATTGACTTCCTTTCCTGTGTGGACTGAGTTGTGCTTTCCTGTGGGGACTCGGTTGTACTTGGGATCGTGAGTTGGAGCCGAACTGGAATTGATGACTTAGGTATATGTATGAGAATATACCTAAGTAGGGTTGGTTGTTACTTCGTGATTGTATCTTTCCTTTGTGGTTTACCCTTCATGGATTATGGGAGACCTTCGGGGGTCTCGGGGTCCCTACTGAGTATCATATACTCATCCCTGCACGAGCTATGCCCACACTACGTTGTGTTGGATGCAGACGACGAACAACACTGATCGTGGTAGAGTCTTATGGAGCTAGATGGTACCTAGGGGTGGACCACTTGGCGGGACGTACATGGACCAGACTGCTGGACCCGAGGAGCCGAGGAGACCATATGTTCCCACCCATCAAGTGGGTTAGCCGGAGGACGACTCGGTGGTTTCAGATGTACTTTATTGCTGCTGTACTTTCTTTTCAGTTGTACTGTACATTCAGTTGGGTTTGTATTCTGTCCCATTTACTTTTCAGTACTTACTTTTGTACCCAGTTTTTAATTGGTGCTTATTTCACTTGGGTACTCTGTTGTGTGTTGTTTACTTATATAAATTCATTGCATTCCCTTTATCGGGATTTACACCTTTGTTGCTAGTCGCCAGCCCCTGGCCTATAGAAGGTGCGCTTGGGGTAGTCATGACACGGGCCCCGAGGACGGGTCGTGACAAATTGGTATCAGAGGAGTCGTTTCTACCGCAGAACTCAAGACTCTAATAATTTATTCTCTGTGAATGAATAGTGTTTAGAGTATTGAGTGTGGTTATCTGTCAAGGGAGTCCAGTGTTGGTGCGACAGCCGACGTATCCATACACCATGACCCTGACTTCTGATTTTCGACTCAGTGCACGAAAATATTGATTGCATGTGTGTTTCAAAAGTTTTCTTTGTGATTATTTTGTGTCAGCTCACCAAGTATATTGTATTAACCGTGGCACACCTGTTTCTTTTCAGGATGGCCCCACGACGACAACCAACTAGGGTTCCTAGTTACGTGCAAGATGGCAGCCCACCGAGCGACGAGGCCTCGGTGCAGGGCCCCATTACAGCGGAGGAACCAGCGGTACCTCTACCCGCTGGGCCACCGATACTACCAGCCCCAGAAGTGGAGAGTGAATGCCTCCTGAGTGCACTGCACGAGTTTCAGCGACAGATGTCGCCCAGGTTCCATGGAGAGACGGACCCTCTGGCAGCCGAGGATGTGCTGGAGGCTATCGTCAGAGTCTTCAGATTGGTAGGGACACCAACAGACCTTATGGTGATCCTTGTCGCGAGTCTACTTCACGCAGTTGCAGGTAGATGGTGGAGCCTGATGCTTCAGGTGCACGACGAGGCATCTCTACTTTGGATGGACTACAGGAGCCTCTTCTGCTCGGAGTTTGTTCCAGCCACCCTCTGTGCGCACATCCAGGAGTTACTACAGCTGCGGTAGGGCAACATGTCAGTAGGCCAGTACTCAGTGACATTTACCAACCTCTCGTGCTACTCCACAGACATGGTAGGGGACCCATTCTTCCAGGCCCAGACCTTTGAGCAGGGACTGAGGCATGAGATCAGGGCTTCGATGATCTCCCTCAGCATTTCGATGCAGACATGAGTACTGGAGCGAGCCCTTCTTGTGGAGAGCTTTCTTGCTGAGCCGACGCTAGTAGTGAGACCCACTGCTGGGCGACACGTAGCGGAGTCTTCTGCAGCCGGCAGTAGACATACGTCGCATAGGTCCAAGCAGACCAGGCCATCTGGTGGGCGACCTTGGGATACTGGTTCGGATGTGCGGGGCACACGCAGCAGAGCCAGTCATACGAGAGGCAGACAGTGCCATGCATGCGGCGGGTAGGGCCACATGGCTCGGGACTATCTGACTCGCCATGCAGAGGAGCAGCAGACAGCTGAGGGACCACCCAAGTTGAGGTAGATGTTCGATCGTGGCGGTCTGCAGGGAGCAGGCGGATGAGGCAGAGGATCTGGCCAAGCAGCGGGTGGTGGGCGACTCTAAGAGGCTCTACCACCACCACCACCAGGAGGTCCACCTCGACCACAGGAGCTGGTGGACAGAGGCAGGCACATCCCTAGGAAGTAGAGGCTTACGACCATGGTGCACCTGAGATGATTCGAGTTACTATCTGTGTCTACTCCACCCTTTTTTCAGTTCTTATAGGCACATGAGCGAGTCATTCTTTCATTGCCGCTGCCTTTTTTCGGAGCTCAGAGATTCCAATGGAGCCGTTGGCTCGATCCTTATGGCTAGAGACTCCTACGGGAGCAGACTCGATGATTACGCACTGGTTCCAGTAGTATGAGCTTACTCTAGTCGGCGAGAGCTTCGGCTGGGATCTCCTTGTAGCGGCGTTGAGGCCTTACGACGTCATCTTGGGTGTGGATTGGTTATCTACAGTCCATGCCCAGATCGACTGTATTAGGCACAATGTGCGGTGTGTCCGCACAGATGGGAGCAGGTTCACCATCACCGACGAGAAGGGAGCCTTTGCTGCGCAGGATGGACTTACTCATAGAAGAGGACATCCGATCACACATTAGTTCGCTAGTCTCATCCTCGGAGCGTTTGATGTGTGGAGTCTGAGTTTTCCTGTTGTGGTGGATCATTATGCGTACGTTTTTCCTGACGACGTTCCAGGACTACCTCCTCGCGGAGAGGTAGAGTTCTACATCGACCTGTACCCCAGGACAACACCGATATCTAGTCCATCATATCGGATGGCTCCCGCTGATCTTCGTGAGCTGCGGGTACAGCTGGAAGGCTTGCAGGGCAAGGGATTCATTCGACCCAGTGTTTCAGCCTGGGCTTATCCAATTCTATTCCCCAAGAAGTCGGACGAGAGCTTGTGACTGTGTGTCGACTACTATCACCTGAACCAGGTGACCGTGAAAAACAAGTACCCACCCCCGAGGATTGATGACCTCTTTGATCAGCACAAGGGAGCACGATGGTTCTCTAAGATAGACCTCAGGTCAGGCTATCATCAGCTCAGAGTTCGATATGAGGATGTGCAGAAGACAACCTTCAGGTGTCGTTATGGTCACTATGAGTTCTTGGTTATGCTCTTAGGAATAACCAACACTCCAGCAGTGTTCATGAGTCTCATGAACATGATCTTCCAGCCTTACCTCGATCGATTTTTCATAGTATTCATCGACAACATTCTTATTTACTCGACCACTGAGGAGGATCATGCCTACCACTTGCGGGTTGTACTGGATACACTCCGAGAGCACCAGATTTATGGTAATCTCTCGAAGTGCCAGTTCTGGATTTGATAGGTTCATTTCTTGGGACACGTTATCTCGGAGGCTGGGGTTGCAGTGGACCTCGAGAAGATCGAGGCAGTACTAGCTTTGGAACCACCTAAGAGAGTGACTGAGGTGCGGAGTTTCCTAGGTCTGGCTGGGTACTATCGGATATTTGTGCCAGAATTCTTTAGAGTTCCAGCACCGCTTTCAGCATTGACAAAGAAAGGGAAACCCTTCGCGTGGTCAGATAGATGCCAGTAGATCTTTCAAGAGCTGAAACAAATATTGACCAGTGCACCCATCCTGAGGCTACCCGAGGAGGGCATTGGGTACGTGGTTTACTGTGACGCATCAGGGACTAGACTCGGGTGCGTCGTGATGCAGGAGCGAGCGGTGATCTCATACGGTTCATGACAGTTGAGGCTGCACGAGCTGAACTATGCTACCCATGACCTGAAGTTAGCAGCACTGGTCTTCGCCTTGAATATGTGGCGGCACTACCTGATGGGCGAGCGCTTTACAGTCTACTCGTACCAACATAGTATCAGGTACATCTTCTCGCAGAAGGACCTGAACCTGAGACAGCGACGATAGCTCGAGTTTCTCCAGGACCATGACTTTGAGATAGTCTATACTCCTGGGAAGGGGAACATAGTAGCTGATGCTCTCAGTAGGAGATCAAGAATTCATCTACTTGGAGAGGAGATAGAGCAGTTATCCGCATTGCAGATATCCTTCGTGGATAGAGATGGAGCAGCCTTTCTACAGTTGCTCACAATCACTCTTCCACTTCCTCAGTAGGTCAGGGATGCACAGTGTGGGGACGTTGACTGTGAGATGCGATGTGCACAGATATCCATAGGACAGGCACCTGATGGATTTTCTATTGGAGAAGAGCACTTCGTCCTCTTCAGGGGACACACCATGGTACCAGTTGTACTACATGAGGAAGTTCTGAGGGAGTTTCACACTTCCCCTCTGGCGGTATATCCAGGAGTGGCGAAGATGTACCAGGACCTCAGACGAAAGCTCTGGTGGATGGGTATGAAGAAGGTCGTAGCTGAGTTCGTTTCACGATGCCTCACCTGCTAGCAGGTGAAGGCAGAGCACCAGGTACCGGAAGGTTTGTTACACCCCTTAGAGGTCCCGGAGTGGAAGTGGGATGATATATCCATGGATTTCGTGACAGGGATTCCACGTACTTTCAGAGGACACGACTCCATCTGGGAGATCGTTGACCGACCCACCAAGTTTTCCCACTTCCTACCTATCAAAGAGAAGGACTCAGTAGAGAGCATGGGACGCCTCTACTTTCAAGAGATTGTACGGCTTCATGGTGTGCCATCGTCTATCGTCTCCGATCGAGACGCTCGCTTTACTTCTCGACTTTAGAAGGGGTTTCTTGAGGCATTTGGGACGTAGCTACGCCTGAGAATTGCCTTTCATCCTCAAACGGATGGCCAGATAGAGAGGATCATTCAGACACTCAAGGACATGATCCATGCATGTGTCCTTGACTTTGGTCGCAGTTGGGAGGATAACCTACCTTTGGTGGAGTTTGTGTACAACAACATCAACCACTCCACCATCGGAATGGCTCCATACGAGACATTGTACGGATGACCTTGCAAATCACCTCTGTGCTGGACTGACCCTGGGGAGTCAGCACTCATAGGACCAGAGATGGTTCAGGCTATGACGGAGAAGGTGCAGATCATCCAGGAGAAGATGAGGACTGCACAAAGCAGACAAAAGTCCTATGCTGATAGGATGCGGAGACCACTACAGTTTGAGGATGGCGACCATGTTTTCTTACGGGTCTCACCTCGATGTGGATTATGGATATTTGGCCAGGGCAACAAGTTATATCCTCGATTCATCGGACCATTATAGGTCCTCAGCAGGGTAGGCGAGGTGGTTTCTGCCTGGACCTTCCACCTCAGTTGCACTGGGTGTACGACATATTCCACGTATCTCAGCTGAGGAGATACGTGCATGACCCGACACATATCATTGATCATGGGTAGCTGGACATTGATGATGGGATGACATTCACGGAGGTCTCGGTGGAGATTGAGGATCGACAGGAGCGGGTCTTACATGGATGGTCAATTCCTCTATTTCGCATCTGGTGGCAGCATGAGAACCTCCAGGAGAGCACATGTGAGCGGGAGGCTCAGATGTGTGCTTAGTACCCTCATTTTTCCCCCTAGTTTAGGTTGTAGCTTTACGGGGACGTAAATCCCTGAGGTGGGGGTAAGGTAAAGACTCGTAAATTTCAAGGAATTTTTTTTCTTAAATTAATAGGGATTTTACGAGTACGCAGTTTTTGACGGCACCTGATTTCGAGGCCCGGTGTGCCCAAAATAATTTTCTGAAGTTTAGCTCGGGTACGTTCCATGAACGAACGAGCGAGTTTTTCTATCTTTTGAACCGATGCTCGGAATTGAAATCCGAGGGCACCGATGAACTCATAGCACCGATAATTTTTTAGGGGGACCTTTACCGTAATTGTGTTTTCACGGGAGGGGAAGTTAAATTTTTGTGGATTAAATGAGAAGTGAATAAAATTGTGGAATAATTTTATTTTTATATCTAAGGTGGTTTTATCCTACATGGGGGAGTTAGAGTGGGACCAACTAGCACCTAACTACCCATGTGAAGATAAATGTGAGGTGGGGGCCCACATGATCCCAACCCTTCACATTCCCTAAAACTCCTTAAACCCCCTCTTAATTTTGTTAACTCCTCATTACCTATAAAACCTTTCCACCTTCTCTCTCTCTCTCTCCCTCTTAACTCTTGCCAACACACTTTAATAAATTAATTTAACCACTTCAATTAATTAATTAAGTGTTTGAATTTTTAATTTTGAATGCATGGCATGATTAAATAAAATAAGGAGAAGCCTTATTTTATTTTTGGTTGTCTTCTTGTGTTGAGATTTTTGGGAGAAAGCTCTTGAGTTTTGAAGAACGCTTCATCTTCTTTGTTTAAGAATGCCAACTCTCCGACGAAGAACATCGACTCGGCGACCACAGTTATTCATCCTATTCTTCCTCTGCGGAAAGGGAGGAGACATCGATGTGGGAACTCACTAACGACGAGGCACCTGTTATTCTTCTCTCCATGACAAAAGAGGAGACGTCACTTCCTCGGGTGCACACCGACTATGACAGAAACGACACCGTCACTCACGGTGCTTGACAAACATGAACTTCTTTTCGAGGTAGGGGTTTATTCTTGAAAGTGGATGTTTACGTACCCCGTACTCGTTGGAAATCATTGATAAATATGGCCGATTGTTATCATTTTACACGGAGGGTGTGGGCTGAACGAACATGGCCTGACAACCCTCTGTTGTTCTCGTTTATTATTCTAGAATCGGCAATCGAAGGCGGAGGAGGCACGACGCTGTCGCGCCGTGTCGGGTACGCGACAAAGGAGGTCGAATCCGTCACTCCAGTTGTGCAGGAGGAACTGCGGCCCGCTACACGGGCCGCTTCGGTGGAAGAACCAGACGGCCGGGCAGAGGCGAACCGCGACACCAGAGGGCGCCGCGCTGGAGAACCGACCGGCCGGGCGGAGCTGGACCACGGCGCCAGGAGGGCGCCGCGCTGGAAGACCGGTGGGCCGTGTCTACAGACGCCCGGCTGGTCTAGCCAGCCGGTTTGGGGAAGGGTGGCGCCGCTTGGCGGTGCCGGTGAGGACAACCGGGGGGGGGGGGGGGGGGGTCCCCCCCATGGAACCCGCTCGGCCATCCGGTCGAGCCAGCCGGGTCGGGCCGTGCCGTGCCACTTCGGGCTGGGCCTCGCCCCTACGGGCTGAGTTGTGTTTTCCTTCAGACCGTTCTGACACCCCTGCTGAGTCAGACTTGTCAAAATGGGTAAACCCGACCCGTCGGCCCAGTATGATAAATGGGTTGGGTCTGTTAATCACTTAAACGAGAATAACTTAAAGATTGCGCGTCTGATCGACGCGCCGTCTACGGAACTAGGACTCTTACGATGAGATGATTCTTTTGCGATACTCTAAGTGAGTTTTGGACAGCTTTGGATATCATCTAGGTTAGAAATGAGCATATTTCTAACCGGGCCCCTAGAACGGAAAAGCCACTATCTCTCAAATCGGGCGTCCGATTGACGCGCCGTCTGTCGCATTGAGGTCCTATTGACTAGACGGAACTTTGGGATACATCAACTCTAGATTTCGCGACAGTTGATGTATCGACCCCTTGGCTCATGGAGCGGACCCTCCCAGAATCAAACGTGCTGTGTGCGGGAACCCTAGAGATGGCTGCGACTTCGATGATGACAACAATTGTACTTGGATCCTACGTGGGTTCGGCAGCGAGGACGACTATACTTGGATCCTCCATGGGTTTGGCAGCGATGACTACTGTACTTAGATCCTACGTGGGTTCGACATCGATGGTTACTGTACTTGGATCCTATGTGGTTCGGCAGTGATGACTACTGTACTTGGATCCTACGTGGGTTCGGCAGAGGAGATGATTCAGAGGCTACATCTAATCATCTCCACCCCTCTTCGGAAGTAGTATACCTGTGTGAGATGAGTCTTGACTTTCAATCATTATCATCGATGTGATTGACTTGCTTTCCTGTGTGGACTGAGTTGTGCTTTCCTGTGTGGACTGGGTTTTACTTGGGCTCGTGAGTTGTATCTGAACTGGAATTGTTGACTTAAGTATATGTATTGGCATATACCTAAGTAGGGTTGGTTGTTACTTCGTGATTGTATCTTTCCTTTGTGGTTTATCCTTCGTGGATTCTGGGAGACATTCAGGGGTCTCGGGGTCCCTACTGAGTATCGTATACTCACCCCGGCATGGGCTATGCCCACATTACATTGTATTGGATGCAGACGACAGGCATCATTGATCATGGTGGAGTCTTGTGGAGCTGGACGGTACCTGGGGGTGGACCACTTGGCGGGACGTACATGGAGCGGACGACTGGACCCGAGGAGCTGAGGAGACCATCTATACCAACCCTTCAAGTGGCTTAGCTGGAGGACGACTCAGTGGTTGCATATATACTTTATTGCTATTGTACTTTCTTTTCAGTTGTACTGTACTTTCAGTTGGGTTTGTATTCTGTCCCATTTACTTTTCAGCACTTACTTTTGTACCCAGTTTTTACTTAGTGCTTATTTCACTTGCGTACTCTGTTGTGTGTTGTTTACTTATATAAAGGCAATTCCTTCCCTTTATCAGGATTTATTCCTTTGGTGCAAGTCGCTAGCCCCTGACCTATGGAAGGAAGGCTTGGGGTAGTCATGGCACGGGCCCTGAGGACGGGTCGTGACATAGATAACACTTAAATTAAGAAATGGGTAATTAATAAACTAAAATAATATAAAACATAAATTAAAATTACAATATAAATTAATTAAAAATAAGTAGCGAATAAAAATGAAGAGCATCGGTGACCCAATAGGTCACTGCTATTAATACTCCACCTCACCGGTAGACTAAAACCAACAGAAAACAAACAAATAATCAAACTGCATACATAAAATAATATAATTAATGTTTAAAAAATATTAATTAATTAATTAATTAACTAATTTAATACATAAAATTAAAAAGCGAACTACTTAATTTAATTAAAAACACATATTATTTACTTAAATGATTAGAAGGATGACTAAACATATTAAATAATAAAGTTAAAATATTTTAATGAAACTATATTAATAGATAAAATATTAAAATAAAGACTAACTTAATTATATAGAATTAAGTTGATTAAATAAAATAGATATTAAATTATTAAAAAGTCAACCAGATTTAACTTAACCAAACTAAATAAAATATAATTAAAAATGATTAGTTTAGTAAGATTAAAATTATTATTTTAATGACTAAAAATACATACATAATTTTAAAAAAATTGATTAATTAAAAAAGATAACTATAAAATTAAAAAAGTACAATAATTTAGTATAATGTGATTAAATAATTAATTAAATCATTAAAAATTAAGTAAAAAAGAAGTGAAAAAACTATGTAAAAATAGAGCCACATCAATTATCCTTTAGAAAATTTTATTTTTCATGGACATCAATATGTTATTAACACTATTTAATTTTCAAAATATATGAAACATATTATAAGAATTAAGAGGAGTGAAATAACCATCATTATGAGATTTCAGAACTATTGGTTTAAAAATAATTACTAGGTCATCAACAAGTCTGATGTTTCTTTAATATCTTCTATGTATTTAATATTTTTAGCCTAAGTGTTTCTTTTATTATCAATTATGTGTCAATATGTGTTTGGTGAGAAGTGATGAAGTGATTATGGTCACTGAATTGTTATAGAATCACATTATATCATTGGATATCATTCTTGAGAAATTCTCCTTAAAATTATGTTGATTTTTGAACTATTCATAATCCCTAAGACCTGTGTTAATAATAATGAAGTTTTTATATAAATTGTGATGAAAAGAAGTAAGCCAGGTAATTCTTTATTTAATAAAGAGATTACTTGTGTACCATGAAAAAATAATTTAACTATGTTAAGAAATGGAAGATGAATTTGTTGTTGAGAAAAAGGATTGAATTTCTAAATTCTATACTTATATTTATTCTATGTATTACTTTTGAGGTGGCCCATATAAAAAATAGGCAATACCATAGGCCATCCAAGGTACCTATGCTCCACTACTGAGGTGGGAAATCTTGTCAATCTTATCTAGAAATTGGTACATTGAGATGAAATCACCCACAAGGGGGACCTAGGTAGGAAAGAGCGTGCATAGTGGGTGCATAGAGTAGTATGCCAGAACATAGGGGAGGAAGCATGATAAGTATTTGTGGCTAGGACTAGATCTTGTACAAGCAAATGGCTGGTTGGAGGAAGCTATTTCTTGTTAATAAGAGGCTAGTGAAAAAAGATGATTGATGTGTGATGAGGCGCTCTGCTGGACACTACGCCCCAATTTAAAACTTATCCATATAATCTTAGTCATCCAATCAAGTGAATATGAGCTTTATGATTGATCACATTTTTTTCATCAACATATGATGTTTTAATTCTTATGTAAATCAGTGTTTTCATGGCATCTGACCACATATGAATTTGATTTACCTGCCAAATAAACCCATTATTGATTGGATTTTGAAAACTCGATACCTATGAATTTCCACAAGGAATAATTGTGATGTTCTTCTTTTGAATGCAGTGTAGTATACAAAACATTTCATTTAAAAATTCTACCATATAGGAACCACAAAGCTTGATGAAACAGTATATTTTTACTATGTAACAATTTCCATAGAATGAAAAAAATCATAAAGGATAGTTTACAGATGTGGTTTCTATTTGGTGAAGTTGGTATACAAGTGAGTGTTTTATTATGCATACATGCATACTTTTTGTAATGCATACATGAAGTATGTAGTGATTTTTTCATAATAGTTCTTGGATGACTCTCTAAAAATGATCTACCAAAAAAGAATATTCAAAGCTAGGTGATTCTTTGGAATTCACCTATGTGTGAATTTCTACACAGTGAAGATGTTATGTGATATTGAACTAATAATAATTAAATATTTAATTTATTTTTGAATAAAAATTTCATAAATTATCAAAAATTTATACCAATAGTATGCAACGTGACACGTATTTTATGATATAATCATATGATTTTCATTATGATAATTTTATGTTCTATATGATCAGCATATAGTTGAGAAGTGTACTCAATGAGAAGTATATAGTTGAGAAGTAATGTTTTGAAAAGAATATTAAATTATATGAGAGAATTTAAAATTATTAAGAAAATATTTTAATCTAGGTAATTATATATTTCTATGAACCATGAACAAACTTATGTGGGCAGTGAACTATGTTGATATCAGTTTTCAATACAGGAAATTTGAATAAGAATGTTATGTGAGGTATGCAACATGTAAATGATGTGATATTTACAGATAGAGGTGATGTTTTTTCAATGTAAAAGACTGTTTAATGGATTTCCATAACTTTTGGGATTATAATGTTTCAACCACATTCTAATTAGACTATAAATACATGATTAACTCTCAAAAAATGTTTTTGAATAATTTTTTGGATGATTCTTCATCAAGAGCAGAAGATCTTGTTTTTCTTTAACTAAATTCCTCAAAAAAAGTTTGCTTCTAGATAAGGAAAAAATTATGTTAAGTGAAATATTATGCTAATTGATATGTGGATGGATTTTTGTACTGATTACACATTACTATAATTTAATAAATATTGTTTCACGTACTAGTTATTACTTAAAAATTAATTAACTATTTTTTGGAGCACCAGTATGTGATGAATCAAGGAAGTGGTCCAACAATATTTTCCTTACCATATTTTGTATTCTATTATCATATTATGTGAATAATAAAATTTATCATACTATTATAACTGTACACAATGGAGAATAAAAGAAGTTTCGCAAATCATTATTGATAAGTCCATGCAATACTCATGACTCCATGAATTATTTGTGTTTATAATTTGAAGATGGATTATTTTGAGTTTTTAAGTATTAATATTTTATAAAATAATATTGAATAATGTGTGTGCATCACACGCACACATTCAAGTGAGGTTGGGACTTCATTAGGTATAAAGAAGAATTATTATCCAATCATTTTGATTGAATAAAGAAGACCTGATCATCTACTAAATTTTAGAAGAACTTTAGAAAGACTAGTAGACCTTATTTCTAGTTTCAGAATCTCTCGATGTGTACAAAAGTTGTCTAGTTTATCCAGCATGCTTTAAAAAGAGGATCATTATTCATCGGTGTATAAGTTGCTAAGACCATAAGATCTTTCTATCAAAGGATCGAAAACAAGAAGAAGAAGAAGAAGAGGAACGAGCTTATGGATATGGGTATAACTAGTTTTTAAAGAGAATGAAAGTGAATAAAAGATAGTTGGGGGTATAATTAGTCAAGGAAGAAGAGTAGGATTACATTGGGGTTTTAAATCATATCAACAAGAGGATAAAATACATTGGTGTGTAACTAGTTTTTACCAAAATTGTTATAACTGATAATAAGATTATAATAGAGAATCCATGTTGGGGGGAATAACCAACATATAAATGAGTAGGTATTTATACCAAACCGTGTAATTAATTTGTCTTATGTTATCTCTTATTATTTATTTATATAATTTTAGACTATGAGATATCATTGTGTGGATCAACAACATTAACAAGTTCAAGTGGTTGAATTCAAAAGAAATAAATTGTTAAATGTAAACCACTGATTCACCCCCTCTCAGTGTTCAATCTGGCATGTGGTTCTATTATTGGTATCAAAGAAAAGGTTCCATATAAAGATTCAATATATCTATTATAAAATCCATAAGCCAAGAAATGAATGAGTTATTGTAGATAGAAAAAAAAGAAGTTACTCCTAAGGACACTTATATAGATATTTTTTTACAAAAATCAGTAGAATAGCTATAAAAGACAGGCAAGAAAGATAAAGAAGAGTCCTACCATAAAAGAAGATACACCACCAACTAGAGGTATTCAAATTTTCTGATGCTAAAATAATTATTTTTATAATGATTCTTTTAATATTCCTTTTTCAAGCTATGATTATATTGTATAACTTAGTGATATTCATTTTTAATTCAAATAAAATCTAAAGAAATTTCCCAAATAAGTTTTAAAACATATTATTTATTGTGTCAATGCCCTTCAGGATGAATGAATCAAGTTGTAATAAGAGGCTAATTCTACGGAATAGGCATTGGGTGATAATTTTGATATATCTAACAATATAAAAAATCCTATTAAATAGAATGAATAAATAATATATTTTTTAATGAAATATATTTTTGAATATATTAAATAATTTCTAAGAAATGTTTTTTAGAAATATTACTTTGATATAGTGTTTTTAAAATCATTCCATGTTCTTGAAAAATAATAAAAATAATTCCATGGTTATCAAAGAAACTCAATTAGAGGATAATGAAAAAAATTAGAGGATATTGGCAATTAGTTATAATAATAAAGAAAAAATAATGAAGAACACATAAATATTTTTAAGGAGGATTGGGAAGACATGAAAGGATTATATGAGGATGAGAAAAACTACCTCAACATGAAGTGTTTAGAAGAGTATGTGAGATTAAGAAATCAAGGATCTCTATGAGCTTAAAATTTACATATTATTGAAAAAATAGAATATTCCCCACAATTTTTCATTAAGGAAAATGATTCAATGAATATAATGATATCATCATCAAACAAAATGGAAACATCCTCTAAGAAGAAGGTATCCGATAACCTAGAAACTGTTTAATGTTCTAAAGATTTTTTAAAAGTTGGTACAAGTTCTAAACAAAATTATGGGAAGTTTTGGATGCTAAAAACTACTTATTCTTCCACTACATAAATATTTTATGATAAATTGTTTATTAATAATAATTTTATAAAAATTTTCATAAGGGGTGGTTGTTCCACTAAAAAATATAATGTTCCATATTATATGAAATTTGGATGGACTACAAAAAAAGAAGATAATGAGATTCATATGCTATTTTTGGTGTGGTTGGAAGTTTGGAAAAAATTATTTTTACTATTTTCATGAAATGAAAATCCATGAAAATAACATAATTATAACATTTAGGGAGAGAAAATTTGAAGATAATAGAATACCTACACTTGAGAAGAAAAATCCATAATAATGAATATATTAATCAAAAAATAAAATTCATTGCAGGTTTCATTGAGTACTATGATAGAAGTGGTTACTATTATAATGAGTTATGGTATGTATCAATAATGTACAAATAATCTAATAATTTTAAGATAAGAATATAATAAAAATAGAAGATATCAAGAAAAGTGGGGGAAAAGTAAGCCCTGTGAAATGAACAAAATAAGAAGACTCTGAAATAAATAGTTACCAAGAAGATTAGTAAAATATCATCTCTTATATCAAAGGTATAATGAAATATGTAAATAAAATAACTACCAAATATGAATAATATAGATTAATATAAGGAATCACAATGATTTTTTTGGATATAATATAGACCAATGTAGAAAATCAAGGTTTAGTGGGTTTGTATGTTGATGTGAAAGATATAGATACAAATCCTAAACCTGCTGGTATAAAATTTTATTTCCAAGAAACAAGCATGGATCATGTTAGATTCATGGTGAATATCTGAGATCAAGTTCTCAAATAATGATTTTTGCGACTAGAAATATATCAAAGTTGCTAATTTAGAACAGATAAGAATGATTGGAAGAAGTTTGGGGCATAAGTAATAAGAAGGTTCACATCACTAACAAATTCATGACAATAATTCCAGGAGACAATCCCTATGATTTGAAAGGGAAGAGTACACAATAGAAAATTGGTGGTAGGTCTTGTGAAGATTCTAAAAAGACATGTAATGTCAAAAAATATAGCTTATTTTTTGGGTATATCAACTAAAATTGGATAATAAATTTGTGGAAGTTGAAAAATATGCTAAATAAAAAGGAAATCAAGTGGATAAAGAAATTTATGTGGCTAGTGTCTTATGTAAAATGTTATATAATATTTAAAATACAACAAATAAATTCTTGACATGCCTACCCAGATAGTTATAGATATTTAAAAATAAAATTAAACCACATGTGGCTTCATGTGCTCAGATGAACATAATTGAAAAAGGGAGTTTATAGGAAGAATACGTTCAAGGGACATATAAAATAATCAATCTGATGAGACTTGAAACATATAGAATATTACAAATAAATATTCCCATATTAATATTGGAAGATATGGATAGCCTCTTCTATGAGGTTGTTCTCAGTCTAAATATTACTCCAAAAGAACAATAAGGCTCCTCATTTTTCCCCTATATATGCGTGTTTTTTTTTATATTTTGGTTTTTACTAACATGTTAGGAATTGAAGGATATGGATTTATTCCATGAGGAAGATAATTACTAAGATAAAGTTATTAACACACAGTGAATGTGGAACTTCCAAACAACATTATAAAATTAGAAGGTAAGGTATTCCAATAATAATTTCATCCTTAATTTTTAATTTAATTTATAATATCAATTAAGGGTGAGTTTGTGGTTAATGTAAAGATGAGATAAAGGGTATGTTATATATTTTACACCCATAAATTCTCAGGTTTTTTTATATTTGTACTGGATTTGATATTTCATTGATAAATCAGAATATTCAAAACCAATAAAAGGATAATTTATAATTTATAAGCATAATTTCAAATATATTATAGTTTATGGACAACATAGATGACCATAGATTCACCTTTATTATATTCTACATTGGTTTATACTACACATACTTATAGTTGATTAACTAAAGGATGCTTTATAATAAGATCATGTGATATCATCCATCTCTTAGAAGTGATCAACAAATAATATTTAAAGGTATAACAATAGTTTTTTAGACATTTTTAGATTAGAAGACCCCACATATCCTTTGCATATTGAATATTAATAAGGGTGAGAAATATTTCACCAAATATTGATTTTTTTATATGTGTTAATATTGATAAAAAATAAAAAAAACAAGAGATTTAAGATCTCATGAGGTTAATTTTTTTTCAATAATGTGTCAATATGTGTTTGGTGAGATAAGATGATGTGATTATACTTGGATAATTTTCACGGATTCACTCTACATAATTGTATGTTATACTTGAGCAATTCTCCATGAAATTTTATGTTATTGATAATGGAATTTTTATGAAAATTATGATGAAAATAAGTATCCATGTAATTATTTTGTATATGAGACACATATTTTAAGACCATGAAAAAATAATTTAATTACTTAAGGAAATAGAAGAAGAATTTTTTGTTCAAAAAAAAGATTTAATTTATAAATTCTATACTTTGATGTATTCTAAGTATTAATTTTATGGTGGCCCTTATTAAAAATAAAGGCCAACCCACATGATATCCAGGGACCCATGATACACTATTAAGGATGGAAAGTATGATGAACTTAGCCAGAAAGTTCCAGTAGGAGATACAATATCCCATAAAGATAACACAAGAAGGAAAGACTATTCCTTGTGGGTGCATAGAGGTGCAGTATGTCACGTCATAGGGGTAGTATTATATCAAGGCATGATGACTAGGAGGAGACTCCATATATAATTTTGGAAGTTTAGTTGTATTTATTTCCTTATTAAGCATAGGCCAGTGCATGTGAAGGATTTATGTGGGATGAGGTGATTTGCGGAACACTCTTCAACTATTTAACACTTATGTATATAAGATTGATCATTTAATCACTTGAATATGAGCCATTTGATTGAGACCATGTCTTTATTAAACCTGTGATGTTATAAGTCTTCTATAAATGAGATTTTTAATTCCATTTTACCGCCTAAAACATTGATTTCATTGAAAAATAAACCCATGGTTGATGGGAGTTTGAAAATTTTATAAGTATGAATTTACAAAATGCATAAAATTATTTTCATTGTTGAGTTTGTAGATGTAATGCTTTATGAAGAAGTAGTCACATGAATTATCTACATTATGGGAATAGATAATGCTTGAAGAAATACTATAATTCAGCTAAGTAAGTATTTTGGAAAAATATAAAAAAACGTTGAACATTAATTTCCAAATGTTGTTTTTATGCGGTTAAGATACTATACAAGCAAGAGTTTCAGTATGTGGACATGCTTACTATTTTTGATACATGCTGGAAGTGTGCAGTGATTTTTTCATGATAGTTCATAGAATATTCCATGAAAATAACCTACCATGTGATAATATCAAAAGCAATATGATCTTTAGAATTTATCTAATTGTAAATATATTCATATCGAATATGTTATGTGGTTTTGTACTAATAAGAATTAAATCCTTAATTTATTGGTGAAGTAATATTTTTAAAATAATAAAAAAAAACTACCAATTGTATGAAACATGAAAAATATATTTTGAGGTAATCATATGATGTACATGATGATAATGTTTTTAATGATATAAGTAACATATATGAGTGACACAAACTATATGAGAATTATATAGTTGAGAATTCAAGTTTTGTAGAGAATATAAAACGCTATGTGATATTTTCATATGATCAAAATAATAGTGTAATTCATAAAAGTATAAATTTATATAGACAATTAATATAAGTTTTTGTTCCAAGAATTATTAAAATAATAGTTTATGATATATGCTACATGTATGAGAATGTTATGTGGGGCATGGAATCTATAAGGGCCATGTCGTTTGAAAAGATAGGTGACGTATTTTTTTATGAACCTAGGAATTACAATGGATTATCCTAATTTGTTGGGTTATCATGTCTTAACCACATGTCAAGTGCACTATAAAAACCAGGTTAACTCTTAGATAATGTTTTTATATGAATTTTTAAGAGAAAAATCCATTTAGATTAGAATTTATTATTTTTCTCTAATTGAGTTCCATAAAGAATGTTATGCTTTTATCAATTGATAAAATTTTGTGAAGTGAATCTCTATTATAAGTGTTATATGGATGGAGTTATTTTAAAATTAATTTTTTTCATTACATAAAGATATTTTAATGTGCTAGTTATTACTTTAAAAATGATTAATTTGTTTTTTGTATAATCAGTATACTAAGCATCATGGAAGTGGTCCAACCATACATGATATACCATATTTACTATGTTATGATCATTCAATGTGCATAGGAAAAATTTATCATACTTTTTACAATAGAGAATAAAATAAGGTTTACATATCAATTCTAAGAATTCTATGAAATAATCATGATTTATTGAAGTATTTTAGTTGATAATTTGAAGAAAAATTATTCTATGTTGTTCAAGTTTAATCTTGAATAAAATTAAATTGAATAAAGTGTGTGTGTCACCTAAAAACCTTCATGTGTGGCCTGGATATCATCATACATAAGGAATAATCATTTAGATTTCATTTCATAGACTAATGAAGACCCAACCAACCACTACAGATCAAAATATTTTGATAAAGACTAATACAATAGATTAGTAGTTGTAGTGGCTCTTGATGTGGACACAAGTTGGATAACTTATCTAGTAGGCTTGTAAAATTGGATTATCATGAATTTTTTTAGATGTGATTAGGAGTATAATACCATTCTATCAAAGGATAAAATCCATGATGAAGAAGGAGTATGCGATTGGGGGTATAACCAGTTGTTGAAGAGTCTTAAAGAGAACAGAACACGGTTTGGGGGTATTACTAACCAAGGCCAAAGAGTTTGATTTCTCTGAGGGGTATAACTAGAATCAACGATAGGATCTACTATTGGGGTGTATAACCAATTTATTACTTAACCATATTATCCTATAATAACATTATAGTGGATAATAAATGTTAGGGGGATAACCTACATGGGAATGAGTAGGTATTTATACCGACTCATGTAAATAATGCATGGTGTGTTCTCTATTATTATTTCTGCATATGAAGTGGGACTGTTAGATATCAGTAATTGGATCAAGAAACATAATAATTCCTAGAGGTTTATAAAATTTGATCCACTAAATCCCCCTCCCCTCTCATTGGTAAATCCCTCTTGGTGTTCTATTGTTTTCATCCAATACTTTACTTTGAACAATACACATCATGTGTCATTGAAGCACTATATTACATAAAGAGAAATGTTCTAACACTATAATACTAGATGAAGTGATATTTTGGAAATAATTCTCTCTCTTTATGATAATAAATTTTTTGTTGGGTGACTTAAATACTCCCCCTTAATTCTCATTAACTATGGTACACCTTTTTACAATAAGAATAATTTTAGATTCATAAAAATAGAATGAACCAATATCCTCAGACAAAGAAGAGTAAACTTTTACCCCCCCACTGAATTTTTTTTTTCATATCCTAGTGGGGGACTTACCCAAGAATCTCTAAGTGAGAGGATAATGTTTAAAAAGATGTTTCAGCATAAATTCCATAAACATTACTCTTGGTATATCTTTAGTGAAAATATCTACAACCAAATTTTTGGTAGAAATTTATTCTAGCTCAATATATCCACTATACACATTTTATTTAATGAAATTATATCTAATATTAATATTATTGTATTAGGGATATCACACAATGTTTTTAGAATACCCAATAGTACTTTGGACATGATAGGAAATTTTCAATGGTTTTTCAATCTCAACCTTCAAATATGCTAACTACACTTTCATCAACTATCTTTTAGTACAATAATGTGTATCAGCTAAATATTCAGCCTTAATGGTTCTTAGTGTCACATAATTATACTTTTTTACTATAAAAAATAACACAAACCGTTCCCTAAATAATATTTCCGACTAGAGTTGATCATCTTTCATCACAATCACCTACCAAATATACATCTGTAAAGCCCAACATGATCAACTATGAATAGTTGTTGTATAGTATACCATAATTCAAATTTCATTTAATATATCTTACTTTTATCTTAGAATATAACAAATGATAATCCTTGGGATCTCTTTGAAACATTGAATATGGAGCCAATGAATAAGTGATAGATAGCCCTAATGGTGTTAGATAAATTATTATTATAAATACACTTCTGAATTATTTCTGGTTAACACTACCTTCATATTCATTATTGAACAATATGATTCCAACTAAAATGGGAGTTGAAACATCTTTTTAATCTTTAATTACAAACATTTTCAATAATTATCTATCATAATTTTCTTGATATAAAAATATATAATTTAGATTCTTCTCAATCTGAATCCTATAAATTATATCATCTCTATTAGCGTGGACATATAAAAACATTGATTCATCTTATCAAAAAACTCTTCATAGAGAAAATCCCTATCAATAAAACATATAATTTTATCCACATAGAAATTTTCTATGGTACAACCTTTGAACATATCTTTCACTTAAATAATATTATCAACTTTACCATTTGAAAACTTCATATCCCTTAAATAGCCACCAAATTTATAATACCAATACATTGGGCCTATTTCAATCCATAAAAAACTTTCTTCAGTATATATATTATGCTTACATATATTTAATAATGAAACCCTTAGGTTGTTCAACATAGACTTATTCCTAAATTTCACTATTTTCAAAGCGAGATTTCACATCCATTTGATAAAATTTTAAATGTTTTTCTATTTCCACTCCCAATAAAAAATTTATGGTCTACAATCTATCATATGGTACAAAAGTTTAATAAAATAAAATGCCTTTCATTTAAGAATAACTTTTAAATATCAGCCTATATTTATTCCTTGATACCTCTCCTTTATCATTAAACTTATTTATGAAAACCCACTTCATTCTAGTTTCATTTTTATAGGTCTTGGTACAAGATCCCATGTTGATTTTTTCACAATATGATCAAGTTATTCATTCATAGCTTGTTTCCTTTTGGAATAATCAAGTGTTTCGTCCACTATAAGAGGTCTACTTTGGAAAATAAGTTTTTTTATCCTAAAATAACAATATCCTTCTAGTCTATACTGGTGACTATTGATTTCTGATGATACATTCAACTTCAAAATTTTTCTTAAATTTATTGTATTATTCTCTCTCATTTCTAGAAGATCCATCTTCATAACTGATTTATTTAGTATAAATATCAATATTTAGTGGAACCTTCTCTGTAACATCATTATTATTTTATTCTAACATCTACATTAAATATTCTAAATATACTAAAATTTTTATATATGATTTATTCTTGTTTTCAGTAAATTTGGAATCACCACAATAAACTATATTGAGCATCCATTTGATCTAGCATCTTTATACACTTCTATTGGATATGAATCCCATGAAAATCCCTTCCCCATCTTTCTATTAAAATTTTCCTTGATTGTTGATCTTGATTTTTAAAATGTATGGACTTCTAAAAAAATGAAATAATTAACTATTAAATTTCTCTTATATGAAATTTCATATGGTTTCAATTTTTTTATTTGGATTTAATAGAAAATTTTTAGGTATGTGAATTGAAACACATGCATCCTCTCTCCAAAAATACTTTAAGATGTTATATTTATATAACGTGGTCCTTCCAATCTCAACTATTCTTTTTTTATTCCTTTCAGTTATTAAATTTTTTTATGAAGTGCTTGTAGTGTTATATTAATGTATGGTTCCATGTTTAGAAAGATATATTTTCAACACATATTATTTAAACTCTTTTCCTTTATCTGGTCTCGGTTTATTGATGTAGAGACCCAACTCCTACTCAGATTTCTTTTTAACATTTTTGATCATTTTTATCTCCCTAGACTTATGATAAATAAATATGAGATTATTAATGTTTTTATAATCATAAATAAATATAATTATTTACATGTCATCTATGGTAGAATTTTTTATCATTCAACAACATAATTTAGTGTCAATATGATTAAGGGTTATGATAGAAAAAATTTCCAATCCATTATGTGAACATTAAGACATTTTCCACTTTTAATAGGCTTCAAATATTACATCCATGTCTCTCTTTATCTTGAAGAGATATCTCAAAATATCATCCTTCAAAAAATTACTCATACTTATTTGTCCAAGATAACCATGACTTTTATGCCATATGTGGCTTTCAATTTTGGAAATAAACTATCAGAAATTAAAAAATCCACTAATTAGGAATATATTGAAATCTGTTATTCTCTTTTGAGTGACGATCCTTCAATATGTTCTATTTTTAAAAAAAATAATGTTTTTTGAATAAAACCTCATTACCATAATTATAGTTTTTACTAATACTAAGTAAATTTTTATTCATCCCCTAAACAAATAATAAATAATTACACTTCAAATTTTGAGATTCAATCTATATTTATCCAACTCCTTTGGTTTTTAGGGAACAGTAATTTCTAAAATTCACTTCTCCCCTCCTTTCTCTTTATTATTTCCCACAATAATTGTTTCACTAGTCTTGTATAAGGAGAACCCCCTATCAAATATCGATGACTTGGTTCTCCTACCATCCTTCAAAGAGGATTCAACGAAACATGATTTTTCTTCCTCCAAGTTCTATATTTATATTCCATTACCAACATTAGGTATTTTTCCAACAAGTCTATTCACTTTATATATATATGTCCATATTGATCACATATGCACAAATTTCTTCTAAGTTGTCATATTTTTTCATTGTTAATAGATAAGATGATTTATTTCCCAGAGCTTGCATTCTATGAAAATTTGTTCTCTTTTTCTCAGAATAGACCCCCATAGTTTATGTATCACATATTATAATGAAATGTTTTATAGAATGAGTAGGATTTTTGGTTAAAAACTCCATAACACCATGATTATATTCTAAACATTGAACTTCCATAATGACAATTTTTCTATCTTGAAGATTTTTGATGTATTCTTTTTATATACTATGATTTTATTTTCTATGGGGAAAATAACATTCTTCAACAATAAATTTCTTTCTTTGAATTCAAATAGTGTTTCTCAATAGCCTTCATGGTCCATACTGGTCTATAATTTATTTTAGAACCTTATTTAATGGAGGTAATATTTTTATTTTTTAATTCATAGGATGATTAATTGACATGCTTCTTTAGACCCCTAATTCATCGACTTGTGATGATTTATCCATTTCCTCAATAGCCTTAGTGAAATATTATGAAATATTCTTCAATATATATCAATATTCAAAACATTTTCATTATGTTTTGAACAATTCTTCTTCGTTAAGAGAAAAATTTTCATTATAGTATTTTACACTAATTTTACATTTCAACCGCATTCAGTTTTTACCTCTAGATCTCATAAATGTAAAAACCATGTTCCTTTTAACATTCCTAATTTCCCTTAGTTGTCTTTTATTTTTCATTCAATAGCAACCTCTTATCCTTTTTAAGATTTTTATTTTTCTAAATATAGGTTTCTAATTAATTATTCAACATTGTCTCTTTATCTCTTCATTCACATTCAACAACTTCACTTCAAATTGTATCAAACCCTTTTACTATATGAGGCATGAAAATAATTACATCATTTTATTAGACACATGATGTGAAGTCAAGTTCTTCATCTATTCTCATCAAGATTCTTATTTTACTTTTAATGAAATTATTATTGATTCCACTAATTTATTTGATCCTTTTTATATTTTCCCCATTTATATTTCTAAAGTTTCTCTGTAACACCCCAAGCTTCCACGGTACGTTTCCCTTTAAATAATGCAGTAGCTTGCGTTATACGCAACATGGAGTTTTAACACACCACAACCAATGAAACTAGTCGTTATAAATACTAATACCCACTATTTTAAATTTTATAAATTTTAATTTTCAAAATGGAATTCATTTTTGGATTCAGAATATCAAAATTAGCTTAGGGTGAATTTTTTGTATTTTTATGAGAACATTCATTTTCTAATGAATACTGAAAAACACTATGTTATTGTTTAAAACAAACTTTTTTTAAAGTAATTAGTTATTTTAATTTAATTTATTTTATCTCAAAATAGATACATAATACCTATATATGTTCAATGTAATTAATTGGAGTCATTTTATGGGAAATTTATATATACAAAAGTTTATTTAACTTTTTACTGTCTTTTATCCACCTTCTAGGAGTATTTACAAATTTGCATAAAACATAATTTTACCTCTTTTGTGAGTTCAATTTCAAAAATCCAAGAAACACGGTTGAAATTGGTAAGTAAAATGCGGATCAATAAGAAAAAAATAATTTTTGGTGAATAGTAACTTTTGACATTTATTACCACGGTTAGAAATAAATAGGGTAATTAAGGGTAAAAATGATTTTATAATTACCCTAACACATGTCCTAATTATATTGGATAAGTGTAATTAGACCAAATAAAACCTTATGAATAAACTATGATCCTTTTGGTCCAATTGGATTAGATTAAGATATTTATTATTATTTTATTTATGGAAGAGGTAAAAGTGTTAAATTCATAGTTTAATAACTAAACCATTTTTAATATATGGATATACATAAGATTAATTCGACTATAAATATTCATTATAAATATAAAAAAATTTCCTACATAATGGTAGTTTATTTTTAATTTTTAGACATTATATATATTAATTTATTTATGACACAATGATGATATAGTAATTACCTTATTAATGAAATATTAAAATAATAAATATCCAAATAAATGTAAATTGAGACTTATTATGAATTAAACTAATTTTATAGGTTAATATGACATGTTAGTATTGAATAAATAAATTTTATTTTAGGTGATTAAGTTTTTATGGCTTTCCAAAAAATCAAATACTAAATAGTGTCAAAATTGACATATTGAGTTTTTAAAAGAAATACTATATTATTTATTGATATAATATTCATATAATTATAAGTTTTGTGAAAATTACTTATATAGGGTTATATATATTAATAATTAACCACTTGGGCTTCATTTGGCAGTTTATAGTAAGTTTATTTACCATATAATATAAAAATAAAAAGAGACATGGTAAATTTAAAACTATTTAACTAAGAGATAAATCTAAATGATAAGGTCAATATGGTGACCTAAACCTATCTAAACCATATTGGTTGAACAATTTTTGACCCATCCCCACCTTATCCTAGAAATAAATCATTTTGGATCCATTATAAACCAAAAATTATTTTATTATAAAATAATATTTCAAGCTTTTCCCAAAGTGACACTCACCTCTCTTTTAAAAGGTTACTTGACCTTCTCTTAATTTCACACCTCCAAATCCATTTGGCTCGGCCAAAACATACCCAAATATCCTTCCAACTTCCCTGAAATAAACTTATATTCATTACATTGATCATAAATCCATCCTAAGTATCCTTTTTGATCAACTCAAAAGGAAACACACGAAGAAGATGTAATAATTTCACCACCCTCTTTCAAGTTCTTTTCTTCTTCCAATTCTTCTTTATTTGTTTTATCCATATAAAAAAAAAATCTATTACCTTATACATAATGTGATGTTATTATAAATATTCTAAAACCTTATTTGTTATTCCATCCATCCTATAAATGACAAAGTCACCTTACATGCGTACGTACGTCTTACTGTCTCCACGTTGTGGTTTAGTTTATTATTCAAACTCTTAATTATTTGGATGAGTGTAATAATGAGTATAACTGATGTAAATAATAAATATTAACTATTAATTATTCTTTATATATGATATAATATCTAATTACATATGATTTTACCATTAATATAATGATATTGTTTCTCGGGCGTACGTACGGATTACCGTCTCCACAAACGTGATGAAATTAATTACCCATCGTAATCATTCAAGAATAATTTTCATTCTACAATTAAAAAAAAATTATGAACATAATATTATTCTGTATATGAATCAAATACATCCTATGCATAAAAAACATGGCTTGCATAACCAATCATATAAAGGAAACAAATCAGTTAACACCTGAAATGATGATACTACTAAAATATTATTAACAAAGCATTATTAGAGGATCATATATGATATCATATTTATGTATATAGTTCTTGTATAATTTAATAAAATGTTTTAAATATTATATAGGAGTTTAACATACCATCGAATAAGGAAATGTACAAGGTAAATGTTAATTCTACAATCTCTTTACTTATTTTAGGTTGTTAATACGTAAGTATCTACTGGGACCTCTTTATCATCCACATCCGTATTTTCATAAATATGTAATTCAAAACAATTTTCTATTTACTAGACTATGGGTTAAAGTCATTTATACCCTTATTTTAACATATATGTTTTTAAAGGAATCTTTCCATCATTTTTCCAACAAGGTACTTTATGACCTTTTTGAAAAAATTAAGGTAAGAATGTCTTTTTTAACTTATATGGTGGGTGCGGATATTTTCCACCATTATAAAATCGTCTAAGCTTCCCATAAAAGATTATAAGAATATTTTGAAAATATATGTATTCTTTGATAATTATATGACTTTTAAATGATTTCAAAATTTAAAGAGATATTTCACTAAAACAGTTTTGATTTCATCTATGTCAACATCCTTTAATGGATTTTAAGCTTGTTTGAAGTTGATTTATTATGATAAAAATGTCCATATTGTATTGAAGGTTTTGTGATATGTTTTACTGTTGATGTGTTATTTTTACACCATTCATAGTTTATGGATAATGTAATGACATTTTATTTTCTAGTCTTAATACGAATGTTTATGTTATGTTTAAACACTTCCATATAAGGAATGTATTGGACTTAGTAAGTGACTAGTGGAGCCCGCTATAGCTCCTCAATGCATCGGTAGGTCCCATGAGACAAACTAGTGTCTTGGTACAAGGCCTTGACGAAATCTTATTTGAAGTCTAGGCACATGGCCTTTACTACGTGGTTATCAAGTCTGGCATTATTAATTTCATCATTATGAAATTGGCTATTGATATTGTATGTCATAATTCGACTAGTAGAATATCTATGTTAATAATTAAATGGAATTATTTGATTTATATTGGCCATATTATGCAAAATTATATTTTTAAAAGGCTTATGATTTCGTCTTATACATTACCTTAAATGTTTATTCTTATTTATGAAAGTCTCCTCTATATTGTTATCCTTACTGAGCATCTGAGCTCACCCATTTCTATGTTTCATTTTTCCTAGGATGCGAAGAAGAATATTATGACTGACCTACACGGATAGTCTAATGGATATTCTAAGGGATATAAATGTGGTCAATGGAGACAATTTTTTTTGTTGTTTTTCATTTTATAATGTAATGTAAAATTTATGAATGTATGTAGTACTTCCAAGGCTACTAAAGTGATTGATCATTTAGGATTTGATCCCTTGTGATCATGCCAATATTATGTAATAATGCACCAACTTTGGGTAACTGGGGTCCGGGCATTACAGTTGGTATCAGAGGATGTTTAGTACATACCATGGGAGATATATTTATAAAAACCCTGATTAGAGAACATTACCCTAAGATAGACTTTGAGGATTAGTATAGAAGAACTTCCTAGAATTTTGGTAATGTAGAGATTTTGTGAGTTTTATAAGAAATAAATCCCGGTTTGGATATGAGAAGGTAGAGGCAGCTCTGGCACAGATGTACCTAGGGGTAAGCCCTAAAAACACCGCTTTGACCTAGACTTGAATGGGAACTAGTGTACGACAATGGTCCTTACTGCACTCTTGGTTATGACACTCCTAGGGGATATGCTTATGATAATTCAAATTTTATTTACAAACCATTATGAAGGATTTATGATTATATACTTCCTCAATGATTTTTTTTTATAATTTAGATTATATCCTTAAACTTATCAATTTATTTTAAGTGTTTTACAAGTTTGTAATTATGTATTGTGATTCATAAAATAATCTATTGTATGCCATTATATAGAAATGGAACCTAGTGGAAAAAATGTAAACGGTATAAATGCATGTAATCCATGTATGGATTTCCCTCCTAATCAAGATAATTATAGTTGAACTGGTGATGCAACTAGTGATGATCATCTTATCACCATACTAGGACAACTCACTCGGGTTATGAATAATAACCTTACCTGTATGGAGCACCCTGATTCACAACGTGGAGGATCAATGTTATAATGCTTCATGAGGAAACAACCACCAACATTAAATGGGAGTAAAAATCCATTAGTAGCTGATCAATGGGTAAATTCCTTGGAGAAAATATTTATTGCATTGGGGAGTAGCAAAAGGGAAAACATTTTCATGGCAGTTTATCACCTCACGGGAGATGAAAATCAATGGTGGTCATTAATCCAAAACACAAAGGAAGATGAAGAAGTATCAAACATGGAATAGAGGGATTTTAAAGGTATTTTAATAGAAAACTAATTTCCTCATGACCATCGAGCGGATATAGAAAGACAATTTCTGAGTCTAAGGAAAAAGGAGGATGAGAATGCCACAAAGTATGAGGCTAACTTTACAAGGTTATCAAGACATGTAGTATATTATATACATAATCTAAGGAGTAAGATTAATCGATTCTTTTATGGGTTAAAACCATTTCTCCGTCAAGAATTAGTCTCTCAATCTTTCTCATCATATAAAGATATTGCATCATGTGCTATCAGTACAGAAAAGAAATTCTCTAAGTCTTATGAATATAAAGTAATGTAAGAGAAAAATAGATCTATTGAACACTCTGGAAATGGAAATAAGGGAAAGAAGGGAAAAGTTGAATATCCATCCTATAGTAAATGTGGGAAGAAACACCATGGTACTTGCCTGAAGTGAATGAGAGTCTATTACAAGTATGGTTAAAAAGGCCACCAAGCTGGTGATTGCAAGGGGAAGGAAGAGGTTGTCAATGTTGAATGCTACTATTGTGAGGAAAAAGGACATTATGCAAAAGAATGTCTTAAGCGCCAAGGTAACATACCTTAGAAAAGGCCAAGGGATAAAGGACAAGCTTATGTGATCACTACTACTAAGGTTGAAGCTCTAAAAGACGTAGTGGTGGGTAATTTAATAGTTTCCTCAAGTTTATCCAAATTCTTTATTTGATTTTGTATGATCTCATTGTTTCATATCTTCCCAGTTTTCAATGAAAATTAGATATTTTTAATTTTTCTTAACAATGGATTTTTCAGTCAAAACACCTAAGGTAAGTATTATCGCAACAATGTTTTGTGAATCATTTCCCATTAGGGATATAAATTATCTTTATCTACTGATCTCAGCATCATACCCATGATTGAATTTGATATAATCCTCAGAATGGATTGTCTTTCGGACCATGATGTGAAAATTTATTGTAAGAATAAGGAGGTTACAATTTTCGATGATGATAAGGAGTACTATAACATTAGATCAAAAACATCACCACCTAATTCTTATCTAGATTCACCCCTAGTATCTCTACTAAATTCAATTATTTGGGAAGAAGAGAATTAAATAACTATGGTTGAGGGAAAAAAATGTCCAAATAGAGGACATACCTATTGTTCTAGATTATGTTGATGTGTTTCTAGAGGATTTACTAGGACATCCTCAAGAATGATACATTGAGTTTTCCATTGATTTAATACCTGGATCAAGGACCATATCGAGAACCCCTTATAGAATGGCCACTGTGGAGTTAGTATAACTAAAGAAACGACTAGAAAAAATGAGTAATAAAGGATTTATTCACCCTAGTGTTTCTCGATGGGGATCCCCTTTCCTTTTTTTTAGGAAGAAAAAATATATATGAGGTTGTGCATTGACTACAGGGAGATCAATGCTATAACAATAAATAAAAAATATCCCCTACCTCGCTTTGAAGATTTATTCGACCAAATTCATGGAACTCATTATTTTTCAAAGATTGATCTTTGATCTGGATATCATCAATTTTTTGTGAAAAAAAAATACATTATGAAAACATCATTTCGAACTAGGTATGGGAATTACGAGTTTATAGTAATGCTTTTTGGATTGACTAATGCACCCCTTTCTTAATGGATATAATGAATAGAGTTTTCAAAGAATATCTTGATGACTTTTTACCAGTATTTATTTATGATATCTTGGTATGCTCAAAAAAGTTGTGAAGATCTGGAAAATCACTTGTGCACTATTCTAAAAACCATCAGAAGAAATGAATTATATGGTAAGTTTAGAAAGCGTCAATTCTGGATTCAAGATATTTCTTTTCATGACCATATTTTATCTAAAGATATATTCTATGTTGATCCTTCAATGAACAAGGCAATACAATAATGGCCAGCACCGACAAGTATAACTGAGGTACGCAGTTTTAATGGTTTATAAGGTTATTATCGATGTTTCTTCCAAAATATTGCCCGGTTGGCTAACCCATTAACCAATCTCACACATAAAGTAATTAAATTTTATTGGACAAAATACTGTGAATAATGTTTTAAAGAACTGAAGAGAAGATTAGTCAATGATCTTATCTTGACACTACCATCAGGGAACGATGGTTTTGTTATTTATAGTGATGCTTCAAAGAAAGGAATTTGTTATGTTCTTATTCAGAATGATAGAGTTATGCCTATGCATCACGACAGCTAAAAATTCATGAGAAAAACTATAATACTCATGATCTTTAGTTTTCAACTACGATATTTGCTCTGAAAATATGGATACAATATCTTTATGGTGAAAAAAGTCATATTTATACTGATGACAAGAGTTTGAAGTATATTTTCTCATAAAAAGAACTCAACATGAGGCAAAGATGATGTCTTGAACTACTCAAGGATTATGACTATACTATACACTACCACCCGAGGGAAGGAAAATAAGGTGGAAGATGCTTTGAGTAGAAAGGATCATGGATTTTTAAACAAGATGAGAGTTGAAAGGGATCCTATTTTCAAGGATCCCGTAGAGATAGATATGGGAATAACCATGGAAGGCGAAACATCAATACTTTTTCAAATGTTTTCTAAGCCATATTTAATCAAAAGGATAAAGAGTTCTCAGACTAATTATAAGGAGTTTCCAAAAAAGTTTAAAGCTCTCAATGATGGGAGATTGAGTGACTTCATATAAGAAGATGGAATTTTGAAATTTGATAAGAGGATTTTTGTTCCTAACATACCGGTCTAAAAAGGTAATTGTTGGATGATGCTCATAGCTCCAATTTCTCTACACACCCTGGGATCACCAAGATGTATAGTGATTTGAAGGAATATTTTTTGTGGGAAAACTTGAAGAGGGAGATTGCGGATTTTGTGTCAAGATGTATGGTTTGTAAACAAGTGAAAGATAGAAGGAAACATCTTGGAGGAATCATGAAACCTATTACCATACCTTAGTGGAAATGGGATAATATTACAATGGAATTTGTCATGGGGCTACCAAATAATCCTAGAAGGAATGATTAAATATGGTTCATTATTGATCATCTTACCAAGTCAGCACATTTTCATGCTATAAGAGAAGATTTACCACTGGTACTTCTGTAAAGACTATATATTAATGAAGTTGTAAGACTCCATGGTGTACCCCTATGGATTTTTCCTGATCGTGATCCCCATTTTATATCAGGATTCTAGAAAAGTCTTTTAAAGCCCCTGGACACTGAACTTTATTTGAGCATTGCCTACCACTCTAAAACTGATGGACAATTAGAATGGAATATTCAAACCTTTGAAGGAATGTTGAGATATTTCTCACTTGACTTTCAATGTATGTGGGATCAATATTTACCTCTGGTAGAAGTTTCCTATAACAATAGCTTCCATTAAAGTATTCAGATGGCACCATATGAAGCATTATATGGCAAGAGATGTCGCATACTAACTTGTTGGGATGATGTTGGTGAAAGAAAACTTGTAGGCCCAAAACATGTTGAGGAAACAATGGAAAAAGTGAAGATTATCCAAACCCACATCAAAGAATCCCAATGTAGGTAAAAGAGATATGCCAATAACAGAAGGAATGATTTAGAATTTCAAGTAAGAGACCATGTTTTCTTGAATGTGTCTCCATGGAAGGGTGTTATACATTCTAGTAAGAACGGTAAATTGAGTACCAGGTACATCAGACCTCTCTAAATTCATAGAACAAATTTCAGTTGTAGCTTATCATTTGGAAATGCCTCCAAGTATCTCCAAAGTTCATGATGTGTTCCATGTATCATTGTTGGGAAAATACATACTTGACCCAATGCATGTACTCACCTATGAGAAAATTGAACTGGAACCTGATTTGTCTTATTGTGAAGAGCCTGTCAAAATTCTTGATACCAAAGAACAAGTACTGAGAAAGAGGATGACTCGTCTGGTAAAAGCTATATGGAGAAACCATAAGATGGAAGAGGCAACGTTGGAACCTGAGGAACTTATGATGAAGAACCACCCAAATCATTTTATTTAGTAATATTCTAGAAATTTTGAGGACAAAATTATTTTAAGGAGGGGAGAATGTAACACCCCAAGCTTCCATGGTACGTTTGCCTCTGAATAATGTTGTAGCTTGCGTTGTGCGCAACTTGGAGTTTTAACACACCATGACCAATGTAACTAGAAGTTATGAATAGTAATACCCAATTTTTGAAATTTTATAAATTTTAATTTTCAAAATGGACTTCATTTTTTTATTTGGATTATCAAAATTAGCTTAGGGTGAATTTTTGGTATTTTTCTAGGAACATTCAATTTTTGATGAATTGTGAAAAACATTGTGTTATTGTTTAAAATTGAATTCTTATTTAAATAATTAGTTATTTTATTTGAATTTATTTTAGATCAAAATATATACACAATACCTATATATGTTCAATTTAATTCATCGGAGTCATTTTATAATAAGTTTAGATATACATAATTTTATTGAACCTTTTACGGTCTTTTACCCACCTTCTTAGGAGCATTTAAAAATTTGCATAAAACTTAATTTTACCGCTTCTGTGAGTCGAATTTCAAAATTTCGAGATACATGGTTGACATCAGAATATAAAATATTTCTCAATAAGATGAAAATAAATTTTTTGAATAGTAACTTTTGACTTTTATTAACAATGGTTAAAAGTAAATAGGGTAATTAAGGGTAAAAATGATATTATAATTACCCTAGCGCATGTCCTATTTCTATTGGATAAGTTTAATTATACCAAGAACAAGATTAGGAATAAAATATTATCCTTTTGGTCCACTTTTATTAGATTAGGATATTTATTATTATTTTATTTAAAGAAGAGTTAAAAGTGTTAAATTCTATGTTTAATAACTAAACCATTTTTAATATAGGGTTATACATAAAATAAATTCGACTCTAAATATTAATTAGAAATATAAAAATATTTCCTACATAATGGAATTTTAGTTATAATTTATAGATATTATATAATTTAATTTATTTATGACACAATGATGATGCAATAATTATATAATTAATTAAATATTAAAATAATTGATATTATAAATTTCCAAATAAATGTAAATTGAGACTTCTGATGAATTAAACTAAATTTAAAGGATAATATGACATTTTAGGATTTATTAAATAAATTTATTTCTAAGTGATAATGTTTTTATGGCTTTCAAAAAAATCAAATACTAAATAGTGTCAAAATTGACATAATTGAGTTTTTAAAACAAATACTATATTATTAATTGAAATAATATTAAAAAATTCAAGTTTCGGCCAAAGGACATAGATAAGGTTATATATATTAATTGTGAACCACTTAGGGTTCTCTTGGTAGTTTATAATTAGTTTATTAACAATATATTATAAAAATACAAAGATACATGATAAATGTCAAACTATTTATATAAGAGTTCAATCTAGAAGACAAGATTAATATAGTGACCTAAACATGTCTAAAACCTATTGGTTGTGAGGTTTCCGACCCATCCCCACCTTATCAAAATAAAACATTTTGTATCCATTAGAAACCGAAAATGATTTTATTATAAAATAATATTTCAATCTTTTCCTAAAGTGTCACTCACTTCTCTTATAAAAGGGTTATTCCCTTTCTTTTAATTTTACACCACCAAATCCAGTTGGCTCGGCCAAAACCTACCCAAATATCCTTCCAAATTCCCTCAAATAAACCTATAGTCCTTAAATTGATCAAAAATCCAATCTATGGATCCCTTTTGATCAACTAAAAAGGAAACACCTGGAGAAGAGGTAATAATTTCACCACCCTCTTTCAAGTTCTTTTCTTCATCCACTTCCACTTTCTTTGTTGTTTCCATGACAAAATAATAACTCCAGTACCATATACATACTATGATGTTATTTTAAATATGGTATAACTATATTATTTTTTCTATCCATCCTATAAATGACAAAGTCACTGTACGTGCGTACGTACGGCTTACCGTCTCCACGTCGTGGTGTAGTTTTTTATTCAAACACATCATTATTTTGATGGATATAATAATGAGTATAACTGATGTAAATAATAAATATAACACGATAATGATTATATATATATGACATACCATCCAATTACATACTATTTCACCATCAATATAATGATATTTTAACTCATGTGTACGTACGGATTACCATCTCCACGAACACGATGAGATTCATTCCCCATCGCAATCATTCAAGAATAATTTTCATTTTATGATTAAAAATAATATTTATGAACATAATATAATTATTTATAGGAATCAAATACATCCTATCCATAAAAAATATGGCTTACATAACCAAGAATATAAAGGAAAACGAATAATTTAACACCCAAAACGATGATACTAATGAAATATTATTAACAAAGCAATATTAGAGGATCATATATGATATCATATTTATGTATATTGTTATTGTCTAATTTAATAAAACAAACAATTATACATGAGGTTAACATTCCATCAACTAAGGAAAACTACAAAGTATGGTTTAATTCTACAATCTCTTTACTTATCTGAGGTTGGTAATACGTAAGTATCTATTGAGACCTCTTTCTCATCAACATCCATGTTTTCTTAAAAATGTAATTTGAAACATTTTTACTATTTACCTGACTATGGGTTAATGTCATTTATACCCTTATTTGACCATATAGGTTTAGAAAGTAATCTTTCCATCATTTTCCAAACAAGGTACTTTATGACCTTTTTGACAAAAATAATGTAAGAATGTCTTTTTTAACTTATTTGGAGGGTGTGACTATTTTCCGTCGTTATAACATCGTCGAAGCATACCATTAATTATTATAATAATAATTTAAAAATAAATGTTTTATTTTATAATTATATGTATTTTAAATGATTTTAAAATAGAAATAGATATTTCTCTAAAAACGTTTTGATTTCATCTATGTCACCATCATTTAATGGATTTTGAACTAATTTCAAGTTGATTTATTATGATATAATACATCAATATTGTATTGAAGTTTTTGTGTTATGTTTGACTTCAGATGTGTTATTTTACACCATTCATGGTTTATGGATAAATTATTGACATTTCATTTTCTATTTTTAATACGAATGTTTATGTTATCTTTAAACCTTTTCATATAAGAAATGTATTAGACTATGTAAGTGAAAGGTGGAGCCCTCTATAGCTCCTCGATGCATCCGTAGGTCTCATGAGACAAACTAGTGTCTTGGAACAAGGCCTTGACAAAATCTAATTTTTAGTCTTGGAACAAGTCCTTGACTATGTGGTTATGAAGTCTAGCATCATGCATTCCATCATTATAAAATTAGCTATTAATATTTCATGTGATTATTCAACTAGTACAATATCCATGTGAATATGTAAATGGAATAATTTGATTTATATTGGCCAAATTATACAGAAATTTTTGTTTAAAAGCCTTATGATTTAGTCTTATACATTTTCTTAAGTGTCTATGATTATTTATGAAAAGTTTTTTCGATATTGTTATCCTTATTGAGCGTCTGTTCTCACCCATTTCTATGTTCTGTTTTTCCCAGAATGCGAAGAAGTATATTATGACTGACCTGAAGGGATAGTATATGGGATAGTCTAAGGGATATGAATATGGTCCATGGAGATAGTTTTGTTTTTGTTTTTTCATTTTATAATTTAATTTAAAACTTATGAATGTATCTTTTACTTTCAATGCTAATAAACAAGTCCGTCTTTCGGGATTTTATCTCTTGTGATCATGCGAATGTTATGTAATAATGCAATGAATCTGGGTAACTGGGGTTGGGGAAGTACATTATCATCTTCTTTATAAGGTTTATTAGAATTATTATTTGGAAAATAAGAATGTTTACAATGTCATTACAATTTTTACACCTTAGGGGTGTCCTAACTTTACTCTTAATCATTCCCTTATTGAATCACTTTGATACAAGATAAATTATTATTTTATAATCTTTATCTTCATCTTCATCATTAGAATCTATTGATTTCAGAATTTATTCAACACTAATTTTGAGCATTATCACTACCGTAAAATTCATCTAATATTTTATCTTCTTCTTGAAATCTATAATTTTTCACATTTCATAAGAAATGAGAGTGATATTTAATTTATTTTAAGTAAGATATTCTCTATATTCCAAAACTAGAACATAAGGATTAGTAATGTTAGTGAAATTTCTCATTATCATTTTTATAATAATAGAATCATCCTTTTTTTCTCAAAACCCCCAAATATTATTGAAAATTTAATTAACTCTTATGAAGTAGATGTCAATTTATTATTCTTCACCCATCTTGATATCTTAAAAAAATTTCTCCAATTTTTCATTTTTTCCTCCTTGACCTTCACACTGTCTTCATAACTTCTTTCCAATTTATCCAACATTCATTAGAATTTTTGTTCCATAACTTTTATTTAAACCTTTTCTGAAAGGGAAATTAAAATTCTATTGTTAACATTACCAACCAATTTCATATTTCTTGTATCAAAAAAATCATATAAGTATACTCAACAATAAGTGAGAATCATATTGTTTTTGTATCTTGATCTTCAAGGCCAAGTGATTGTAGATAAGGAATCATCATATTATTCAAATAGATATGGTTGTTTATATCAAATATAGGAACACCCCATCTATTAATAGAAATCATATTTCCCATATTTCATAATGTCTTGGATCTTAATAGAGGGAACTTAGGATATGATCTAAATTAAGGATCCTAGGAAGGTATCACACCACTGAGAAGGGGGTTAATTAGTGGTAAATTTTTATAATTTTCTATTCATAAAAAAGTATCCTCTATTAGTATATTTGTATAAAATCCTATTTGAGGATTACGTGAATATTTTAAAAAATAAATATAATAGGATTATAATATTTTTACAGGGTTTAGTTTCGATGAGAGCCTACTCTTTGTTGGGATTGGTTAAATGCCCTAATCACAGATTTTACACTATAATAATAAGATGTTACACCATTAAATATTCAATACCATAGAGTAACATTATGTTATTCATAATACCACTTAAATAATATATTCATAAATCTTGATAAAAAATTAATTCAAACAAATTAAGAAAGATCATTCCTAAAATGTTGATTCTCCTAGAACTGATGATACAATCTTTAATTTTGATCCTTAAAGATAATCTGAATAAAATGTTCTCATTTCTACAATAATATTGAAAATATATAATTTCAATCAAAAGTATCACTATATTTTGATATTATTTATTATAAGATAAATCTTTTCATAAAAAAACACACAAAATGAAATCATTGAATGGGTTTATTAAATAAGTAAACCCAAGCATATAATTATTGATTATTTTATGTGATTTTAATAATTCATTTTACTGAATACCTTCTTCATAATACCTTTTATAATTCTAAAATATTCCTAAAAATGACTGATGAATTTCAATGTGTGTATTTGGTAAATGTTCACAAGCATGTACTATTTGGTAAATCTTTATGAAAATTTGCAGGCATAAGTTATTCTCTTCGCTATATTATATATCCTTTGCAAAACTAGATCATTAAAAATTCTCCTTCATACTAACATATATGTAAAAAAATTATTAACTATTCCTTTTGAAATAAAATAGTGATTTTTCAATGTCCACTACCATAAATAACAGGTATATACACATGGTACATTACTTCCATTATGAAAAATACATCACACAAGATATAGTTATTCACATATATTTTTGGAAACTCAAGAATATTTTATAAAGGGATATAATTTCACATAATGAAAAGTGAATAAAACTATATCATTGATCACAAACATTTCTTACAAGAGATATATATGAGTAGTCTTTCATGAAAAATGGAGTGAAATATCAATGTTTACTTCTCAAAAATATTGAACAACATCAACCAAATTCTTTATAATATAATTGGTATTTATAGAGAGGATCCTTTATCTTATCCCTTGTAATTAAAAACCTCTAATCCTATTTTAATTTCAAGATTCACTATATTTTAATCCTTTATAAATATTAATTCATGGTTTATTTTCAAAGATCTGAAGATATCAACTAACTCCCATAATATTCAATTGATAAAGATTATAGCATAAAATCTCTACCTGGTTCCCTTATTCATTTGTGAATAATACTTATGTTCATATGAAAATAATCAATTTCTTTAATGTTTTTTAGAAGATTAAATGCATCCATTCATCCAGATAAACAAAATTCCCTCTAAAACATCATATCATGCTCATAAAGTACAACATTCATTGAATTATGACATGCATACAAGACATAGATTTCATGAATGGATTTAGGATGACTGGGTTTGTCTCATTATCATTGATTTATCATTCTATATGTTCATAGATATGGACATAAAACACTAGTTTCAGATAGTTTAGTAAAACCTCATCCAATGGTAGGAGGCGAGGTAGACATTGACCAGATGACTGTGATCGATTTGATCAAGAAATCACCATTATTTGCATAAAATTTTAACATAGTAACATTACCCCGCATATTTATATTACCGCGTCAAAAATGTTCATGGATACTCTACACTTTAAAAGAAAACATTTTCTTTCACCACCTCAATTGTGAATATCTAGTCCTCTTCAGGAACCAACTAGAACTGATTCGAGTCTACACCCCACTATCGTCATTCCAACACACATGGTGGCATCACCCACTCCTGTGTGCATTGTGTGCACACTATTTCTACCTGGCTATAGGCCTCTTAAACCTATGTCCACCCATTCTTATGTCAATTCCCACATGGTTAGTATTAATCTCATATGAGGTTTATTTGGATTACTTGGGTGGATGTGTTTTGTCCAATGTTTTAATAAGGTAAAAATCATAATCCTTATTAAATAAAATACTAAGGGTATAAGATAATTTAATTAAATAATAATGCATCTTCAATTATATAAAATCATCCTTTTCAAAACATCTTCATTATTTTTTTATTCAAAAATTTTCAATAAAATATTCAAATCTCCTAATGAAATTTATATTTTTCATGGACTTCAATATATTAGAAATAATGCGTGATATTAAAAATTAGTGGCACATATTCTAACCATCAAGAATAGTGAAACAATCATCACAACTTTATGTCACAACTATTGGCTGACTACAATTACAATATCATCAAAAACATTAATGTTACTTCAAAAATTATACATCTGATGAATTATGAAAATTATATAAATTCACTTTAGAAGAATAGTATGAAAATTATTTTGAAGGTGTAAATTAGGATGAAGATCATAATAAATAATAAAAATAAAATAATAATTCCCGTGATGTTATTTTATTTTAAAATATCACTATAGTAAATAATTAACACCTAAAAAGTATTCTAGAAGATGATAATATACATCATTATCATTAAAGATGGTTTTCCCAATAAATGATAAACGTTTTAAGGAAAATAATTAAATAAATACACAGATTATTAAACCTAAATAATATTATATAATTTTTAGGAAAAAAATTCTAAAGATATAATATATGGATAAGATGTCAAATTCAGAATCTATTCTTCTATAAATCAATATAATATTAATTTGAATATAAAATAAAAGTTTTGATGCTCAATATTTCTTATCTCGGAAGCATATAATGGTCCATATAATGAATATTACACCTTTCCTATTAAGAAATAAAGATTAATTCCACTAAAAATTCTATAAAATGAACAAGATGGATTTTAAAAAAATGAAATAATATATTTAGATTCAACTACATTATTTATAGAATAGATCTCTCAAGTATAAATCATATTACCAATATCCAAAACAAAAATATAAAGATAATATATTAATAAATAATGATGACTGGATTGAAAACACTTAATTGAAAAAATAGATTATAAATTTCATTATATATCTATTTTTAATGTATAAATGAAATTTCATATTTCTATAATTACTATTATTGTTTAACTATCTTTACTTGTTTTTAAAAATAAAAAAGGCAGAAAAAGGTTTATATAATGGGATAAATTTAATATAATATAAACAAAATTAATCTTGTAGTATTATGGGGAGAAACGTTTCTTATATTAATTAATTTCTTTTTTAGGGATAAATTTGGATAGAATATTTTATAATTTAATAGGGGTTATATTGGTTAAAATTTGGTTTATTTTATAATTAATTTTTTTTTAATTTATTCTTTTTAAATTTTACGATAATTATAAATCATTTTTTAATTTACAATAAGGGGGTATTATTATGTCATTTTCTTTAATGAAATATTAAAAATCAATTGTTTTGAAGAATCAAAATAGACCATAAATTTTTATTACGATTACTAGAATTTTAATTTTGGAGTATGAAACGTTAATATACTGAGTCTCCATTTTCTAAACTAGATAATTCTAAACATTAATAATCTAGAATATTTTAAAGAGTCTCCCTAACTAATTTATAAATGAAATATAATGTTATAACTTATTATTTTGGTAGAAGTTGTAGCAATTCCATGAATAACTTGGAATGTTTAATAACTGTTCTTTACTCCCATCACCTATAAATTAGAGACCAAGGACATAAAGAATAGATGCTGAAAATATATTAATGTACTAATGCTTGAGAGTTGTTCATAGTCTTGGTGATAGATATAAAAATTTAGTTTTATTTTTCATTATGATATAAATTCTTTAATATTGGGATGGATTTATTATAAAATCACTTAATTTCATTATTGTGATTGTTTTATTCTAAATTTTTTCAAACATGTTTTATGGATAAGAACATGTGCTTTGGATATTTAATAATTAAAAAATATTGGGGTAATGAATTTCATTAAATATTTTTCAAATATTATCTATGGATAAGAGATTAATCTTATGAAAGTTTTTTATAGAAGAGGTTATGAAGATAGGAATACTGTATTAGAGATATTTAATTGAATATTTATGGGGTTAATAATTTTTACTTCCAATATTTGTGATTAAATATGTTTTATCTTGGAAAATTTGGTACCATAGTATGGATAGATCCTAATGTAAGTATGGGTTAAAAGGAAAGACATTCTGGATATAATAACTTGGTTATATACTTTAATAACTTATTTTTGGGCTTTACTGATCATTGTCATTAACCTCATTTTTTATACTTTATTTACTTGTTTTATTTGGATTGTGTTCATATTCTAAATCATTTATTCAAAAATAATTTTTTTTACTCTGAATATTTTAAGACTTGTATCTTCTAAAAATTAATTAGTTTCAAAGGAAATTTTTTATATTTTTTTAAAACATCAATTCACCCCATCTATAAGCCGACATACTGAGTGGACAAGGATGATTTAAAATTTGATGCATACAAAAATTTATATTTATAGTGTGTGATGTATTTTTATTCCTATCATATGAATAAGTTTTTATTTTCTATTTAATGATATATTGATTGAAATTTTATAGGAAAATTCCTACGATCATGTGAGTATTCCCTCTTGGTGAAAGATTTCTGCCACATCATGTTGGTGTTATACATAGAATGGAACTCATAGCCTTTTCCCAACCCTGGAGGAATCTTATCATTCCATGTGAAGTCCATATCCATCGTAGAATAACTAATTACCTATTTTCATGTGCTACCTCTAGTTAGTTATATCCATTGTTAATTGAATAACCCTAATACATTAAATCATTTAATCAATCTGATATTATCACCTTAAAATAAAAAATTTCTCTGACTTGAAACTTACAAGTTACAAATTTATTTTAGAGGTCGATTCCCTCTAAATTATTTAAACACATAATAGTTTGGTTCTTTAAAATAGAAAGAATTATTGAATGATATATTATAATATTTTCCTAATCTTATATATTAGAAAAACTATTATACATTTATCCCATGATAAATCCTATGCCATAGATCATGTCATATAGACTCTCTTAGGGAGAATAAATAACTAATATATTGTGAACAAGGCTATAATACCTTGGCAAATTAACCTTGCTCATTAAAAAAATTGATCCAATATTATTTTTACAGTGAAATAATCAATCACTGGTATGATGTGATTGAATTTATAATATTTAATCTTTACTTCATTTATCTTCTTGAAATATAATAATTTGTTTCCATGATAAATCATATTGAGTGATTTATTATACTTTATTTATTATTTAGTTTATATTATCTTTCAAATTATTAAAATTAATTTTATAGGACATGTTATTCTAATATGCGGCATAAGTAGTTAGATCCTTTTTTTCATTACATTCTTATAAAAAAATATTTATTTTAATTATTTTTATTTGTATAATATTAAAGAGAACTAAAATCATGTATCCCTCAATAAATAATATATAATTCGTGTGTATCCACTAATGGTACACATTTTATCCCCACTATTGCTTTAGAAATCAATTACTTTCTATCAATATCCATAACATTACCAACAGATTGTTTAGGAAGAAACTAATGGTTTTATGACTAACTAATATTCATAACTCTTACAAAATACATTTTACCCTTAAATTTCAACATACTATAAAGAAAAATGATTATTTCAATTATATGTTTTCACTACGAATTTTACAGTGAAAATTAAATAGAGGAAGTTTTCCAATAGATATTTCGATATATAGTTTTATTATAAAGGAATATAATAGATGCATTTCCAAATTTGAATCCATTTTAAAATAGAAGTATCATATTTGGCCAAAACCTAAATAGAAACACAACAGTAAAATTGAATTATAAAATTCAAATGGAATATTTTGTAGTTTCATTTTTCTTTATCTTGAAGAAAATAATTTAATGTATGTTATATTATGAATGTAAAAAGGAATATAATATCGTCAATAAAACATTACTATAATATTATTTTAACATCATATAAAAAAATTATGAAAAGAATTATATAATAATTTTAATATAATATCTTAATGAAATATACCAATGAAAAATTTTAGTGAAATTTTATAAAAAAATAATGGACTATCCCACTGAAATTTTCCTTAAAAATTGAATTAAGATATTCATATGATATTTTCCAAAATGAAATTCCCAAAAAAAAATTCTTTTAGTTTTTCACAAATAGAATGATTTTATAATATTATTCAAAAACTATATAATTATATTTGGTCTAGAAACCAATGATGAGGTATCTACACAAATATAAGAGAAATTACCTTTGAACAACCTATCATTGCCTATCATAAACCAATATTCAATATACACTAATGAGATATAGACATAACAATGAATAATATAATCATATATAATAAAATTCATTATATAATGTGAAAAATACAATAATAACCATTAGAGTATAGGTTAAACTGATACAATATAATAATCAAGTACAACTAAAACACTAGGCATAATCAATACATCCTTAAAGATAACATATAAAATATTTATCATCATTGTGTGGAAACATTAATGATCTTCGTGGAACAAACTATCAACATCTAGCTTCATCTTGAGGCTCAACTGTCATATGCCCTTTGCATTATGAGATATAAATGGATCTAAGGTGAAAAACATTCAAGTGTGTGTAACAAACTAACTCTTTTAACCTAGGGTCTACTTTTAATTTTTAACATAGGTACAAGATACAAGGAATCTCAGCACATATGATTGATCACTTTATAAATCTTTAAAAAATAGGTATTATTACAATAATATATTTGAAATATAAAAACATAGAATAAGATATATTCCATTATCTTTAATATCAATCATAATATAATTCTTCATATACTAGAGAAATGAAAACAAATAAAGGGTGATATCATTTCAAGAACTGACCTTGATAACACACCTAAATGGTTCCGAAGTCAGTTATGATGTGGCCCAAAGGGAGTTCCTAATCCCAATGTGATGGTGATAAGCACATGGGAATCAAAAAAATAGATGGAATTATTTCGCCACAAGAATAACTCATCATAATAAAGTGGTTGATATAAAATTATTAAGAATTGGTATAAAAAACTCTTTTGGAGGGAGAAAAAACAAGTAAATATATGTATGTCTCAAAATAATTATTTCAACCAAATTCATCAGAGAATACAATTAAAAACCATCCCAGAAACATTGTATAAAAATTGGATTACATGCTCCACTGGTCACCACCAACACTAAGGACCTAATAATCAATATCAATCACCACATCTATGTTCTTATTTCCCTATTCCTAGACCTGAAATAAAAAATTATATAAATTCTTGAAGGAATAGGTAGGGTGTGAGAAACAAATCCTAGTAGTATCTCAAGAACCATTTCATAAGAAATATATAAGAAACTAAACCATGTTTTCTCAATTTTTAATGTAACATGGGATGTAAATATGGTCATAGTTCATAAAAAATAATTCATTACAAAGAAATCAATGGATAAAATAAAATATGTTTCATATTTAATTTCAATTAAATATAATATATATGAGAAACTTTATCAAAACAGATATGAATAATAATTTCTATCAAAATAGAAATTAGTCAATTGTTTCAATAATTCATTGGAAAGTAAAACCATTTTATATCATAGAACCATGGGAATAATGAATGGATTTAGAACCTTTCATATGTTTCTATACAATATTAGTGAAATATGGATCCATGTTTGAACACACTTCTAAGAGCCAAAGCCAAGGGATAATAAGAGATAATCCTAAAGTATAATCCTCATTAACTTAATATTACATTTTTTAATCTTCATCATAATTTAGTTACTATATATCAGTTTACCTACTATGAATATCCTTCTATATAAATACCCAAACTCCAATTTTCTTCAAGGTAATATAAAATATTTTGGGTTATCATTTATTTTAGTCAATCTCAATCATTATAAATAATAAATTCAATCGATCCTAATATCAGGTATCAAAAACATTCATTTCATTTCAAAACCAAAAATAAGTTACTTTTATCAAAGATTCATTACATTTATTTCAAATAAACTCATTTCAAATAATAAAATTTTTATTTATTTTTCAACTCTTAAAAATAATGCTACAAATCATTCATTTCAAATCAAAATCAGTTTTTGAAAACCAATACTAAATTTTAAAAGTTTATTGTCATGGGATTTCATCACGCACACCATGCCATTTGAAATCATTTATCAAATAAAAAATTTAGTTTTATAAATAAATTGGAAACCCAATTTAAGTTTAACAATCATAAAATGTTTCAGTTGATATATATTGCCTTAAGAAACCACCTACCACAACCAACTTAAAAAAAAACCCACCCAGGATTAACCAACAAGGATTTGAGGGATAAAGCACTCAATGGAGAATCCAATAATCGAATCTCATTAATTCATGATCAAAATCCATCAATTACATGACGATTCACCACTCACAAAGAGGGAGAGTGAGTATAAAAGAACAATTTATGATAATATAGAGATTATTCTTATAAAAAAATATCCAACACACCAAATGAAACTATGATCCATGAAATATGAGGTTGGTGGAGTGAAAATTACCTCTAGAGAGAGTCCAAGGAGATTAGGATCAAATTAAAATTTAGAGACGTGTTTTGGACTTAAATCAAGGATTTAAAAAATAAAAGAAATATGATTCCACACAATCAAAACATAGCCTTCCTAGTGTCACTATCTAGCTGGAAACCTCTACCATCTACTCAGTGGTGCTCAAAAAAATACACAACATTAAGAAGGTACCATTGGCTAATTGGTGGGATTTTATCAGTTAGAAAGTGTGATTCCTATAGGAATTCCCAATACCTAGCCACCCACAAACTAGTAAGTGGCTTGTGATGGTGAGATGGTGGCCATCACCAGGTAGTCAGTGGCCCCTCACTAACAATCCAGTTGGCCTCTAATAAATTTTCCATGATTAGAAGCATGCCCAATACCCTGATAAATGTATTTCCCACTTCCCATCAACAAAAACTATATTCAAACCCCCTCTCACACTCCTATAAAAAATCAAACAAGGTGAAAAAAATGAAGAAAAAATCATAGAGAATAAGTGATGGTATCAACTAGGAATAAAATCGAAAATAATGAGAACCATGTAAAAAAAGTTACATACCTGAAAGATGGTAATGGTATGTCATAATCTCCCCACCATAAATTATTTTCACTATAAGAAAGATTTTCAATAAGACAATATCACTAATTGTTCTGACCACTTCTATATCATCCAAGCCTCATTATCCCATGTATCACAGTGATCAAAACTATAATACCATAACACTTGCTCCAAGGGTATGGATATTCCATGTATATGCATTATCTTAGAACCAATAGTCCAAAATGGTTTCTCTGTCCTAGATAAATAAAGTTCTACATCAACGTCCTACCATCTCAAGAAATGGAATGGGTCATTGAGATAGTTATTGAGTTGAAACATGGGATACATGTCTTGGAGTGATGTAAAATAAATTATAAAATCTAAAATATATGATACCTCCACAATATTCTCAATTATAAAAAAATGGCCCCACGAATCCCAGTGCTAACATTATCTATTTTATAATCCATCAACGTTCCAACTGAGGTGAAACTATAAAAAACAACCGGTCACCAACCGAAAAATCAAAATTTCATCAAAGATGGTTAGGAAAGGATTTATAATATATTTGTTTCATTACCAATTATATTATTGATAAAATGAATCTTTTACATCATCAATTTTTCTTTAATTAGATCACACTCTGAAAAATTCATTGAACTCTAACAAAAAAAGTGTATATTTACATGGATAACCATAAAATGACTCAAAGGTTTCCATCTTGTTAGATGACCGGTAACTATTGTTATAGGTAATCTAAACCATCACCAAGTGGAATTTCTAAGCTTCTACAAAGTCAAGGGAACAATATATAAGAATTTCATCAAGAATATGTACTTCCCATTCCTTCTGAACAAGTATTTATGGAAGGTACATATTGATCAACATCACCTGAGATCCCATCATCTTCTCAATGCCTCTACAAAACCATGATGTAAACTAGGGATCCCTATCAGAAATCATAGTTGACATAAACCCATGAAATATGAAAATGTACTTAATATAAAGATTCCCCATGATGTTGAATTTGACTGAATCATGAATGGGAATAAAGTGATTTTATTTGATAAATCATTCAATAGCCATGAAATACATGTTATTTGTTATGGTTTATTTTGATACACAAAAACAAAGTCCATCGATATCTCATACCACATCCAAGTCAGCAAAGAAAGTAGATAAAGAAGTCCAGAATTCTTCTGATTCTTCTCCATAATCTGATGAAATGTATAGTAATGAGAAATAAAATTAACAATGTCAAGTTTCATAACCAACCACCAAAAAAGGTGTCTCATATCATAAAACTCTTCATGGTTCCTAGTTGTAGAATATACTATGTATTATAGAAATCCCCCTGCATATCCTTCATCAAAGGTAAATGAATGACATACCATCTCCAGAAGAATATGATACTATTAGAAGATAGAGACCATTCACCAATGGTCTCCCCATAATATAAAAAATATCTAATTACTCAAAACATATCATCAAGTTTTTTCCAAGATAATCATCTCAATAATTTATGGAATCAACTAAACACTCAGAAACACAACCTCAATCTCATCCTCCCAGACTCCCAAATTATTATGAGAAAATAGATACACTATATTACAGTCCTAAAAAGATTATTCCGTGGCCTATAATAGATGTTTCCGACTCAATGAAACAACAATGATATTCCCCTTAACAAAATTTTAAGAAAATTCAAAATATAAGGATGGAAGATATTTCACCCACCAACTCAATTGGATATTAATATCTTTTTATGAAAATATATAACTACATTTTTTATGATCGAAGTAGATGGTAAACAACTCCTTGAAATTTCAATGCCACCAACTATTCAGAACATGCATCCAAAATACATCTTTGATATTATGTTTGGGATATTTATCCTTATGAGGATATAGATGATGAGAACCATAAGACATTGTGTGATCTCCCTACAGGAGAACCCATCCCAAACATGAACATGATGCATCACATATGACCACATATCCCTAACTGACATATGGAATATTCAACACGTAAGATGAAGTCGAAAATTATTAAAATTCATCAAAAGAAGCCTTACATTTTGAATATCAAAAAATATGTGGTCCCTTTGGAGTGATTCTAGTTAATAGAGAATCCAAAATTTAAAAATCCTTCTGAAAATAGTGATAATACCCTACTCAAACTATGAATATCTAAATCTCAAGGAAATTACATTGTCCCTTCTAGGTCATAAAATCATTCACCTTATTTGGATCAACTAAAATATAATTTTCTAAAACCATTTTTCCTAATAAATTTACAAACAAAATCTTTAAATTTCATTTATAAATATTTGCATAAAGTTTTTGATTTATCAATATTTCTAAAACTGCTTTTAAATGATCCACACGGTCCTCAATTTTAGAGTAAACCAAGAAGTCTTCCACAAATACCACAATAATTAAATTGAGGTACTGATTGAAAATACTATTCATTAATTATATAAAAAAAGAAAAATAATTTTTTAGACTAAAAGGAAAAACATGGTACCCATAATAGATATAAGTTCTCCTGAAAGTGGTCTTAGTTATTTCGGACTCCCTGATCTTAACCCGTTGATAACTAGAATGATGATCAATCATTGATAACCACTTAAATCATTTTCAATGGTCTGAAAAAATCATCACCTTAGGAAAACAAATACTTTTCCTTCACCATGGCCCAATTTTGCTTTCAGTAATCAGCACAAAGGATAAGAGTTATATCATCCTTTTGGTAAAAAAAACATTGGTACTACCCAAGGAGACCCACTGAGTCAGATGAAACTCTTAGATAATAAGTCATCCGACTACTTATTTAACTCCTTTAGTTCAGCTGGTACTATATGGTAAGAGGGAATATAAATTGGTTAAGAACCAATTTCCAAGTTGATATAACACTCCACCTTCCTAACCAAGGTAAAATAAGAAAAAGTAAATGAAAACACATTTGGAAACTCATTAATACTAGAGAAATATCACCACAAAAAAGAATACTAAATAATTACATAGGATTCTATGGATATCATCCTATTCAACTCTAGAAGAATATGTCTAGCTTGACCCAACCTCATGCTCCCTTTTCCTTGAAATACATGACACACTACATTGGGTCACTAAGGGAGACCCATTGAAGATAAAATTCTATATAAGCTCTATGAAAAATTATCAAATATATAAAGAGAATTAAATATAGTGGTTTTATATCTAGAACCATAATTCCCCATGTAATCTTGAATTATGAAAAGAATAATGTTTTATAAGGTCATCGAAGACCCTACTCCATTTTCATCCCAAAAGGCATAACAATATCCATTACATAAGGTATAATCTCCATGGAAAGTTAAATAATTATAAATTTTTTGTAGAAATGAAGGAATAATTGGACTAGTATCAAGTAAATCAATCACTAAATATTATTCAATGGTAATGGTACCTCTCGCTATTGAAGGACCAGTATGATCCTCCACTAGAGACTCATTGACTGTGTGAAGTGGTTGTGTCCTTTTGTCTATGGATTAAACCCCTTTGTTAATGAAGCATCTGACTATTCCATAGATCCTCCCAATACTAGTTAGCCCATACCACAACTTGGAGTGATAAATATATAGAAAAATATTTTCACCTTACCAAAGCATCCACAACAGCTATATATCATTAGTATCCCTAGGAAAGAACACATTTAGTGCCTAACCTTTCCACATTGGAAACAAGTTAAGAGGCCTTTACCAAATTTTTTATAAGATTTAAAATAAATATACTACCCTGATCCACTAACATGATACCCATCCTAATTATTATTCCTTTTAAATGGACCACTCATTCCACCATTTAGATCTAGGGGAACTCCCATCAAACCTAAATAACCATCCAAAATAATTTATGCCATTAATGATATTTCCAAAAAATCCTAATATGGGTTGAGTTTCATTAGTAAATACTGATATTGGAAATCTATTTGAAATACCATCTCATACCATCGAACTTTTATCTTCTCATTCGATAAAACCTTATGTGTGAAATGCAAAAGCTCATAAAAATATTTGGCATATTGTGTCATTGTCTGATCATCATGCTAGTTTTTAAAGAAATCCATCAATATAGATTTTTTTTTTGATTTTGGATAGAATTAATCCATGAAAATATAATTCATGTATTTAAATTATAATCCACCATTATTCCCCACCTAAATAAAATTTTCCCACCACATTTTTCTAGGACCTATAAGTTTGAATATAGAATATTTCACCTTAACTAAATTTGGAATCACTAAAAAATCAAATAACTCCTAAAATTTATTCAATAACTACTCTAACTCAAAAGTATAATTTGTACCCTATAAATATAGTTTATTTATATTAAGAAACTATTGGCCATGATCTTTGATAACTTCTCTCAAAGGTGTAACCTTTATAGCCTAAATGGGAATATGTGCAGCTGCCTAGACCAAATATTGTACGACAGACATGACAACATCAATAAGGTGATAATGATCTAGAGGATTTTCTTTCCTTGGTTCATAAGCATATCTATACTGAGTAATATTCAAATGTCTTCTTGGCGTCATGATACTATGAAACATCAGTAGATAACAAGGGGGACTTCAGTCAAGTGACATGAGATCATCATCTCAATCAATCATAATTCAACGAATAAACTCAAATCTCAAATCAGATATTTGAAAAAAACGTAGAATTAGTTTAAAAAATATATCAAAGACACTTTTTCCCAACATACCATATAAACTTACATCCTCTTATGATGAGATAAATCCACAAACTCATTCATAACCTAAACCTTAATTATTAATAATCTTATCTTTTATCTACCAAGACAACCTGAACTGCATACTGACATCATGAAAGTAAAATGAAACCCATTGATACCAATTTTTCACAAACTGGAAGGATTAAATTGACTTAATGGTTGCCAAATCAATACTGATATACCTTGAATTGCGTTCCCAATACCTATCAGTGAGAAACTAGTGTCTGGGCATAAAAAACAAGAGGGAATAATTTCACCATAGGAATAACTCATAATGATAAATTATAAGACATAAAATTATTAACAATAAGTATCCTGTATACCCCTTAAGATAAAAAACACCCCAAGTAAAAAGATTCAACTCTTAAAATTAGTACACCATCTAAATTCATCAAATGATACCATCAATACACCATCCCATAAACATTGTGCAATGAGTGGATCACATGATTCAACTATCACCACCAAATCCAATCTCCTGCTAAAAAAGAACATCCACCACCTCCAGGTGGTGCATTACCTTTTCCAAAACCTATCATATGAAAATAAGAATATACTAAAGGAAAATGTAGGGTGTGAGCAACAAATCCAAGTAGGATATCGCTAATAATTTCAAAATAAATTTATAAAAAATAAACCATCATTACTCAAGATTAAATAAAACATGGCGTGGAAATATTTTCATATTTCATATCAAATAATTATTTTCAAAACATTTCATTGGATAATATAAAATAGGATTCAATGTGAATTTCAAAAAAATTGGGAATATATAAGAAACTTTATCAAAATATGAATGAATAAGAATTTCCATAAAAACCAAAATGAGTAAATCATTTCAATAAATCATTTGAATCTATAATAATTTCCTATTATATAAATAAGGTAATAATGCTTAATATTAGTACCAGTAAAAATGTGTCACACACTATAAGGGAAATATAGATCTTGGTGTGAACACACTCCATCAATCCTAAGCTTGAGGGAATAGTAAAGACTTCCAAAGAATAACTACCCATCCATGAAGATAGTTTTGTTTCATTTTAGTCATCAATTAACTGCTACATATGTGGTAAAATAGTGTGAATATCCTACCTAATAACTAAAAAAACATCCATGTGATTCCTCAAAATCAAACATACTTGGATATATCATTGATTTTAATAAATCTTAACAATTACAAATAATCAGGTCAATCATTCCCATGTTCAATACTCAGAAGAATTATTTTCATTTCAAAAACTAGCATCAAATGGATTTAATCAAAGACTCATGCCTTTAATTTCAAATCATTTTATTCAAAATCATAATACATTTCATTACTTTTTCATTAAATTAAAATAATTCTTCAAATAATTTTTTTTAAATCAAAATTTTCGTTTTAGAAATCAAAACTAAATTTTCAAAATCCATTTTCAAGTGATTTCATCATGAACACCATGTAATTTCAAATCATTTATCAAGGACTGAAAAAAGGTTTTTTTAAATTATTTTTAAATCTAATTTAAATTTATCAAGAATAAATTGTTTCAATTTATAGATATTACCTTAAGAAACTGTATACCTTAATCGAGATCAATAAACAACCACACGGGATCTACCAATAGAGAGTTGAGGGCTAGAACATTGAAAGGATAATCATAGAATAATAATTAATTAAGTAAATATGTAAATCCATTAATTACATGAGGATTATCCACTTTCAAATAGATATAAGGATTATGAAAGTAGAATCCATGATCAAATAGAGATTACAATTACCAGAAGATAACCATCACACCAACCAATACATAGATCCATGAACAAATGTGGGTTGGAGAGGAAAAATTACCCCTATAGGGGATCAAATGATATTAGGGTTGAATGAAAGTTAATGGAAGTGTTTTACACATAAACCATAGATTGAAAAAGTAAATAAAAAAGTCATTGATTCCATACTAAAACTTATTACCATTGGTGTTACCGACTAACTGATGGTCACCGTTAGCTACCTGATGGCGTTTGATAGATTTTACTACATTATAGAAGTAACACCAACTATCTAGTGGGGTTCTTATAGGGATTATAGATTCCCATCCTCTCACAAGATAACCACGAGCCCTCACTGGGAAGACGGTGGGCCTCTTATGAATTTTCTAGCTTCAAGAGCATGCACACTCACATGTTAAAAAATCCAACCACTATAACTAGATTCAAAACCTCTTGCACATCCATAAACAACCCAAAAATGGGGGGGGGGATTAAATAAAAGGATATCCAAGAATAGGTATAATCAAATATGAATCAACAAGAAAAAAAGTTAACCAAGTATGAAACAAGGTTCATACCTAAATTCTAGTAACAGTATGTCACATCTCAGATGATCAGTAATGGTTACAAAAATTGGAATATATCATGAGTAAATAAGGCATATTAATATTACATAGTGGATAATAAAAACACATGAAATTCAATCAATAACTTGATTTAAATGAAAATTCCATGATAATATCAACAATGAAAATACACGGATAATGGAAACTCATTTCTTAATAAAATAAATGCATAATTATATACATTCATGATCAAATACTTCCAAACATCATTCATTAATTTTTTTAAGGAGAGAGTACAAGAAAGAAAAGAAACACAAAGCTAACATCATATAACAAAGACATGCAGAGTTACAGAGTCCTAATATAATGGATTCTGACAGAATCAAATCATACCAAACTATCCACTTTGGTGGGAAAATAATGAATATATGAGGAGGAAATGAGGGATGTACTGGTGATTATCATAGAATAAAGGTGATTGAGGAATCTATTAACCTCCCTACATTCATTTAAAACCACTATGGAATCACTGATGTAGCTTTTGAATCTTCTAATGACATAATATATAGACCATGGAGTAATGAAATTTCCATACATGGAGTCATGGATGATGATGGAATCTATATCAACTACGGATAAGGAAATGTTCCATTGATTACATAGATGAATGCATGAAATAAGGACCAATGCTTTAGCTAGTCGGGAATGAGAAATGCCAAAGTGAGCAGAAAAAAGAAGGAATAACCTATCCCCCAAGTCTTGGGCCACACCACCACCTTTCATATCATTTGAGAATCATTAACCATTAGTATTAAGCTTAAAACCACTAGGGTGTGGCATCTAGTGAACCTATTGGATGTGAGTTTCCAGAGAAATGGAAGCAGTTACCATATGAAGTTGTCTAAGTGACAGAGCCACTTGCTATTTATTAAAAAGACACACCATATCGATCAGAAGGTTCTTATATTTTATGATCGATGTTCTCCCATAAAAAATAGAACCATCATGTTTGTACTTGTTCCTAGAATCCCAAATACACAATATATTAGCTGCTAATATCATTTCATGTGCATTATTTTCTTAAAATGTCTCCCCAACTCCATGAAACCAACATTTGAGAAAGGAAGAGTCCATAATATCCTATGAGGAGATACCTATAAAGTCTTTGAATTCTTGTCAAACATCACTAAATAACTTACTACAGAAAAATAAATTCTCTGATCTCTCCTCCTTGTGATCCCAGCAACACAGACACCATGAAGCTAGTTTAATACTGATTTTCATTACTTTCGCATTCAAGGGTAGAGCTCAGTTTTTAATCCTCTAAATTAAAAAATCATATATTAATGGAATTTCATTAATCCATATGGCTGGACCCCAAGAATCATGGCTAACCAGGATGTTCCCCCCCTCTGGTACTCCTTTATAGAAATGTTCCTTAAATAATAAGTTGTAATGACACATTTATCAGGTTCCTCATTAATATCAATAAGATCCAAAGACGAAATCTAATCATTATCCAACATAATAGTGATGAACACTAGAAACATTCTTTCTTTTTTGAAAGTACTATTAGAAACTAGATATCATGGAAATCCATGTTTTGAACTAACTTGGTTGTGTTTCTATAATGTTATATCTCCTCTTACAATAATCAACTTGTAATGGGATTGTAGAAAATTATAGTGTGGAGTGATCATGCGTCAAAAGGATACAAGGTTCCCTCCATCCGTATTGTTTCCTCCACTAGTCTTAGATCTCATGAATCTTCCCGAGTGAGATTTTTCTTCTATGACTTCCCATGAAATCTTAGTATGCATTCAATTCAATGTGTCCAAGACACTTCTCACTTCGATGAAAAATTCCTGTATTGGCCTCACTATCTTATTCCCGGAACTCCAATGTATTCTAATATTCTCATGAACATCCCAGATAAAATAATAATGGAATTTATCAATTATGGAGATCAAACTTGTTGGGAATTTGGTGGATAAGAGAGCATTACTTGGAATATAGGATAGGACATAGTGGGCCAAAGTAATCCTTCCACCAAAAGATATAAAATGGTTTTCTAGTTCATGAATCATTACATTATTAGTCCTAAAACACTATCAAAATGATGAATGTGGATTCATACAGGAGAAATCAGGGAACTGAGATATTTCATGCGGAATTACCCCTCTACATTCCCTACCTCCGACTCAAGCTGTTGATCCTTAGATCTAATCATTTATTTGATATGATAAAGTGGATCTTTTTTGATTGATTATTTTCCACTATAATGATCGTAATATTCAAGGATATTATTGATACCACATACTGACCATTTTCAATCATTGAGGAAAATGATTGTATCATCGGCGAATAAGAGATAAGAAATACAGATTGGGGATGATATACAATGATTGGGAAGAATGTTACCAAACAAGATGGATTTTTTGATGAGCCTTCTTAGAACAACTTGGGAAATAACAAAAATACTTATGGATAAAGGATAAAATTTCCTTAGTCCATTAATATAATTAATAAAACCATGACATTGTCCCATAAAGAAAACAAATAGCCATGATGAGCAGACGCACCAGAAGATAAGATCAAAGCCCAAGAGTAAAATCTCATACCTGTAAAAACATTAACAATGAAACTCCATTGAATAATATCATAGGATTTATACATGTAAAATTTGATCACCATGTTAGAACCATATGTTTTATGGTTGAGGTCACTAATGACCTCCTGAGGTAATGTAATTGAACCATAAATTGATCTATCATGGATAAATCCATGTTGTTCCACAAAAATCCAGCTAGGAAGAAGAAATGTATGCCTTATGTTGATGACATCGTACAACCCATTGTATGTAATGTTAAACATTCTCAATAGAAATAAATTTTGGAGGGATGAAGGTTTATTGATTTTAGGAAAAAGGACAATAGTGGTTGTACATGTAGCACAGGTAAAACTGCCACCATAAAAAAAATCATGAATTTCTATAACCATATCATCCTTAACCATGTTCCAAGAATCCATGACAAAAGAGCTTAGAAACCCATCAACCCCAGAAGTTCCCTCTAGATTTAGGCTCTTAATGGATGCTAAAATCTCATCTTCACTTGGAATATATTATAAACACTCACTATCCTATTCAGAAACAACATTAATAATCACACCTGTTATCTCTTCATGACCACACGGGAATCCTTCAAGCATTCTAGGATTAGGACCAGTAAGAAGGTCTTTAAAGAACAACTCATCCATGTACCCAAACATGATATAATCATCTATGTAAGAACCATTCTATTATCAAATATTGGTTCTATAGGCCCTCCACCTCTATTTAATGAACGCACGAAAATAATCTGAATTTTGATCCCCCTCATGAAGCCATCTTTCCCTTGATTGTTCATGTGTTGTGCATTCATGTCTTAGAATAATTTTATCCACTTGGTTTTTCTTACTATAAATCTTAAAGAAAATATCCTCATTTTAATCAGCTTCCAAAAGACATTATAGGTGTTCTATTTATTATTTCAATATATCCAAGTCATGAGTTGTTGGGGGTTGTGATTTGATCCATGCCCTATGGCCCCCCTAACCTATCTTAGCCTATTTTCTAAACATTCCCTTGCACTTTAATGCATAGGATTTTTTCAATAATCATTCATAATCTTCAAATAGCATGTTTATTTTGTCTAAATATAGGGAAAACTATGGAAATCCCTCCACTCCTGATTGATTGGAAGAGAGACCTGAAGTGGGTAATGATCGGAGACACTAAACATTATATGTGAAACCTTGAAAATTAGATATGTGGAGATTGTATGAATAGTATAAATACATCGGTAGATCCTACACCAAGTACATTGGAATCCTATTTAATTATTTCACTAGGTAAACAAGTTCTCAGAAAATACTAGGTCCATCATCCCTTTATGTTCCATAAATGTTGGTTCGGGGTGTAGCGGAAGCGTGCGATGGGCAATGCTTAACATTTCCTTTTCCATGATTGATGACCAATCCAAGATATATATGATATTTAATCATCTTCATCAATGTAATTTAATCAATTATTGGAAACATTACTCACATCAGAATGGAGATAGAGTATATCAACACACATTTTTTATAATGAATTTAATTATATAAAGAATTACCTCTAAGGAATTCTTTCTTCATTGATGAATCTGGCTACAGATCTTTGGTGCAACATGATTGGATGTAGAAACCAAATATAGTTTTATTCTAGTGGTTATCCACACGTGTTCCAAGAATCTCCAGACATCACTGAAGGAGTATCTAGGTTCTAGCATAGAACATCCTTGTACTTGCATCGTCTGCCTTGATCACCTCGAAAATTGATTCCAAAGCATTCTACTTGATTCGGTGTAGGAGGACTGATATGCATTCTTGGGAGAAGTCTTAGAGAAGGGATCTCTCTTGGATTGACAGTATTCTCTAAGATTGTTGTGCACAACCCAATCAGATAATAATAAAATAACATAATTTCGGATTTGTATTTGTAGGGTTTAAATAAAATAATTTCACAAGTTCCCATATTATTTATTTAATCCTAGAAAAAACCCATTAAAAATAATAATAGTAATATTATTATTTCTTGACATGCACGGATCATGCGGATTATAATTAAATATTATTTAATTAAATAATATATAATATTAACAGTTGTCATCGGACCATTAAACTCAGTCCGACAATCCTCCACAATATTTATTGGGCCTTAAAGAATTTCTATATATTTATTAAATAAATATCAATTCATTATTATAAAATAAATAATTAAATATTATATTAAATCAATAGAAAATAAATATTTATTAAATATTTTGTCCACAGTTTATTCTCTTCAATAACTGATGATGGAATAAATGTGATTGAATATACATGAATAACTATTAAACCATATACAAGAATAATATTTATTAAACATATTAAACAATAGATAATAATATATTTTTTTAATTGTGATTCTGGACACACTTAGTTTGTGACCCTCTAAGAATATTTCTCAGTGGCATCAGGCAAAGAAACCCAAAGTCCAAGGTTGGTGTCTTGAAACATTCCAAGTCATCCATAGATAACGAATTTAAGGACACAACAACATGTAACCTCATAATAACACTTACTGTGTAATATAATCACTTTGTTACAATATCTCTAATTGGGAAGGTTGAATGCCACTGCCATCAACCTATGAGCTCGATATCTCTTTATTTGATTTTACAGAAATAGAATATTCCTATAGAATACCGTGGAGATAGATTTATTTAGGATATATAATTTCCATCAAAGGGAATGAAATATTAACTTCCATTAATGAACATAGGGGATAAATACTTCCCTTCATTATTCATTATTGCAATATTACTCATGATGCTCCCAACATATCATACTTTACCATGAATCTCTACCATCATGGTTTTAGTCAATAAATCTTAGTGTGTGACTCATAATACTCATTAATAATAATCTTAATGTATAAGTTCCAATACACACATCCTTAGATAGGAACATCCAATTACAAAAATAAATGGGGATTTCCTACTGGTGGGTCTCACTATCATAATATCCATATAGGATATTAATAAGGGCGTACAACATGAGAAGGTGACTCAAAGTCCTATGAGTCTCCACCACTGATAACCTATATCATTTTTTCCCTCTAATGATATTTACCTGCTATAGAAAATTTATTCAAGAATAGTGGCATAGCACTTCTGGGTTCTCATCTCAATGGGGAACTACTATAACCTTTTAGTGCGATAGCTACTCTTAGGAAATTATCACATACTATGTTACATAGAAGAAAAAATATGATATGATGATGAGTTTATTAAAATTAAAAACCATAAATAATAGTTTATCATAAAGTAAAGAAGAATCTAGTTCTAGGGAACCACCTCCAAAACACTCTCACTTTCACTAGATCCAACTACTAACAATCTTCAGTCTGTTAGCTCTCACAAGATACTCATGCTTTTGCTGAGATAGGTATTTAGTCAAGGGGTCTACCATGTTCTCTTTCAGGGGTAATATTCTTATTGAAACATCACCACTATTATAGAAATATATCAATAGGTTATACATCTAGTGTATATTCTTTGTATTTTGGTGTGACCTTGTCTCTTTTGCAACAACCACCACTGCAGTATTATCACAATACAATGTGACGGGGTCTTTATTTCTAGGTACCACACCAAGATCCTAGACAAAGTTCTTAATACCAACATCTTCCTTGGATGCATCAGAATCTACTATATACTCATACTCCATTATAAAATCATCATCAACTGGATGTTTTAAACTCTTCCACCTTATAGCTCCTTTATTGAGACAGAAAACATATCCTGATTGAGACTTTAGATCATTTGGATATGTTAGAAAATTTCCATCAGTATGACCCCTAATGAATAAATCCTCATCATATCCATAAACTAGGATCATATTCTTAGTTCTTCTCAGATACTTAAGGATAGCCTTAACAATAGTCCAACGTTATTCTCCTAGATTTTCTTGATATCATCCCACCATGCCCAGTGTATATGAAACATCATGTCTATTACATAACATATCATACAGGATTGATACAATCACCGAAGAATATAGTATATTACTCATTCTCTCTTTCTATTGTTGTGTCTAGGGACACATTTTCTTAGAAATATGAAAACCATGTGACACTGGAACCAATCCCATATTGTATTTTTTTCATACTAAATCTTTTTAGTATCCAGTCAATATATATATTTGACATAGTATATGCAGCCTCTTGGGTCTATCATGAAGGATATTGATCCCTAAAATGAAGGTTTTTCCACCTAATTAAATCATAAAGAAACTCTTGTTCAACCAGTTCTTAACAGATTTTAAGATAGGTATGTCATTTCTAATAAGTAATATGTCAAAAACATATACTACTAGGATAACAAATTCATTCCCATTATACCTTTTGTAAACACATGGCTCGCATTTGTTTTTAATAAAACCAAATAATTTTACGGCTTCATCAAATGGAAAATTCCAGGACCAAGATGATTTCATTAATCCATAAATGGATCTTTACAACTTGAAAAAAATTGGAATCACCTAGAGTCACAAACCCATGTAATTGTGTCGTATATAAATCTTCTTAAAGGTTCATGTTATCGAATGTAGTTTTGACATCCAACAAACAAATCTCATTGAAATTGTAATCTACTATATCAAGTATGATTCTAATCGATTTAAACATGTAAAATGGTGAAAATTTGTCATTATTGTCAATTATTTGACAATATTTAAACCATTTAGCCACTAGCCTTATTTTATAGGTACTTACTTTACTTTAATGTCCATTTTTCTCTTGAATACTAATTTGCATCTTATAGAATTTACATCAATTAGTGCACTAACTAGAACCTAAACATGGTTCTAACACACAGAATCCATTTTAGAATTTATATCTTATAACCATTTTTGTAGTTTATGAGCTCCATATTTCCTTCTTTGTATGAGAGACTTTCATATTTGTTAACTAATACTATGTTAACTTCCTCAATGACCAAAAAACTGTATCTCTCTGGTTCTCTTAAATCTCCTATGATCCTATATAGTACCTATGTTTCATGAACTAATTCTTCTATTAGGTCATGTGGAGTATTTTCCTATACCAAGTCCTTTTCATTTTGTGCATCAACATCATCGAATACAATCTTTCTCCCACAAAACTTTTTTGAGGATGTTCTCCCTCTTAAGAAATATGGATTGTCTAGCGACAATCACTTTCTTGTCTAAAGGAGTTGTATATGTAGTATCCCTTGGTTTTCATAGGATTCCATATAAGGATACACTTTATTCCCCTGGGTGCTATTTTGTTTCCCGAGATGGCCTTAACAAATTCCATTCAATCCCATACACATATGTGCAATAAAATGGGTTTATTTCCACTCAATAGATCAAAGAAAATTATATTTTCTTCTTTAGTTGGTACTCATTTTAATGTGTATTCCATAGTTTTAAATTTATATAATCAAAAGGATATTGATAGATCTTCATGAATAAACATCAATATTACCATGTTGAATAAGGTATGGTTCCCCCTTTCCTTAACACCATTCCATTGTGGTGTATAAGGTAGAGTAAGGTGAGATAGAATCCCAAACTCCCATAGACATTAGATGATCTCTTGGTTAAGATATTAAATATATCAATCTTATCAAAGCTGTTTTGTCTTTTTACCAATCTGATTCTCTAATTCATTCTTGAATTCCTTGAATTTCTCAAAGGACATGTACTTATACCTCATGAAGTAGATATATCCATATCTACTCAAGTCATAAGTAAAATTTATGATGTAATAATATCCACCTCTAGCTTCTAATGGAAATGGTCCACACACATTAGTGTGTACCATCCTTATAAGTTCTGTGACCCTTTGACCCTATCCACCAAATGGTGGTTTGGACATTTTTCTTTATAAACAAGCATGCCGTCTTTCAAGTGGTTTTATCTCAAAAGAGTCTAAATAACCATCTTTACAGAGCTGTGTCAAACTCTCCTCATTTACATGACCAAGATGGTGATGCCACAACTGGGTATTATATGATTTGTGTGAACTTGATTTTTTATCTATTTCTAACACTTGGTTTTCATAATTTAATACATAGAGACCATTACTTAAATGTTCCATACCATAACATAGTTTTTTCCTTATAAATGAAACAAAATTTATTTCTAAATATGGAAATAAACCCATTTATATCTAAACATGACAAATAAATTATGTTTCCTATAAATTTAGGTATATAATAACAATATCATAAAACCAAAATCATTCTCATTGGAAATTAAAGGTGGTTGTCACCGATGGCTAGGGAAGCCATCCTAGCACCGTTGCCAGCTCACAAATCCAACTCTCCTCTAGAAATCTTCTGGAACATAATTGTTTCCTACATTTGCATATAGATGTGACCACCTGAAGCTTGATCTAATACCCAATGTGTAGAAATAGAAATATTTCACTCGATAATGAACACACCTTTAGGTTCCCTTTGCTTCTGGGTGCAATTCCTCTTCCAGTGGCTTGACTTTCCACATGAAAAACACACTACCTCCTTTTCCTTTCCTTGCCTCTGGATCATCCCTTTCTTGGAAGGATGATTCTCAGGAGATTTATGAAATTCATAGGTATTGGGACCATTTTACTTATTCTTTCTATTCTTATTCTCTATAAGGGTAGTGGGTTTGTCACACCCTAGGTCCTTATCTACTTTGAAAATCAATGTCTGAAGTTCCAAAGGACTCTTCTCATTATTTATCATGTTATAATTCATAATGAAGTTGGAGAAGGTATTGGGTAGTGATGAAAGTATGAGATATATACTCAACTAATCTGATAATTTAATCCCTAATATGTTCAGGTATTCAATATATATAATAATCTTGACTACATGAGGCCCAATTGGCACAGACTCTCCAAGATTAATTGTGAACAAAGAATTGTAGAACTCATACCTCTCTTGTCTCACCTTCTCTTGATAATGATCCCAAAGGTGAGATATAATGCTATATGCATCCATATATTCATGTTTCTTTAATATATCATTGGATAAGGATGAAAACACGAAGTAGTTAACATTTGTAACATCATTCAGATGTTTCTCACTAAGATATAGTTCTTCATCACTTACCTCATTTCCAAGTACAACTGATAAAGGTTCTTCTATCACATAACATTTTCTTTCATGGAGAAGGATGACCCATAGGTTCCTTTTCCACTCAGGGATATTGGTGCTGGTGAGAATTTTGTCCTTATCAAATATGGATTGCAATGATATGTTTAATGTCATTTTATTATTGTTTCTACAAAATAATATAGGTATATATATAGTACTTTATCTGTTAAATTTAGAAAAATTAATTATTGTTATATTTTTAAGTCTTCCACTACTTTACCAAAACCCAATATCCCTTACCATTTTCTTCCAAATATCCAATTTCTTGGACATTCAAGTGATAGGGATCCATATACCCCTTCTCATTACTCTAAATATGGTTGGTCAAGCAACATGAATGGTTTTAGGCAGGCATTCCAAATTCCAACTATATTAACAAAAAATTCCTCGATCGAATGAGTGGAATTTCCAATCCTAAAATCATTAATTTTAGATTTCTTAAAATACTTCCTCTCGGTTACAATATGTCTTACATTGGAAGTCAACCCTTGATGTGAAACAAGTTAAGTCAACCAAAAACCTCATGTTAGAATTCCCCGATAATTGAAACCACTCTGACTTTGGTTGGCCAAGCACGTTGAACTATGGTTTTATTCTAACCAAATTAATGGAAGGTTATACTGACATAATATTATATTGAGGGATTTTATCCTTTATTTGTAAATTTCCAATTATTATTTTCATTACTTTTTTGAAAATATTATGTGGGATTACCTATGTGATTAACCATGTCTTAGATAATATTTACGCATAATAGATTTTATTTTAGATCCACCTTGCTTGCCTATTTATTCATTAATTATGGGATTGTGAAAAGACATCCATAATAAAATAATCTTGAAACTAATAGAAATAAAATAATGGTTTTGATCATGAGTTTATACTAATGGTTAGTTTATTTAGAAGTTGATAAACTAATGATTTAACTAGGGGAGAAGTACCTCGAAACAATTTAGGTTTGTGTTTATAGCTTTCCACCAATCCACCTTTGTATCTCCTTGGATTAGTTTCTCCATGGCTCCATAATTGAAGTGCGTCCACTAGGTTTGGAGATACATCCATCACATATGACTTTTACTCACATACAGGTGAGGGGAAAAGGGGGTTTACAATATGGGTATGCAGGCCCAACATAATAATGATGAGAGAAGGCATGCATGGAAATAATTTAATTTAATAACAAATTAAATTAAACGAATCACATAAAAAAGGTCTAGTATAGCTCATGATCATCCACGTGTATGAAAATAATTGTGTATTCAATAAAAATTACATTAAATAATTTATTCTTTCTTTTTTAAGATAAATCTCACTCGAATCGATTAATTGTTATATTTAATTACTCAATACTTTTTTCATAATGCTTCTCTAAATTTTGTTGGGATTCTCATAGATTATCATTTCAAACAAATTAAATAAATCTATTTTAAATTAACTGTGTACATAACTTGTACCTTGGAGTCAACATGATGAGTACCCTTCCAAATCTACCTAACATGTATTATATTCATATACTATTTCACTCTTGTGATGTATGGAATACAAGAATTATGATGTAGTATCATAATATTTATATCACATATTATTACATGAATTACGTGATTTTTTGGTCACATGTTATGCTTCAATGCACAAAGAGTAACAACTTGTAATACGACTCATACATAATATACAGATATAAAAATGAATCTGATATTAATCAATCATTTATATATATATATATATTAAAACCTATCACATGGAGTGTCTCATATTTACGGCCACACACAAGTACATGTCTCAAGGTTTGTACTATATAGAAAATAAAATTTAAATCTATATAACTATTAAAAGTACACGATGTGAAGATCCAATATACACGGCATGTACACCCTTTATCATCTATCTGGGGTATGCACTTAGGGGCTTGGTGTGTAAAATGTACCCTGGAAAATTTTAAGTACATGGCATGTCTAATGGGACAAATATCATGTCGACACTGTGTTACACAGTCACCAGTCATGTGGGTTGTGTATGGAATACATGTCTCATCTCAAACACAAAGGGACTACACACTATGTACATGGGATACACAAAATGTACTCTAGATGACTGTGTGAAAGTCTATCCCAGTCAACACGCGGTATAATAATTAACTACACCAAGTTTTATCAATGCATATGGGTTGAGTAATTGTCAAATTAACTCAAAGTGGATTGAAAACAAATAAACAATATGTAACTCTAGTTAGATGGTGTGTACTATTATGTTGTCTGGGAAGAATATTTTATTTCTATGGATAAGTTCCTCGATTTTATTTTCATCAAAAAAATTAAACATATCGATTAGATTTACAAGAAACAAAGGTGGAATAAATAGATCTCGTTATTCAGATTAAATGAATTATTATACTTGAATTAATAAACTAAAATATAAATGTATAAATCACATATGATCTTAAATAATTATAAACAATTATGTTCCCCCTATGATACCACTTCTTAGTTATGGGTGCAGTGGAAGTGTGTGATGGGTGGCACCCAACATTTCTTTTTCCATGATCGATGATCAATACAAGAACTATATAATATTTAATCGACTTGATCAACCGAATTGAATAAAATATATACCAAAGTAATCAGACTAGAATTGGGATAGAGGAGATCAACTCACATTGTTTACAAATAATTTTATTAAATAATGATTTCCCTATAAGGAATTATTCATTCATTGATTAATTTGGAGATATATATGTGGTGCACCATCATCATGTTGTAGAAGCCAAGCATAGATTTCCTCTAGTGATGATCCATAGGTGTTCTAGGAATCTTCAGATGTCGCTGAAGGAATCTCTGGGTGCTGGCATGAAAGATCCTGGTTCTTACAGCATCACCATGATCACCTCAAAAATAACTTCCAAAGAATTCTCCTTGATCTAGTAGAGGAGGATTGCTCACTATTATTGAAAGAATTCTTGGTGAATGGACCGCACTAGGAATTAGAAGATTCTCCAAAATTGTTGGGCACAACCGAATTGGCTAATGAGAAAATAACATAATTGCGTATGTGTACTGCTAGGGTTAAAATAAAATAATTACACCAATTCACTTATTATTTATTTAATCATAGAAAACCCCCATGTCAAATAGTAATAGTAATATTATAATTTCTCAACATGCATTGAACTTGATAATTATAATTAAATATTATTTAATAAAATAATATTTGATATTATCATTTCTTACTGGGCCATTAAACATGGCCCACCATTCCTCAACAATATTTATCAATCCTTGAATAATGTCTATTTATTTATCAAATAAATATCACTACATTATTCTCCGTTAAATAAATAATTATTATATTCTCTAATTCACAAATTAATATATATTAAATATTATGTTCACAATATATTCTCTTGAATAACTAGTGGTGGAACAAATGCGATCAAGAGTACATGAATAATTATTAAACCATGTATGGTAATAATATTTATTCAACCTATTAAATAATAAATAATAATATATTATTTTTACTGAGATTCTAGAAACACTTAGTGTTTGACCCTCTATGCCTCTTTCTTAGTGGCATTAGGTGATGTATCCCAAAGTCTAAGGTTAACGTCTAGAAACACTCTAAGAAACCCATAAATAATTAATTTAATGTCACAACGACATGTCACCTCATATGAATTCTTACCATGTAATAAAATCTTGTTATCATAATATCTACAATTGAGCAGGTTGCATGTGAGTGCCACCAACCTATCTTCTTGATATCTCTTTCTTTACCTTTCCAGAAATAGAACTTTCCTAGAGAATACCATGGACATTGAGTTATTTAGACTATATAATTTCCATCAAAGGAAACAAGATATTAACCTCCATCAATGAATAGAAGGTTTAAATCCTTTCACTCATTATTCATTAATTCCATATTACTCATGACGCACCCAACATATCCTACTTTGTCATTAACATATATTGTCACAGTTTTCATCAATACATCTATTTTTGTGGCTCATAATACTAATTAATAATAATATTAATGTTTAAGTACCAATACACACATCCTCATATAGGAACATCCATTGACCCATAGAAATATGGATTTCCTACTGGAGAGTCTTGTTCCCATAATATCCATACTTGATATGACCAAGGTAGTACACCATAAGAAGGTCCCACAAATTACTATGAGTCTCTAACCTTGATAGACTATATAATTTGTGTCCCTCAAATTATTTCATTCTTTCATAGAACATATATTCAAGAATAGTGTCGTAGCACTTCCGAGTTCTCATTATAGTAGGGAACTTCTATGACCTTTTAGTGAGACAAGCACTCTTAGGAAATTTCCACATACAATGTTACATAGAAGAACAACAATAATATAATAAGAAGTTTATTAATATTCAAATCCATGAAGAAAAGCTTATCCTAATGTACAAAGATGATGTTTCTAGGGAACCAACTCCAACAATAAATTGATTGATTTCCAAAATGGCCTTGTGAGGGAAGGGCACTCAGACTTTCTTCTCACTTGAATCATAAACCACATTAAAGACACCTCTAATGAACCAATAAGAATCCTCAGGGTTGAATGAATCAAGATCATATAATAGAGAAACTCTCTTTTGAGCATCACAACTTTCATTTACAAAACAAGAGATAACTGATTAATAGATGGATGAAGCCTTCTTGGTGACATACAAATTTGATGTTTTGATGAAATCCATTAATAATTTCATGTTCCAAAATATCTAGATATGAATATTGTGTGGGTCAGCGTGCATGAACCCACTAATTTTAAATTTTTCAGAAAATTGTCCTCTTTTCGAGGATCTTTTCTTGGTCTCAAGCACTGCTGTAATGGAAACAAGATGAGATAGATCCTCAATAAATATGAGGTCAGTTTTAACTCAAGAACCCAGGCCTCTGGAATTCCATATGAGAAGGAATAACATTTAAAATTCTAACATATAGCTTTGCCCTGAGGTATAATAATCACATCATCCTAAGAAAAAGTTTATCAATGATAAATTATTAACTATGATCTGGTTCACACTCCATTATAATCCAAATAAGACATCATTGGATGGGGAGTTAAAATGGTATTAACTCTAGATACATTCACCCTAGAGTTAAGTTGTGTTGGTTTTGGTGGGGATACTTATGAGACGACTTCTATAATCCAATCCTCATCTGTAAGAGAATTGGGATCTTTCATAGGAGGCTTGTTTCTATGTAAAGGCTCAGTCGATAGAAAAAGCTAAAAATATTCCTGTTCGAGAGGAAAGACACTAAAAGGATCTTCTAAAGAAGGAGATGTCACATTTTTCAAACCTATTTGAATGGATTAGGGATAACATACTTGAGGGGAATAAAAAATAATATTACCTTTCGATAAACACAAAAAACATATTGGATCTGAAGGGAAAGCATAAGAGGGCCTTTGAAAAGAACCAAATCTGGGAAATGATCTCATTCGACCTCCTGGTGAGATGGTTGACTAAATTCATGTCCAGGACCTATGTACCACATTAAGAAGGATAAATATGAATATAAAAAGTTGAGGGAGTCAAACACTACATCGTGTGATCAGAAAATGGTGCTTTGGATTTGTTATCCCAACTATAAAGATAGAGATTTTTCAAATTTTCTGACTCTTGACTTTTGAAAATAGGGAGAGAATTACCTTGAAGGTGGATGTAATAATAGAAACTTGGAGCGTTAGGATAAACTAGATCTTGGAATCATTCAATGTAACCATGGAAATGAAAAAGGGTCTTCTTCAGAAGTGGCATGGATAAATCCATTTCACACAGATCTAATCCACTAAAACCTCCTCTAGGAGTAACATGCATTAATTGACAAAAAGAAAGAGACCAAGGGAATCACCAATGAAGCATAATAATTAGAAATTTTGGAAAGGGAGTGGAAACTTAGGTAAATTGATCCACGCCAGGGAAAGGGAAGAGTCCCTTCCAAGTTGAACATCCAAGTCCCACCACATCTAATTGAAATACCAATAGACCATTGATCTAAGAGAATTTCACCTTGAAAGAATGAATTCCTACTCTAAATCAAGCACCACGCAAAAAGATATTTTGTTTAGGGAAGAAACCCTAGCAAGAGTCACGAGTCCCTATGAATCCAAATAGCAATGGAAAGTTGAAAGTGGCAGTCTATCAGGGCTAAACATGGACACCAGCACCCTACATAGTCATTTCAAGTTATCACTAAACAAATCGGAAGAGAAATCCAGAACCAAGAAAGACCCATACAATGAAAAAAGTTAGGTTGAATCTAGGAAAAACATGGAATCTAGGGAAAGGTTTTTGTAGAGAAGAGAAGTGAATAGACTTCTTAAAAGACATTCCAAACCACAGATGAAACCGTTCCCCTCCCACTATAGATTCCAAGCAATGATAAGCAGCTGATTCGTTCATTAGGATGTAATGAACCAACTAATTATAATGTAAATTACCTTTTTGAATGAGTAAATTCTTTATTAAGAGATGAATTTCTATAAAACACTTGCACAACATTATTTATTTAGGGCCATTATATAGTCTTCCAAATTTAAAAGATTTTTAAAAACTATATAAAGATTATTTATTAGATATTTTTTGGGAGATAGAATCATTGTGCTAGAGCTTATGCTCTATGGAATTATATTTTTGACAATTTTGACTATAGATAGTCTACTACTGACTTTTTTTTTCTGTTTTAAAGAAATGTGTTGACCATGAGGCCTCTTTGCAAATTAAGAATATCTTTCTCTCCGCTGTTGTTGAGCTTCTGCATGTGATATGGTATGACATAAATGATATCATTCATAACAAATTCTCATTATCCCTTGATGTAGGAAAATCCTGGATCCTCATTGTGGCCCGAGAGGCTGCTTCAATTCAAAAAGACCGATGAAACAACTATGTTGGTGACTTGGATATTCTGCTCAAAATTCAGGTTGATGGAATCTATCAACAGCCCAAACATACCTTTAAAGTGTTTTGGAAAACTCTAATTCCAGGATAGATCAATGTGAATGTTGATGGTGCCTCAAAGGGAAATCCTAGACCGACCAGATAAAGAGCAATTTTTAGAGATTCTCCTGGCCAGTTCCATGGTTTTTTCTTTGGAAGATGCGGTATTACTTCTTCATTGGAAGCAAAAATGATGGGTGTTATTCATGCTGTCAAATTTTCTATTCAAAAAGGATGGAGGAAGCTCTGGATCAAAAGTGATTCTACCACCATTGTCCAGGAAACTTGGAACGGTGTGATTCCTCTTGGTTATCCTCTCACCGACCTTTGGATTAAGTTCCTGTATTCTCTCCTTGAGATTGAATACATTTCCACACACATATTTCGAGATGCGAATGTCGTTGTTGATGCCCTTTCCAACAAGGGTGTTCACCAGGATATGACTTGGCTGGACTCCCTTCCATCTAATTTACTTCATATTTTTGACAATGATTGTACAAAACTCCCTTATTTTCATCTCTTTTAACTCTTTGGATTTATATATTCAATAAAATGTGCTTTAGTCTTTGACCAAGGCACTACCTTCTTCAAAAAAAATATGTAAAGTCAAAATCTAAGGTTTTGGAATTAATAAAGAATTATCCTCTTTTTTTCTATATAAAACAACCTAATATCCCATTACTATTCACTAAATAAACATAGATAATGAATTTACTAATACCTTCCCTCTCTAGATACCTCCCATGGTCCCCCCAAGCTCTAAATAATCGCATGTCAATCATTTAAAAGTTCCCTCTCAAGGTAAGGGATAAATTCATTATCCTCTTTATTCAATCACCTTCATTATAATATGCATTTTTATTTCAATTTTTTTGTTGGGATATGTTTTTAAAAATACCTATGACTATAATTAGGGTTTCAAAGTTGTGAAATATCCCTTTCACTCTCAATTAACCCTTCCAAGAATCTTCATGTACCCTTGTTATGCTACTGAAATAATCCTATGATTTTCCATTCGTAAACATTCTGTAGTGAATACCCATCCCCATTTCCACTCAAAGGTATCAACCTAGATTTGACTATACAAAATGTATTTGGTAATGACATGTATATAACCCAAACACATTAATCATGAGATTAATGTTGATGAAAGACATCCTTATGATATTTGATCTATGTGGCACACTTATGCCTGTACATGTTATGAATGTGATGGGTGGGCCCAGAATAATTTAGCTCTCCAATGCATTGTGTAATGTATTTTATCTCATGAGAATACATGCATAGTTCATAGGGGGATATGTAAATAAAAATATTTTATTATTTCTTGGTTTTTATCCATGAATTGTGCTTATTTTTTAATGTTTTATGTTGTTTCCACATTCCAATGTTTCTTTTATGTTATCATATTATATCATGAGTTGATGATCATGTTTATGAATATAAACCCTTTTATTTAACCTTGATAGTCCTTTTGATTAACTTGAATTACTATAATCTTGAAATTATTTTATTATTCTTTTAATGGGATTTATAGATCACTCCTTTCTTATGTATGTCCCCAGGTTACCCAATATAGTTTTAGAAGGTCTAAGTAATATAAGGGCATGTTTTAATGTTTTTAAATAATCTTACTGAACCTATTATTCTAGTTATTATGTAATGTACATAATTTTATGAACATATGCGGGTATATTATGTGTACTTTTATATAACACGTCATGAATTAATGTTTACTAAAGATATGTGTTATCATGGATGATATCAGAGAAAAGGATAGATATTTTTTTGGATTAGGATTTAAAAACACAATTAAAACAATTAGGTATAATATTAAACATGGGAAATCATACCTAAATTTTTGTGGTAAGGTATTCAGTAAGTGGTTTACAATAAAATATTTCTAGGTATAGATACTATAAGTTTATTTGGATGTGGCACATTTGTACCAGGGGTAATAATCCCAAAAGGGGAACATTGAGCTAGAATCAATCATAATCTGGTTCATGGAAATAGGCCTTTCAGAAAACCTAGTTTAACAATCAACAGGGATAAGATTTGGTAAATTCACAATCTCTTTAGGAACCATTATGAAGTGGACAAAAATTTCTATTAATCCTTATATATTTAAATTTATCATGGGAAAATAATACTGAATCCTAGAAATTTATAGGTTATGAAATAAATGTAAATAATGAGTTATACCTTTAATATTAATTGCATCCCATTTAACTGATTAATAATTTGAAAATAATCATCCCAAAATTTTCCTTTTTTCTATCCAATGGATAGAAAAAGAAGAAACTAAGTCAACAACCAATGTGAAGAGAAATATAATAGCTATACAAATTTGATTCCCAACATATTAGGAACTTCTGTTGGGAACATAATTATTGCAATTTCTCAATTAAATAATGTTTCGAACCATTTCATGAATCAAGAGAAACACTTAAATCCCCCCCCCCAAGAAAGTGAAGTTTCAATTGAGTACTTTATGCAATAAAGGCCTCTGAATTTCTATGAATCTAAAAAACTATACTCATGAAAAAATGGATCAACTCCATTGAAAATATATTTATAATCCTTCAATGATATATGTAAAATATTTTTATATTGGTTTTTTACCATATAGAATAAAAATATACTAAATTATGGATATTGGTTAAAAATATAGTTCCTGAGGAGGATATCAAAGTAATTGAGTGAATGGAATTATGGAAAAAAAAGAAAAATATTTTCATCATACTCTCTAAATTAAAATGATTAGGTATTTACTTATCCCAAATAAAAAGGATGAAAAATACATTTGGGAATATATTTAAAACTTAATGATACATTCATGACACACATACACAATTTCTATATCCCTGGAAATTAAATTTAACCACTTATTTGGTGAGTTAAAGCTAATTCTATAAAAATATTTGGAAAATAAAGACTTTGATATCTGTGGGAAAATTTTCCTATATGGCCTCAAAGTCAAAATGAATTTTTGTGAATCTCAAGGGTCTCATGGGTATATAGATAAGGAGTGTAACATTGATTTTAATTTTTTTGGTTTGATGTAATAGTATCATAGTGGAAAGAAATTCAAACATCCAACTTTTAAAAAGTGTGGGAAGAAGGATCTTTGAAATTACCTAAAGGGGGCTAGGAAAGGCATAGATATGGGAAGGAAGGGAACCTAGCTATAGATTATCGATGGAAGAATCCCAACAATGAGATGGAATAAAGGAATGATCTAGTCAACCCCCATCCTATTTTACATTTTTTATCTACAAGGTATAAAGACATTATGTGAATCAATGCGCCAATACAAGGGTTTTTTATGAAATCCCACAAAACAACCTCCAAGGCCTTGAGAGAAAGGGAAAGATTATTCCATCTCGACTAATAAGGTGGATCCAAGAAATGAAGTGGTGAAAGGTGTGCTAGTTATTCATTCAAGGGTAGTGAACACACTATTTTATTCTTTTTTTATACATTATTTCATATCACAAAAGTTCAGTATAACTATTCAACCACCACCTCAAAATATGGAAGTAGAATTTTCGGTGAAGATGTAAAATGGGTCCATTATTGCATCTCAAGTATATAACACATCCCCTATCAAATTTTTTTGGTTGAATTTCTAATAAAAAATTATAATACTACATTTAGTGGAATTTGACTCTAATTAAGGTATGTATTGGATTTCCTTATATATAGACAACAAAAAATGTCTTGGGAAGGAAATCACCCTCTACATTGAGAATCATATTTTTATTATATACAAGTAATAATTTTAATAAATCTCTATTGGAATCATCATATCAAGAATGGATATTATTACCCTATGAGAAAGTGTATCTCAGTAAAATGATTTTTTTATGCTACGAATTTATTTTTTATTGATGTTTGGGTGAAACCCCCATCAAAAGCACATCTGAACATTCATGGTGGTCTGAAGTGATGAAGTCTGAGGGCATCCCCCCAAACCACATCTTTAGAATCCTGAGGAAGTGAACCTAAACTGGAATATATAATAAGCGGATCCTCTTCACTTCCTACTCGAGCAAGATCATCCGCATCAAAACTGGCTTCTCTCCACACATGATGAACCTTGCACCCTTCATTTATTTCCTTCTAACAACTTCTGATAAGATAAATTAGATTCCATGGAGGATCTTCTTTCCCTTGGATGGACCGTACCAGAATCTCGGAATCTTCTTCAGCCTCCAAGACCTGCAAGCCGAATATTCAAGTCATGAGGTTGAATTACCAGTTGAGATTATACCTGGATCATTTAAAATATTCAAGAATACATAAAAATGGATATTATTGAACTTGAGGAGATGAAGAAGGAACAATAGTATAATGTATATAAAGGGTTCATACACCCAAGTTCTTCATCATGGGGTGCCCTGGTCTTATTAATCATGAAGAAGGATGGGTCAATGTTCCTCTATAATGACTATCATGAGCTCAAAAAGACAATGATAAAGAAAAAGTATCATTTTCCATGGATTAATTACTTTTTTAATCATCTACATACATCAAAATACTTCAATAAGGTAGATCTTCAGTCGGTATTTTTTCAAGTAAATGTTAAGAAGGAGGATATCCCCAAGACCACTTTTTGTACATGTTATGGGGACTATGAGTTCATAGTCATTATATTTGGAATATCTAATGATCCATAAATATTAATGGAATTGATGAATATAGTATTTAGTAATTACCTCAAAAATATTTGGTCGTCTTTATAGATGATATTCTTATCTACTCCAAAATCAATGGAAAATAAGATGTGCATTTTAATTATATACTAAGGACTTTGAAAACGTAAAATTTATTTTAGAAGTATAGTAAATACGCATTTTGGATGGATAAAGTAACTTTATTGGGGCTTGTTATCACTAATAAAGTGACATGTGTATATCCTTAACAAATGGAGGCAATTAAAGGATGGGAAAGACCAACATTTGTGATGAAAACCCATAGTTTCCTTGGATTTGATGGTTACTATAATTGATATGTGATATATATATCGTGATTTTCAAGCTGAAAAACCAATCTATCTCAGAAGGGAGATAAATTTTTCTGGACTAATAAATGAAAATGGAACATTTAAGAGGTGAATAAGTGGTTAATCATTGCATCTGTTATCACATTACCCCCTAGTGGGTAAGAATTTTTGGTCTATAATTATTAATCTAAAAAGATCATGGGATATATCACATTAAAGTTGAAAAATTCATAGTCCAAACCTCTTTCTAATTAAATATATATGAGTATAAATACCCAAAGAATGATCAATAGTTAACTATAGTGACATTTACATTGAATATTTGAAAACAATATCTTTATATAGAAATGTATAACATATATAAATATCATAAAATCCTCCTGTATATATTCACACAAAATGAGCTTAATATGGAACAATAATGTTTGTTAGAGTTGATCAAGTATTATTACTATTATGTCCATTACCATCTTGGGAAGGATAAAAATGTGTATTATTGTCTAAGAAGAAAGGATCCCACAACCCTATCCATGTTGAGGATTAGAAAGGATCAAATATTCTTATACATGAAAAGGATGTATATAAGAATAATAAAATGATCTTCATCCTAAATTTCTCAAATAACTAATCAACCATCCATTATTTATAGGATCAAGGAGGCTTAAAAAGATAATTATGTGATACAAAAATGGTAGTGGATATTTTAGAGTTCCAATTTTTCCAAAAATGGATTTATAATATTTGAAACCATGATATGTGTTCCATAAAAACCATTACTCAATAAGGAACTTCTATATTAATTTCACATCACATCCTTATAAATTCGTCAAGGAAGCACCAAAATGTATACTGGTTTAAGTAAAATATCTTGTGGGATATCATAAAGAGGGAGATTGTAGAGATTCTGTCTTGATGCTTGGTATGCCAACAAGTCAGGTTGGATGGAAAAGAGTATAACGGTATGATATAACAATTTCTCATACCTTCATTAAATTATAAATCATAACCATGGATTTTATCATTGGAATCCCCATAACCCCTAAAGGTAATAATTCCATATATGTGGTAATCTATCTCCTTACAAAGTCAGAATATTTCATTGTTATCAAGTAATATTTCTCTCTTTATGAACTTTTAAATATATACATAGGATAATTAGTAATACTACATAAAGTACCATTATCAATTGTATCTGATTTAGTTCAGATATTTTCCACAAGGTTCTAGAGAAACCTTTAGGAAGCATTGGATACAAAGATGAGTTTCATTATGGATTATCACACTAAAAAAGATGGTCATTTTTAAAGGACCATTCAAAATCTATAGTATATGATGATATCAAGTTCAATGGATTTCCAATGATGTTGGGATCAACAACTTCCCCAGGTGGAGTTATCATATACAAAAAGTTTCCATTCTAACATTCAAATGGAACCTTATAAGGAACTGTATAGGAATAGGTGTCATACTCTGACATGTTGGGAATAATTTGGAGAGTGGAAGCTTATAGGATATGATTCTATGTAAGATATTATAGAGAAGGTTCAAACCATTCGGTGTCATATGAAATATATTCAAAATAGGCATAAAATCTATGTATAAAATCATCGATGAGACCTGAAGTTTGACATTAGAGATATGATGTTCCTACATATATAACCATGGAAGAAATTCATGTGGTTTAGGAAGAAGTTATATCTTAGTCAGTGATATATCATTCCTTTTCATATCCCTGGTCACATATGAGTGGTGGGATATCAACTAGCACTCTCAACTAACCCATCTCAAGTACGATATGTGTTCCATGTATCCCTCTTGAGGAAGTATGTATCTGACCCCTAACATGCACTAAATCTTGATTCATTACAATTATATAATGATATTTCAATTGAGGAACATCTGGTGAAGATCATAGATTATAGAGAAACATTTCTACCAAATAAGACAACTCATCGGGTCAAAGTGTTATGGAAGAACCATAAGTTTGATAGAGACATGGGAACCAGAATACATGATGAAAGAATAGAATGATCATTTAATTTAGTATATTAATTGAAAATTATGAGGATTAATTTTCTGAAGGGGTAATAATGTAATTCCCTGAACATTTTAAATGTAATTCCCATTTTAAATGAGTAAATGGCTTATTAGGAACTAAAACCATGGAAAAGACGTTCACTACTTTGATTATTTAGGACTAATATATAGACCATAATATTTAAAATACTATTAAGAATAATAAACATCGATAATATTGAAATTATATAGTGATCATTAAGATTATTATATTAAGGGTTATGAACAAGTTTAATGGATACAGAAGGAAGAAGTGATGACTTGGACCATTAGGATCAAGTCCAGTGAATCCCATGCATCAAAGCTTATAAGGGAGATATCATCGCTTTCCTTTTTCCTTACCCAATATGAAGTTAATATTAAATAACTAAAGAATGATAAAAACTATTTACATTAGATTTTCAAGCTCATCGAAATAATTTCTCAAATCATATTCTCTAAACTACCCCATAAAAGTCCCACCTTCACACGCCTTACCTTTATGGAAATCACTTGTGAAATAAAGGGTTATATATTTAGACCCTAATAATATGAACTTTTACATTATATTTCCATAAAATAATTATAATATCTATTCATTTTTTATTATTAATTTTAAATAATTAGATAATTATTTTGATAAAAATTTTATTTTTATACAATGAATCATTTTGTTTTTAGGAAATATATAGTATCAATCAAGACACTCTTTTTTATGAATTCATGAATTTTTTTAAATAAATTATATTTTAATAAAATATTGTTAATAAATAATATTTATGAAATTTAAATAATTTTATAAGGATGAATTTAGTCTTTATAAGGGTTAGAAAACTATTACTGTCAAAAACCAACATTATTCAGTAAATATGGATTTTTTATTTAAACGTGTAAACTATAATTTTTATAGAATTATTTTGATAAAATAACAATTATTTTTTAAATCATCACTTTTAATTTTTCTAATCATGATTTTTCATAACTTTCTAATACAATTGATTTTTTGGGTAAAAAAATCAACTTAGTATATTATATGGTATGCATTATGAAATCATAAAATACCAAAAGTGATGTATTAAATACTATATTCACTATACATGTCCCACATTATCTTTCCATTTTAAAATAATATTTTGTATTTGTTTGATTAATTTTATAAACCCTTATTGTATCTTCCAAAACCTATATTTTATTTTAAGGTTTTAAAATCAATTCTTTATAATCACGAGTCACTTCCACATCACCCAGAGTATTGTTTTAATGAGTTCGGTTATTGGTGTTATAAAATAATTAAAACCACTACTATTTAGTAGAAAAAAGGGTAAAACCCATTGGGATTTGTTTTAATACTTTATTATATATAGTCTAAATCCTATGTTTATAAATTAATAAAGAATTCTCTTCTCTTTTGCAACATAAACCCCCATAATTTCCAATTACTTTTCACTCAAACCCCTTTTATAATGAAGTTAATTTTCCTTTCTCTATATATATCCCTCCCAAGGTTCCCCCAAACACTTAAAAATATCTTACCAAGATTTTAGAAGTGCCCTCTCAATTTATGGGATCCCCTCCTCCTCTTTATTAATGAACCTTCTTTATGTTATGTCTTTTGATATCAATTGTTCATTTTTAGATATGTTTCCACACATATCTATTAAGATACTTATTACATTCAAGTGATGATATATCCCTTCAACTCTCATTTAAAACTTCAATTATTCTTCATGTACCCCCATTATAGATCTGAAATTATGTTGTGATTTTCCATGACAAACCTTTGTACAGTGAATACCCATCCTCATTTGTACTAAAAGTTATTCACTGAGATATACCTATACTTCATTGATTGGTTACTTTATTTTATGTAACCTATAAAACATATTAGTGGGTTTAAAATTAATGAAATACATCCTTATTTTGAATGATCTATGTGGTGAATTTATGAATATACATGTTATGAATGTGACAAGTGGGCCTAGAATTATAGAGCCCTCTAATGCATTGAGTATTGTTTTTTATCTCATGATATTTCATGTATGGTTAATTGGAGGTTATCATAATAACACTATGATATGATGTATTTGTTTTTATATTTGACTAATTATTATGATCTTATGTTTAATGTCATTGTCACATTTTTATATTACCTTATATGTTATCACATTATATCAGGATTTTGTGGTCAGTTTATGATTCATTACTCTTGACTAAAATGTATTAATTACATAATGTTGTACATTTATTATTCCATTACTATGTTTTATAGATCACCCATTTCTTATGTATAACCTCAAGTTATCCCATACAAGTTTAGAAGATCCAAGGAATATAACATCATGCTTCTTAGTTATAAAATAATGATGTTGTACCAATGATTTAAGTTATAATTTCATATACCTAATTTCCCAAAGTCACTAGGCCTCATGATATAGTGGTATTTTATTTTGTGTAACATTATGTAATAGATAATTAGATACAGTATATTTAAGTTACGGTATATCATATGGCCTATCTATAATTGGACCATATCCATCAGTTGTGTTCCCTATGCATTCCTCATATTTTGAATGATCAATAAAATTCGTTATCAAACATCCTTTTAAATAAATATTAATCTGTTTTGAATCAAAAATATGGAACATAAATATTTCATCATTATAAATCATCTAGATAATTAATAGATATTGTATCATTGATCATATCCATAGTATAATCAATGGGTGTTTCATAGATAAAAATACCTTTAAAAGAACACTTGGACATTTCTTGAAGAAAATTGCCTTTTATTTTTAAATCAGTTAATTAAAATATTAAAATTTCATTAATATTAGGGAAACTATTTTAAAAAAATAGACATGGAATATTTAATTTTAATATCCAAAGAAAATTGTATTCATGGTAGTGAAAAAATATCATTTTTATGGTGTACGTTAAATAAAATATTTCATTCACATATTTAGTGAAAAATACCTCATTATGAATATTAAAAGAATATTATTTTTTAAAATATATATATATAAAGTCAAACATGGGTAAAAATTTATTTAATAAATATTTATCTAATATTAAAAACATTCTTGAAAAAAATTTCAATAAAATATGGACATGGGAGAAAAGGAGTTTGATGGAGATCTTCAATACAACATTTTTAAAAGAAAGTCCCTTAAATTTAACTTACTTCTTGATTTTTAGTCCAATAAGAGAAGAAATTAAAAATTAACATTTAAAAACCCAATATAACCATATTATAAAAAAATATAATGAGTTTATGATATTAAGATCATATAATTATCCGAAAATAAATCTGAACATAAACAATCCTGAACTAAAATGAGATTGTAACGAGAATCCCTTACCTTAATTTCAGCATCCCACCAATGTGGTATTAACCCGAAGTTTATGAAATATTTTTTTTTATAATTTTAAAAAATAACCATATAAAATCTTATAATATTATATGTGATCCACTTATAACATTAAAATACATGATTATTAATAATTGATTATTTAACTCATTATGTTTTAATATTTACGATTTCATTTTTCTTTTAAGGTTTACATTATTATTTTTTCCACTATCTCATGTTTAAACCATAAAAAATTAATAATTATTGAAATACACTATGTATTCATTATATAAAAATTTACAATCATCCATGAAAGGTGGACAAGAAAAATGAATCCCATCAATTTGTGGAGGTGGTAGTCCACAAGTGCGTATGAGTGATATTATTTTTAATCAGTGAAATACTTTGAATTAAAATCATATAATATATTTATAGTGTCATTATGATATAATTAATAGCGAATATAAACATTATATACATAATTAATAACCATCCATCAGTGGTGTAGATGATATACTAAATACATCGTTTCACGAGGTGGTAGTCCACACATACACCCAAACGATTCTTTTATTTCACATTTGATAGTTAAGGAGATGAATAAAAAAAGGAAAATAAACACAATAACATATAATATTATCGAATAAACTGATTTTTTATATCACTATGGATAGCAAAAAAAATTTTAGCTATAAGAGGAACTAAAATGAAAATACTCGGTTAAGATCTATACCTCTTCTTCATACAACCTCCTTAGTTTATACCTAAATCCTTTTTAAGAAGGTGTTATGATAAAACTAGGACATATACGTTGTGGGTATTAATTTTAGGAAATGATATTAGTAGGTATTTAATAAAATAATTGGAAATTGAAGTGTGGATAAGAGAAGATATGTGATTTTCTTTTAAATGTTAGGGAGAGGACACAATTAGAATTTTTCAAATGATAAAAATATATTAATGACTTAGTAAAGAAAAATGGCCCAAAAATGACTCATATTAAAAGTTTATATGGTTAATATAGAACTAAAAGAAACAATTTGGATTTAATCAAGAGTTTTATATTATCTTTAATCCTTATCACTTTATTTTTAACTTGTTAACCCATTTTTTTCTTGAAAATGGTGATAACTATTTACCATGGTTACAATTAATTATGACCAAAATTTATGTTTAAATTATTTGATAATATTAAATATTCTGATGAAAAATATTTAATCCATTTTATATTATTCAAATAAAATAAATTGAATATATTACAGTTAATCTTTGTTAGAAAAACATGGAGAAAACCATTATTAAAAAATGATTATTTTAAGCATAAATATTATTTTAGAAAGAAATAAATTACAATATTGATTAAAATGGGATTATTTGGAATATTTTAAATTAAAATATACTTATTTATATTTCAAAACAACCCAAAACTAAAATTTACCTTGTAAATAGTTTATTAAACGAAAAAAAAATCTAAAAATAGTTTTTATTTCAACCAAATCATTTCTTAGATTTCTAAAATGTTTAGAATATCTTTTAGAGTTCATCATTGTATTTTTATATGAATCGAATTAATTATTATATTTTTTTCTTGTAAAAATGTTTCATAAACCATAAATTTATTCTTATATCATTATAATATCTTAAAATTTACTATTTTGTAAAATCGATATTTTTCACTATTCACCATAAATCCACTATTTCTGAAAAATTTAAAAATTCAATAATATTATAATTTTGATAATATAAATTAAAAAAAATGAAATTAATTTATTTTAATTAAATTTATAAAATCACATTATTTAGGTTTTAATCACATTATTCAATAAATCTATCTGCATTATGTAATTATTTCATTAGAAAGAAAAGCTTACTAACTATAATTAAATATTGGGTGTTACATTCTTCCCTCATTCAAAACATTTCATCCTCAAAATTTATAAAATTTTTCCTTATTAAAATATTTGTGTATTTATTTATCATAACTTCTTCAGGTTCCAATGTCACCTCTTTTACCTTGTGATTTCTCAAAATTACATTTACTAGTCGATTCATTAGATTTTGAAACAATTTTTATCTATTGTCTAGAATATGCATAGGATTATCACTAATAAGGTAAATTATGTACCAATTTTATTTAAATGGAGGTGATAAAATATTTTCATTCTGATATTTACTTCCTTAATATAGATTTATGGAAAATGTCATAAAATTTAGAGAGGTTTTGTGGAATTTCCAAATAATAAGACAGTACTCAAAGTCTTTCAATAATTTTAGAAGTCTCAATATTCCTGGTACATTGTTTTCCTTTATTCTTGAACCTTTTAGATCAATTATACATAGATAACTTTAAGAAAACAAGATCACTCACTTGAAATTATAATTCATATCTTCATTTATACACATAGATCTTTTTTCGATGTTGAGCTTCCATGATATGAATTTTAATAGTTAACACATTTCCATTGTCTCCTAAACAATATATAGTCCTAAAAAACTTATTTTTATCAGATTTATAGTAAAATTTGGTGTAATACATATTTTCTTATATAATAATTCATATGTTTCCATTTGAATGGTTGAATGAAGGCAATTATTACAAGAAAATTCCACCAAAGGTAAATACTAATCCCAAATAACTTGAAAGTATGGTGATAATATCCTCATAATGTAGTATAATATCTGAATAGTCCTTTTAGAAAATCCATCTATCTGATGATGATAATAAGTGCTCAAATATAGCTTAATTTTGAGATCTTTTTGAATAATTTTCTTGTTTTTATGTAAAATGTGGGTTAAAATCAGATACCATAGAAATAGGTTCCCCACGAACTCACAAAAAATCATTAATACAGTGTCTCGTGGTGAGATCAAGAGGTATATATTCTCTTATAGTGAGAAAATAGGAAAACATGGTAAGGAAATCAACAATAACCCATATGTCATCAATCTTTATCAATGAATTTTGGAAGTGGTCTATTATAAATCTTGTCTTCTCGGATGTTGAACACTGTAGCCCTCACAAAAAGGTGATATGTGGGTGTTGAAAGATATAAATCATAGTCATTATGACACTATATAAGTTCAGTAAAGAAAAAGTATCAGTGTTTTTCTGATTCACATTTCTTGGGAATAATTAATAGAATAATGATTACCATGGCTAAGATAGCTCTTTGAGGGGAATGGATTGACTAAAAGCTAGTGGGGTGAGGCGGGATATTCATGTGCTGGTTGTTCCTGAGTTGTGTCTTCTTCTTACTTCCCACCCATAATATTTGCTAGCAACTCTCCTTGCCATTGAAATTTTTCTTCATGAGTTTCTAGTCTTTTGTTCATTCGTTTCATTTCATCATCTATATCATCCATTTGGTTTTTTTTCTCAAAATATACTCGGGGTGTCACCCCAAACCTTGCACCTCTGACATGACTGTATTGTTCTAGCTGCTTCAAACCTGTCGAAAATAGGTCTGCAACCACTATAGGAGTAGCTAATTCCTATGATTGTCAGATATAGTAAAATAAGTAATTATTATGTAATAGAAATTTAAAACAAAAATGTTTATTATGTCATACTTACACATATTTTCCACAATTTTTGTGTGTTTTCATCTACTATCTTCCCTTACTTATTCACATGTTCCTCCTTCCATTGCACATGATGTGTGATTGAAGTGTCTTTGTATTTTGACTCATCAATCTACATATAAATATAGAAAGATAATTATGATGCTTTTTCATGGAACCTGGAAATATTACTGTAATTTTAAAATACGTGTTGTAACTAGGTGTGTAGAGGAAGCCCCAAACAGGTGTGTTTTTTTAAAAACAAATCCACTGATGTTTGGCATGAACTTATCGACGTCGGCGAAGTGTAGCCCGGTCAAATCCAAGGATCCTGCGTGATGAATTTTAAGCACAAAATAAACCGTAAAAAATACATGGTTTAAATATGAATCCATGCACGATGTCAACTCATCGTTGGCAATCACTGCTTGAAGAATTAGAATCTGAATTCATCTAGATCGTCCACACGTGCTTCAAAGAATCTGTGGGAGCGTCGTTCATCGTAATCCGGGTGCTAGTGCGGAATTGTGACGACGCCTTCAACGCTCCAATGATCACTGCACCGCTTCGCTTGTGATACCTAAGAGAGTACTTGATCCAAGCTCCTTGGATCCAAAGCATCGTTCTCTAGAGCATGGGAGAGAAGAGAGGAGAGAGAAAATCCATCAATAGTGTTTGGAAAAATCCCCTCCTCTTCTATTTAGAGTGCTCAATTAAAATACCTAGTATCGCCTCGTCGGCCCTGAATACTTAACACACTATAAACGAAAATTATGACTAAAAAACTGAGTCTTAAATATTATTATTTACTTTTAATATATTAAAATATATTATGTGATAATAATTGAGTCATTAACTCAACTCGTCGCTCCCATAAATATTAATTGAACCTTGAATAATTTAATGTTCGTCAATTAATATTTTTCATGTATTTACATAGAACTCATAAATATATTTAATAAATAAATTCAATAATCATTATTCTAAACGTGAATAATATGAATTTATTTATTTCATTTGTGATCGTTTAACTTTGGAAAAATCCCGAACCCCTGTGGCGGGGCCCACTATGTCCAAAACTCATATTCAACTGAATTAGGTAGATTCTTGAATACGCTATTGTGTGTGACCCTCTAGGACCTTATCTCGATAGTAGTGAATAATATTCATAGACGAATAGCGCGATCTAGCAACCCATCATGGCCCTTGAAGAGATAACAATTTTCACAATAGAGACAACCAACCTACAAGCATGCACTGTGTTATATAATTTCTTTGATGGTAATATCTCATAAACCAGGACGCACTCACGTGTCATCAACCTTTTCTTGATTTATTATTTGTTGAGGTAACTGGATGGATTTACCCTTGACTGCCATGGTCAGGGTCTTATAAAGGTACTTCCATCCATATCAACATGGCCTGAGATATATTACTTCCATAACTCGGAAGCGAAAAAACCTTTCTTCACCATTTAACCAATTCCATGCCACCAATGACGCACCCAACAAAAACTACCTCACCATGAATTCATTTCCATGGTTTTCATCTTGAATAAATGTGCGTAATCAAATGACATACATTGGTAATGATCTCAAATTAGGAGACCGTTACACATGATCGTAGATAGAAACATCCAATGACACCTGAAACATGTAGAGTTCCTATTGACAGGTTAGTTCTCATGATCTCACTAATAGGGGTCACCAAGTGCGAACTTCCTGAGAAGAAGTCTCAATGTTTATGATCCACCAACACCTAATGGTCGAACATCTACTGTTTCCAATTAGTAAGATATATCTAGACCATAGAACATATATTTAAGATTAATGTCACATTATCTAGTGGTTATAATTATATACTGGGAACTACTATAACCTCTCGATACAATAATTAACCTTTGGACATTACAATTTCAATATAGGATGCAGAAAAGTCTACACTATAATGGTAATATGACATCATGCATATATTACTATACACACAATATGGTAATCAAAAGAAATGAATAGTTGGGTCTAGGGAACCCACTATTTCAACACTCCCACTTTCACTAGATCCAACATGTTAACCAAACTTGTTAGCTACTCACATGATGAACATCATGTTTCTGCTGAGTAATGGATTTAGCTATTGGGTCTTCCATTGTTTTGCCACATGGCTATTCTATTATTGCGACCTTGTCTCCTTGAGTAAAACTAATCAAGAGATATTATTATGAGTATATCTCACTTGTCCATTGTCATAACAGGACATCTTGGCTGGTAATAATACCATAATTTACATTATGATAATACCTTTTTTTACCAGGTGATATTCCAAGAACTGGAACAAATAATTATTGTTAACTACTTTTTAGCTACCTTAGAAGCTGCAACGTACTCAGTCTTTGTAGGTATGGCTACCACTGGATGATATGAACTTGACTCGCACATCATCTTTAGACTAACTGTAATACTATATCACATTGATCTATAGAAGTCTAGTTTGTATCCCAGAAAACTAGTATCATTTCTTCTCCACTTACCATTACATATCTTTTGTACTTTTCGAAGTAAAATTAGATAGTTATGACTGCATCCCTTGCAGTGCTCTTGGATATAACTGATATTTTCCTATTGTAAAATATACCTTGGAAGTATAGGTTCTTGTACATATCTTGGAAATAATGATTGATCCATCACTCCGACATATGGATTTCAACTTACCACATTTATCTCTTCCCATGTCACGTACAGGTCAACATGGAGAGATTATGCCATGTGACATAGACAACAATTCCTCTCTTGAATTGTTCCTACTTGTATTTTTCAATATAATGTCACTATACGTACGATTGACTAGGACCAAGAAACCTATAGATCTACCTCAGTAGATCATGTTCTCAATAACTATGGTTTCTACTTTAATTTAATCATAGGAGAATAAATTTTATTTTGGTCTTAACTAACTGTGAGACCAATGTCTGTTTTCTATATGTTTCTGAAAATATTTTTTTTCTTGGAAAACGTTGGTGCTCCCACTAACCTTTGGTAGACACATGGAAATCATTTGTTGCAAATGTATATACTATGATCTTGTTTCTTACTTTAATCCTAAAACAGATTTCAGTAACTTTCAACCTTTATTAGCATTCTATGATGTGACCATCCCTTTCTGGTTGCGTCATATAGACACCATCCATGATTGGTGTTCATGAAATCCAATGATAAATAAATTGATTATAAATATTAGCTATGATAAGTAAAATTATAATGGATTTAGGCATAATAACTTGGTCAAACCAATCGAGCCTTATTTGTACTGCGCTTGTACCATCCATGTATCAACTCACTTGAATACCCACCACAGTATTCAAAATAATAATCCTTTTTTCACTTTGATACATGGAATCCATTAATTGTATTTTAGTTGGCCTTATCAATTTTAGCTAATTTCCATATACTGCTTACTTGTAGGAAATATTATTCACATTGAATAATAGACCATCGACCATAGTGAATATAAAAACCATCAACATGGTTTTATCCTTCCAACACAGTATGTGTCTTTGTAACATACTTTCTTCCACATATTCTTATGGAACTAGTTCCTATTCCAACTATTTTGTGCATCTTGAGAAATGAATAAACACAAGTCAACATATCTCCCACTATCTCTAATAGAGATGTGCACCCTTATATAGATATTCCATCCTTTACTTGACTACAACTTTTCTACCTTAGGGATTTATGTAATATCCTAAGAAATCATTAGGATAAGTACCTTAGATGCACAATGTGTTTATCTTGATTCAAGTTTGTTTATATCCGAACTAAATATTTGAATCCAAACACATGTCCTTATGACATAATGGATTTCTATCATACTATGACTCGTATGATATCTATTTGTCATTATAGTTGGCATATGGTTGTGGGATATCATTGTTTTCTACAAAGCATTTCCTGAAATATAATGGATGTTTCTTCTAGTTGCAACATTGATATTACTTACATCAATTCTTTGATGTATAAAATGTGCATTTAGGAATTACTCCACGCTACATTTTGTTGATCAATGTTGATATGCAAGACTTCATCATCAATCTTCTTTATTAACATCAAGGTTGTGATGTCTATAAGGTAATGTGTTTTTAGTAAATGCTCCACGCTACATTATCAATATTGATGAATGATTGGTCGAGATATTCTTTGTTATCCAACCCTGAAGCAACCCATATCTCCTGACCATGAATATACTTCAATTTGATATTCTTTAATTACTTAAAATAATCTTATGAAGTATATATACCTCTATCTTATATTGGGAATAGTTCATGATTACTAGTTGAACTATTTCCAAATGATTTGTGACATACCTTTATTTCTAAAGTCTCCTTTTTCCAAACTAAAGACATCGATAAGAGCCAAATTATTTAGCTTTGCTGAGCCTAAATACCATACTTGGTATATTCATGACGTCTATTTTTAGTATTACTTGACAAAGAATTATCCTTCCAAAACTGGGTATAAGCCTTAAATTTATATTAAGCACTTGATTCATGTGATTCATGTATTACTGAACTAGAAATTGAGTTTACCAAAAACAACATTCATTCCAGAACCTGAAAGAACTTATCCTTGTATCCAAGGACACATGAGATTAATGTTTGTGGTAATAATAAATAATAGTTCAACACGAATCTTTCACTTGAAAATTAAGAAGTCATGTACTCCTCACTATTGGCCTAGCCATCACCCTTTCACAGCCACTTGGAGAATACACCTGACTTCTAGTAAGGTTTCTATATTAACTTTTTTATCGTATTAGAATACACATATGTTACCAACATATTGTATTTAATACCCATGTAGTAAAAGGGATACATTAGATTGATGAATACGCCTGATGTAGAAGTGGAAACTTACTTCTTTAAATCAGGTTATTGCTTTTAAACTTCCATATTATTATATTATAATATGCAATGCAAATAACCTATGTTAATACCTCATTAATTGAAGGACGTCGTTAATATGTCATTATCATTAAATGATCTTGACCTTTTGACTATGTCCTTCAATTTATTCACCAATATAATTAAAGGTAAATTGTCTTTTATTATTATTCACTTGGTGAAACTTACCTAGATTGGTAATGAAGTGTTTACTCAATACATGTTAGTTTTTTTACTTAAAAAGAGACTTTATTAATGTGTAAAAATGATATTAGAAAGGGATCCATTTAAATATCATGATAAATATTTCTATTTACCCATGCCAGTGTACATTGCCTTATTCATATCATTTCTTCACTTTCTCCTTGCATTATGGAGATGATACTTCATGTTTATATCATCCATGTCCTAGTGTAGCAACCGCAACTAACACCAGATGTTGATGAAAGTATAATGATATAACTATCATATACTTTGTACATTAGTCTCCTGTAATCAATTTTCACCCTCACTTCTTGAGGTAGTTTAACAGTGTTTGGGACACTGACACCTTGAGATTGCTATATCATAGTACTATGCACACACGCATGTACAATTCATGGTTACTCATGTTAGTGGGGGATATTTACCTTTTCCATTATAATATTGCAGTTTTAATCTTGTGGTATAACTTTCCATTTTTCTAAAAAAATGAATTCTAGCAGATTAGTTCATTCTATATGAATTACCAGTTTAGAATTTTTTTTATTAATTACATAAATCATTTAATGCCTCCCACTATTTTATTGGATTCTAGGAACCCTCTGTGATAAAATCGGAATACTTTTTCTCTTGAGTATTCTAGTGGAAAGGATCCCAGAACCACCCCTCATAGTCTTCAAGCTATGGCTACGCCACTTCTTGGAGGGTTAAAGGTAGGCTTTTTTCTGGCCAACCGCTTTAACTTGTGGTTCCTCGATCTGTTTAGTGAAGTCCCAGCTTCTTAAAATCAAAACTGGATTTACTCAATGCTTGCCTCTAAAATTACAACAAGCTATCTATGGCTATTTATTTTCTGCATCTTTAGTTAAGTCAAACCATCATTCTTATAAGGAATCCCTGGTAGAAAGAGACACCCTCAGCTATGGCATGACCGACACCTCAAACAGTCAGATTTTTTCAAACTTGAATGATGGAAGGCGGTTATGACTTAATATATATTTTGAGGGTTTTATTATTTTTAATGTGAAAAATAAAATCATTTTATATTTTTATAAGCATGTACTATGTGATCTCACTCACAAATGACCGTGAAAGAAATAGAAATTTCATCGTGTCACATGTTCATTTTATCTTGCATGCTTGTTTATTATTATACTATGTGATCACACAATAAATTACACATGAAAAAAAATAATAATCCATGAAAAAAAATTAACACCTGCTCATGAGTTGGTACTATTGGTTAATCCGTCAAGTGAATAATGGACCAACCAAAACCCTAGGAGAAAGTACCTTTTAGTTGTTTGGATTGCAACTTGAATAGTAATGTCTGCTCATCCAATGCAACCAACTACTGTCTGGTGCGTCGCCATCACTTGGAACAAAGTGTGTCACGCCTCGTCTCATCATTATACAACAGTACTCGTACACATATTTCCTGCACTTTTTGTGTGTTTTCATCTACTATATCCCCTTCTTTATTCACACGTGCCTCCTTCCATAGCACATGACATGGGATGAAAGTGTATTTGGATTTTGACTCATCAATCTACATATAAATATAGAAAGATAATTATGATGTTGTTTCGTGGCACCTAACAATATTACAGTAATTTTAAAATACGAACCATTTACTTTTCTAGTGAAGCATACCCCATCCTTACTTTACAACAGGGGTATGTTGGTTTTGATGCACATTCTTTATTTTTATTACTAAGTTGTTGTTTCATAAATGAAATATTAACAATCAAAGTGATGAATACATGTATCATAAAAAAACGTATTATCAGCCACAATGTACCTAAAACTTCTCATCCCCACGACATCCAATAAATTCATCCCATGCTTCTTGGGATATCAGGTGAGCATAGACAAGGGGTGGGTGCGGGTTTATTTTACCTTTGGAATCTTTCGGGTGACATTTTATTAGAATAGTGTGAAAACATCGATGAATCATTCCTGGAAGCCTTAGTAAAAAATTCTTGTATAAATCATATACTATAAATGTACTCTTCAGAAGATTGAGAAGTGTAAGAAACTATTTAATTATTTAATTTTCTAGTAAATTAAAGAAATAATATCATAATGTTACCATAATTTCTTTCTAGATCATAGCATTTATCCCGGACACAACATGGTGCCATGAATATGTGTCAATCGGTTCATGTTTTCGAGTGACAATTCCAATGTAACTACTAAACAGAGCCTTGTTGGGATTCACATGTTGGCCTTGTGTATTCCATCTGACATCAAATTTGATGCCATTGCTTTTCGCCTTAAGAAAGTTGGATAACACCGTCAAACTATGATGCACCTGTGTTTTATGCGATGTCGGTCCTTCATCCCTGATTATTTCATCGATATCAACATCATCAATATGTTCATTTGAAATGGTAGAAATGGAATGTGCTGATGGTTGTTGAACCTCAACACTAGAAGCAGCAACAGGTTCAGAAACTTGTTGTTGTTCTGCACTGTGAGCAGTAGCTTCTACTGCTACTTGAGAGACTTGTTATACCTTGAGGTTAGGAGCACTAGAACATTTAGAAGTCATTATCTGCAAAATTGGTTGAACAGTTAATTAAGATTACATAACTTAGGTTTATCCAAAATTACTATAGAATATCATAGGTTTTGTTACCCAAATTGACAAAAGAAATAGAAAATTAAGGTTAGTGAACATAAATTCTATCATGAACATCTAAAGGATATGAAATAACATTCCCTCACCTTCCCCAAACTCATATAAGGAACCACACTCAAATCCACTATGAGATCCTATTGCTTGGAACATACTCTTTTAATTTCACACTAGTTCCCTAAAAACAAGGATTTCTATTACACCTTAGCACATAAAAAGGGCCTCAAACACACAATTAAAAGGACCACATCTACAACACCAACATAGTAACCACTTTAGGAGTCAATGACTTGCCCACTTGTTTTTGGATCTCCTCTCATGAACACATCTTGATGGGGGATTTTTTTCATCTTTCTAGCATGTCCAAATTCATACCAAACAACACTAAAATGGTTCTCTACCAACACCTATCATATACCTAGAAAATAATTGAAAAAATTAAGAAAACTAGTTTCTTGTACTTATTTCTAATAGTACTACAAGAAAAGTATAATAAATATAGATTGTACCTCCAAACACTCCTGGAGCCTCCTAGTAAAAAGACTCTAGTGACTAAAACAATCAAGGATTCTAACCACTAACTTCCCAATATAGGAGTGGTCTAATTAGGGGTAGTATTAGTAGAATAAAACCAAAGTTCCATCCATCTCATGATTCTCCCTGATCTCCTCTACCACTTTAGTGTTGTACAGACCCCCTTTCTCCAGTTCCTTCCTCTGGCTAGGCTATTCGTCGACTGCCGCTCTGACTGTAGCATGAATGTTAATAAAATGCTATGTGATATGTCTATACCCATCACAATCATATTAAATTCCTTGGAGTAATGGGCTATCTTTGAGGTACCTATGAATGAAAGTGCCTCCTGATATGAGACTTTTATTACACACCTACTGTGGGTGGGTGCTGCTAACCCTACGTCCTTGAAGATCACTACCTTAAAACATTATGATATGAACTTAAACCATAGGCATAATCATAAAACACTAATATATCCATCCAAAGATTAGTATTACATGTTGAATTCCCCCAAACCACTAGAGGTCAGTCTATGAATTGAACAACATAAATTAATGGATTTAATAAAAAGAGTTGAAATACAATATAACCCGAAAAATGGAAAATAATGTATGACCTGGCTAGAAGGAGGGGACAGACGTTAATTAACCATTGGTACACACCTCATTCTGTGTATCCTAAACTAATCTCTACCTTATCCTAGTCCACCAAGGACTCTATGAAATTTTCCATCATCTGTAAATGAAATGACATGTATGGGAAGATCCCTTGTAGGGATGAGTATTACAATAACCAATAGGACACCCCAAAAACACAATACATAAAGAATCAAGAGTATTCATGTCATTAAACAGAGGTATTACAAACATGATCTGAGACATAATGATAACCAAGGATATCCAAAATATACTCATAAAAGACTCTGAGTCAAAAAATGTCTCAATAACTTCTAGTTGTAGATCCACTCAGGGTTTCAAGGTAACACTCATACAAGAGGAAATGCTACCCAAGCAATAATTCCAATGAAGACACTCATCCTAGAGGTCACACTCATCCAATATATCCCAGAAGAATCACATAGGAAACCGAGTGTTCACTTGAGATATACTGTCCATCATACTAATACCCCATTAGAAATATCATCTCATAATATAAATATAGGGGGTCAACACCCAAGGCTTGATGGGGGGATACTAGAGTCTACTACAATAATCCTCCAATACAAGGGATAGACACTTGTGTAAGTGTTCGTCATGCCAATTCAATAGACCCAACATAGGGAAAACACGTTAGAAATAAAATTTTCTTCATGCCTCTTAGAGGAATACAAGCTCTAGGTCACTAAGAGACCTGTGGCCCATTTCTGAGGAACATATTCTATAATAACCCCCATAAAAGTGAACTGATACCACTCACTATAGAACAAGTATATTGAAAACTGATAAGGTTCATCCGAGATACACCCTCCATCAGACTAACACACCATCTAAAATATCAAATCTCTATACAAAGATAGGGGTTAATTCTGAAGGCTTTCTAGGGGATAATAGACCCTACTTGAAACATCCTCCAATATAGGGGATCATTGACCATGTAAGTGTTGGGGCTTCCAATTCTAAAAACCCAGTATGGGGACAACATGAATGAAATGAGGATCACACCAGGTCCCTTGAATTGATACATGTTCCAAGTCACTGAAAGGTATGAGTTCCAATGAATGGGAACTAATTCCATAATAACCCTCATATAAGAATACTAGGACATCTTCATCAAGATTAATGGAACTCACCAATGCTACCCTGATCATTAAGAAGATATAGAGGGTCCAACATCCTTGGATGAGGTCATGAAGTTGCATCAAGCCCTCATAGGAATGGACCAAGGGAACAATATCCACAAACACTAGTCCATGGAAGCTCAAAAATATCATGAACAAACTGTAATAAAACTAAATAGTGCTCCAAAATATCCTCAAAGGAGGACATGATGTGTCCCTAGGGGTATACAGTGTGTCTAAAAAAGACTAGCACTTCCCATGTCTCATTTTCACATGGAGTGATCTATGATTCCAACTATGGAATGTGCAATGACCATTCACTGATTATTCATTGATTCATTGGAAAAATGAGAATTAAAATGACGAACACTTGTAGAGAAGGGAGAGGAATTACCAAAAATAAACCTATAAGGAGAAGTGGGAGACTTATCTAGAGTAGATCACACCCATGATAGAGGGAGAGAAGAAGTGTCGAGTGGTCAGGGAGCCTTCTGCGCTATGTCGGGAGGGGAAGGGACAACCTCCAGAGGGGGAGGTGCATGGGAGGAGCCGCCAACCATTGAGAAATGGAGTAGGGTTCGCAGGGAGAAGGTTCCAGTGAGGAGGAGGATAAGTAGGGTTCACGGGGAGGAGGATCCGCACAAGGGGTTCAAGGGTAGGATAAGGAGTAGAGCTAGAGGTGGAGTAGGGCTAGTGGCGGAGGTCCGGTAATGAGAAGATCAGGGGGAGCTGAGTTGTCACAGGGGTACAATACCACAAGAGCTTGAGGGTGTGATAAATAGATGATACTATGAAATCTATTTTATAAAATATGGGACTATGGTTTTATCAGCACTTTTCTAGCACTGATAAAGCATGCCCTTTATCAGTGCTAAAATTTTAGTGCTAATAAAGGGTTCCTTTATCAGTACCTTTTTAGCACTGGTAAAGGAATTTTTTATCTATGCTAGAAGAGCATTTATAAAGTGAGCCTTTATTAGTTATTTTAATTAGCACTGATAATGATTTACCTTTATCAATGATTTTTTCTTAGCGCTGATAAAAAGGTGGTGCTTCCCTTGCCTGTTTTTTGTAGTAGTGGTACCTATTGAAAAATCATGCATCTTGATACAAAATATTCAATTTCCCTTTTCATATTATCCCACCAAAAATTATCCTTTAAATCCAAATAAATTTTGGTGATACAATGGTGTATATAGGAATTTGAGCTATGATCTTCATCTAATAATTCTTTCTTTAACTCAGATATAGATTAAACACATATTCTTTTTATAAATTTAGAATGTATATCATCATAGATTAAGTCTACCAACTTCACATCATTCACAAATTCAATTTTCCTTTGAATGTTCTTATCATCATGTTTGGAACTTTTTATTTTCCCCAATAATGATGGTTTGGAAATAATTTGGAAAAGGAGGGATGTTTCACCATACCTAATGATTCCTATATCTGAATTTACTAAATCCATTAATATAGTGTCTTTTTAAATCCCTATATTTTACAAAATCCCATCATCCTACTTAATCAAAGAATCATAAACATTATTTTATTCTATATGGTGGTAGTGTATTGATCAATTGTAATCATTGTGTAATTTTATCCATTACATTTTCCTCATATTGATCTATTTCTATGATAATATGCATTTTAATCTTTTTTTGCCCATATGTAATTCACATCATTCACCATATATGTAATTCCTCCATTTCTTCTAAATCTTGGTTTGGATAAATATATTCATGCTTCTTTAAATACCATTATGTATATGCAATGAATCTATTGTTTTTCAAAATTACACATACAAGTCCTTTCATTGAGGCATCTATATATATGAAAAATCTATCCATTCTTAATAGTGATTTTAATACCGGTGCATTTCCTAATATTCACATTAATTTCTTCAAAACATTAATTAAATTATTTTGACTATATAAACCCAAGCCCTTTACATGTCAAATTGGTTAAAATTTAAGATAGTCTACAAAAATATTGAATTAATCATCGATAGTGACATGATAATCCAAGGAAAATACAAACCACAATAATATTTGTTAGTTTTGTCCATTCCATCACTACCATTTTCTTTCAAGGATCAAATAATATTTTATCCTTAGAGAAAATATGGCCATGAAATGAAACTCCATGAAGCTATAATTCACATTTTCTAAATTTTCCATATAACTCAATTTCATTAGGAACCTTAAGAATGATTTTAAAATAGATATTATTCTCATAATAGATTTTAGATTATTTCCAAACACCATCAATAAATACCATAATGAAATTATCAATGTAATCCTTGAATACTCTGTTCATCAGATCCATACAGACACTGGGTGAATTAGTCGATTCGATGGAAATCACTATAAATTCATAATGTCCATACATTGTTTGAAATGTTATATTTGGAATATCATCCATAATAACTCATAGATTATTATAACTAGAACAAAGATAAATAATTGAAAAATATTGATCTCTATGTAGTTGATTGAACAAGTCATTATTTCATGGAATATGAAACATTTTTATGAAAATGAAATTGATTTCCTCATATTTGATGCATAACCTCATAGACCCACTTTCTTATTATAAAAAAGAATATTTACTCCCAATGGTGAAACACTAGTGTATATAAATCACTCATCACATAACTCCTATAGTTCTTTCTTCACTTAAACTAATTCCACTCTGGTTATCCTTTATAGAGTATTAGATATATGTTTTGTATTAGGGATGAGATAAATGAAAAAACTCAACATCAGGATCAGGTGGATGTCTAGGAAATTATTTAAGAAACACATAAATGTATTCTTGGATAAATAGTATATCCTCTATTCTGAGGTAAACTTTTTCATTCATAGATTGTGTCTAATATTATTCTGAAGGAATTTCACAATGAATATCTATTAGTAGAGGATCTAGACTTGATTTAGATGATGTTTGCACCCCTCTAAAGATAATTAATTACACATATTCAACATGAATCATAATCAACTTCTCTTTGAAATAAATGTTCTCAATGTAATTTTAAATCCAATCCCTACCAAGAAAAATATTAAATTCAACCATGGGAATAATAATCATGTCTCAAAATAGTATGTGTCTATGTGTTATAATGGGAGAAAACTCACACATCCATTTTAAAAATTTATTTTCACTATGATTCTTGATTGTAAAATACCTTATTAACGCTCTACGGATATATATAATTTTTATGGAAAACATATAAGATAAAAAATATTTATGAATATCTAAAATAAAATAATGCATCAACTAAATTTAAGGTTAATATCAAAGTACCTTCCAATACATATTTCATAATTTTAACATCACATGTAGTAATCACATATGCTTCACATTATCTTATTGTCTTATTCTGTGGGAGGTTACCTTGATTCATGGGACATTGGTTTAAATAATTCTTCATATATTATTAGTTTAATCACAAGATAATAGTAGTTTCTTTTTTTCTTTGAATTTAATAGGATTTGGAATACTTTGTTTGCAATTGAAAAAAACTCATATACCCATTAAAAATGAACCCTGGCGTTTCTTTCCAAAATTAACACATTTTTGAAATATAATTCTACATTTATTCCTCTTTGTAACATTGTTTTATTTGTTTCTTGAGCAACCTATTATTTTATTAACATCCCTTTAAGTTATAATTTATATAAAATTAATTCTCTATCTTTATAACACTTATACAATGTCATTATATAACGAATTTTTTTGAGAAACTTGTTCCATTTAAAGAATCAGATTAATATCATTAAAAAAATTCAATAATTCCTTCCAAATAAATTATATAGCCCAAACAATTCTTGGATAATCTTGTTAATTTATTTTTTTACTCTTTCACTTCTTCTTCTTCTATCTATATTATTGTGAGGAACCTCATCTCCACTTTATCTTGTTATTTTCAAGTAAATTATTTATTAATGACTATGAAATTTAAATTTCTCCATTACATACATTCTATTTTTCAACCTAATCAATGTTCATGGTCAATAACCTCCAATGACTAGAATATCCATTAAAATAATACACTACTGAAATAATATTTTAACTTTCATTACTTCCTAAATCATATAATATCTTCTTATGGGACATAAACCATTATTAATATACCAATGGATAAGTAGTCCCAATAAAATATGGAGGCTTGTTTTATATGAATCAATCCAACATAGGCGAATCACATTGTGGGACAACAAGTTTCTCTTTATAGGAAAGGTTATTTAACATTACCTGATTTATCTACCCAAATATGGCCACGATCTGCTAAGTTTCTACACTAACAATATTGGATTTCTCAGTAAGAGAATACTTATATTGAATATGGGTACTGAATTTTCACATATATGGTTTCCTTTTGAGTTGTTACCTTATTTATTTTTGGTCTATGGTTTATTATTTAGTGTCTCTGAGAGTTTTTTGGTGAAAAGTAGGGATTTTGGGCTAGATAGCAGGTGGAGCATGGTTGGTATGCGGTTATAGGAACCTGTGCACCCAACACCATGAAAGAGTGTGGATGGTTTCCACCTGGATAGAGGAGACCACGTGTTTGTCACAATATTTTGAAAACTCTATTGGAGATCCTTGTGTCATGTTCCTCTTAGATAGTGAAGGACACATGGTAATTGCATGGTTTGGGAAATCGTGCGGGAAAAATGTGCAAACTATCCAGGTCATTAAAAATGTGAAATTACTCTTCTACCCACTCATATTTTTAACCCCATATCACTCTATTAATTCCCCATTTAGTTTTTACAACCCTAGGAGGCTCCTTCCACCTTTATCACACCTACCACCTCATTCTTTGGTGATTCTAAGGTGATTTCATCATGTTTTGGGGCTAAATCATCAAGGTGAACATCTTCTTTCTTATTCCCCTTCATTAAAATTCCATTATTTTTGTGGTTCCTCTTCTCCCTTGGTTATGTGAGTATAGGGTTCATGTTTACCTGGGTTTAAATTATGGGTTTTTGTTTTTAGGTTTCTTCTTGATGTTATTTATTCTTCAATCCTTTTTGAGGTTGTTTCAAGTGGGTGTTGTTGAAGTGCTATGAGTTTCAGGTAGGTTTACCTTTTCACTTTCCCTTTAAATTTAAGAATCATTGATTTATTACTTTTCTCACCTTCATAATATTTTAATTAGTGATGAATGGATTTTAGAATAATTTTTTGATATTAGACTAGGTGGTTTCCTTCTTGTTTTAATTTATATGATATTGATTTAATAAATGTTTAATACCAAGTGTTTAATAAAATGAAATGTTTTTAATGATTTATCATTTATAAATCATGGTTTGGGTTTGTAAATGAATTTTTGGCATGTAAAATGATGGTTTGGATTTATCAAATGGATTTTTAAATATTTTTGGAATTAATAGATATGTGTGTGTGTTTATTTAAAAATGGTTTGACATGTGACCAAAATATATTGGTTTCATTATGGAAATGGGTGAATTCTAGAATAGTGTTTGAGGCCCATTTGGAACTTTTGTGAAATTTGTGGTCTTTAAAATTATACTTGGAAAATCCTCTTGAAATGGTAATGAGGATTGGGGTGGGAGGACTACGTTGAGAGGCTCCCTTGTGATTAAATTATTGAAAGGAAATATTTTTTTATTTGGGGTGACTCGGGGGGTGACTTATTGTTTCTATTACTTGTGTATGATGTATTTTCATGTGATTGGTTTATTTTTTTGGAATTGTTGGATCATAACCACATTTTTCTTTACATGGGAACCTAGCACAGATAGAAAATTACCAGTTAACAGTTTCTACACTAGCATAAGATTTTGATTTGGCTAGTGGACCTTAGCATAGACATTTTTCTACTTTGGGATAGTGCCCCTCGGTCAAACCAGGTATGGTGTGGGCGAGTGTGTGGGTGAGTTGATGTTATCATGTGAGGCATGCCTTTATAATGATTTAGATGTATGTATGTTCTAGATTATTCCCATGAGCTCCTAGGTTCTACTATATCCTTTGACACTTAGTAATCTATGGTGGATGATTGAGCTGAATTTTTGGATGATTACTTGTAAGTGATATTTTCCCATTTACCTTGTTATGTGATTCTTACTAATGCTTTATTACATGGTTTATTTTCATGAAAATTTATGTGTTGGTTTTAAACGGTTTGTGAAAATTGTTGATAAATTGTTTTGTACTCAAATTACCTATTTTTCAAATGAAAATTATAGTAAAACCCTTTGAAATGATAATGTATCATCCTTGTTAAAAAATATGTAATTGAATTAAAATGATAAATGGGCTATTTTTTGTTTTAATGTAGAAATATGTGGAAAAAGAAGTTATATATATTATATTTCAAACCTAAAATTGAAGTTTCTTTTATTAAAAGGATGTTCTTTGGGAACAGATTTTTTAATGTATTCCTACTGAGTTTTAACACACACATCTATAGTGATTTTTTATATTATGTTTTCCCAACTAGGATAAATATCCTGAGAGGGGGGTGAATCATGGTATGATAGATTAAAACAACTTTACTCATAGAATTTTTTGAACAAAAATGAAATAATTCATCACACAAAACATTTTTAATTGGTTCACCCTCACTGGGATACGTCTAAGGTGTATACAATGGTGATGTGCTGATGTAACAAATCCACTAAGGCTCACTGCCAAAATACAAGGTACGAGCTAAATCGATTATAAGACTAGGCTCAGTACCATTATAAAGTTTAAGGTCAACTCACTATTTTTCTATAGCCACTCCCTATGTATATTTTTATGGATCATTTTCTACGAAAAGGTTCGATTTCTTCCTTTTCCTTTGTTCACTTATCTTCGGAGGGATTCACCTATATTTTATGGACATGTAGGTCCCTTCATTATCACTAATAAATACATCCTCTACAATAAGTACATGATATATTGAAGTAAAAATTTGATGAAACTAATGAATACCACATTACTATAGATTTACATGGGAATTACTTTTGAACACTTTTCACAATGCACAATTCTTCATGAAGATCCCTCTTTTATGAAGCTCAAATAGCCTTCGCAAAGAAACCCCCATTAACAAATATCACTTCCTTATCTATGATCAACTAGACTTTGAGAAGATCAAAACTTTTGGTTCAATTTTTTTGGCCATCAAAAATTTAATTAATTTCATGACGCTCATAGTTTTGTTTGCATTTTAAGGCTTCACAGACCATATTTCTTCGTGAATTTTTTTGTAAGAACTACCTTCATGACCCACCTTAATGAATATAGAGCCTTAAAATCTTCATTAAGTCGTGATTATTTTATAAATATAGTAGAGGCCTATTTATAGGAATTTCCAACAATTTTATAGGGTTCTTTCCACATCATCATCATTTCATAGAGCTCTCAAATTTTTTTCACAGTGCTCTCTATCTTGCGATACTTAAAGAAAATTCACCATTTCTGATTCTTTTCATAATAGTAGAGATCTCCATAAAATCCTTTATTCATGACTGGAACACACTTCATAATTTCCACTCTTCTTAAAAATCATTCCCAATCCATATTTTACTAAGGCATTTAATGAAATTTCTCTTTTGTGGTGTTTTCCATCCTCCAAATTTTGGACTCTAAAAATTTAGCTAACACTGGGAAACAGTGTAACCTTGTGTATGAAATTTTCTATATAATTTTTAGGGCATCCATTTCTTTTTATATGAAATTTTTTAACATACCTTGTAGAAAATATCTCTGGTGTTCCACAATATAACTTCAAAATACTCTTTTTCAAAAAACACAATTACCCCAAAAAATGATTCAATGTTACCTTCATATTTTTTTCCCAATTGATTCTACTGTAGTTACCATCATGGATTCAATCACCATGGGTGATGATTTGTTTTGGAATCAAATAGAAACTCTTGGGTTCACATGGAGATGTTGTGGTAGTCAGGTTCAGGTTGGGTTTTGTTATTCTGTTTGTTGTATTTTTAGTTTTTATATAAATAATGTTTGGTTTGGTAATTTTACTTATTTTGAGATGCTCTATTTATTTTCCATTGTTTATTTTATTTTATTTAGAAAAATAATTCCATTTTTTATCTATATATTCCCTAGAACTAGTTTCCTTCCTGGGAGGATTGAGAACACCTCTCATTCCTTGTCTTAGGCCGACTCAGGTGACCAGTTTGGGGTTGAATTGGGTTGGTTTGTAACAAAATAGTATCAAAAGAAGGTTGGGTTCTTCGGAGGACCTATCTATCACATAGCCCTTTATTATTTGGGATGTTAAGGTATATGGAGTGGGACCGTAGAAATATGGGGTGTAGGTATGAGGGAGTTTCTGGCCAACACATTTGATGCCAAACCTCAGGTTTCCTGGAGAAGTAGGATTTTATTTTCATTATATATTTCTTGTTGTTTGTTTGATGTTTGGGATACAAAATAGAAGTAGGGATAGTGGTCTTGATGAGCTAGTGGGTCCTAGAAAGCCATGTGGAGCTTGAGAAATGATTCTGAAAGCCCCCTTGCAATGAGGGAATAATTTTTAGCGTCGAAACATATGGTCAATTCAATCTTTGAAACTAGAATCCCCAATTGATTTGTTTTGGGTAACTTGTGATTCTAAATTTTTTTTACAACTCATGTATTGAAATTATTAAAACTAGATTTTATGTGGAAATGGCTTGGCTTTTTGGAAGATAGAAAATGGATTTTCATATTTATTTTGAAGAAATCTTTAGAAAAATATATTTTTATAGAATGATATATGGGTTTAATAATATTGTATTTCTATAATAAAAAATTTGGGATTATTGAAATATTTTGGGAAAGATTAATTTATTTTAATTGGTTTTTGGACATATGTTTGAAATAAGAAGTAATTTTTGATAAAATGAGTTCAATCGAATTATTTTTGATGGACTGATATTTTTTGAATTGATATAAATGTTTTAAATAGAATTAATTATATTTTTAGATGGAATTAATGGGATTTTTGTGACGTTTTTTGATGTTTGAAATGGTAAGTATATTGAGAACAAGAAATATGGGTTGGATGTTTTGCTTATATGATGGAAAAGGTTTTTTTTAACATTTGGTATTCTTATGAGTGCTCAAATGGATGGATGTGTGTTTGAGAGAAAGGATTAATGGGATTAGATTATGGGTACCTGGTTGAGAATGAGAATATGATTTTTTAAGGATTTGTGGAATATCATTAGAGATTGTTCAACCCATTACTTTTGTGTTTTCTTTTCAAAAGTTTTTTCAAGAGAAAGAAATTATGATTCTTTGAGAATTGATGTTTGTGTAGAGTGTTTTCTTATTATTTGGGAATTTTTTTAAGTGGTGATTTATATTTGAGATATTTTTGGTGAATTGGTTTTAGAGTGATGGTTAGTGGTATTTTATAAAAAGATTTTGGGATTCATCTAGGTGTTACTCCTTTTTGTGTTTCTTTTTTGTTTGTGGTGAGTTTTTGTTGATGTATTATTTTTTATTGGGTTCTTGGATTTCTTATTGTTTAGTGTATTCCCCCAAAAAGGATTCTATGGATATCAAAGGTTAATATATCACTGTTTCACCATTGATAGACCCCCCATTTGATCAAAGGATGGACTTACTTCTTGATTTCTGAAATTGTAACCATCCTCTCTTGTGTGGTCAAGAGAATCCTTTAGAAGCATAAGAAGGGATGTGTAAAATTGAAAGTATTTTTAGTTTCCATAAGTTTCTTGAGTCAATAAAAGTTGATTTTTCTACCTTTATTCTTGATGGTATAACTTAGAAGTGGTGTTAGTCGGTCTCTTGAACTAAACCTTGAGAATATCTTACCTTGGAGTTCTTCAAGGATTCATTCATATGGAAGTATTTCTTTGAGGTGGTAAAGGTAAAGAAGGGGATGGATATGGTTTGTCTATTGAAATGAGATGGATTATTTTTGGAGTTATTTTTTCATTTTTTGGATCTAGTTATTTACCTTTCAGGGTCGGTTGTGGGTGATTCCTTGAAGGATAGATAGATAGATAATGGGATTCATTTTGATCTGCAGTTGAAGGTGTCATAGTTCCGTCTAACCTCTTATGTCAATGTGGTGAGGAAAGCTATTCGAGTTGAAGCTATATTAGAAGGTGTTATTGAGGTAATTGGTATTCCTCTAGTATTTTTAAGTAGTTAAGGGAATTCCAGTAAGGAAATGGGTGAATATTCTTAAATATGTTGGTGTTGGTCATGGAATTAAAAGGCATCTAGATCTTTCATTTTCTTCTTATAAGTGTAGAATCATGGTGTGTCATCTGTGGGAAAGCCAAACCATAATATGCCATCATTTCTTAGTTCTCTGAAGACCTATCATTCCTATGGATTCTTAAGTCACTTGCAACAGTTCTATCAGGGTCTTTCCAGGAAGTGATGTGGATCTAGATCCACCTATTCGAAAAAAACCCCATCCTATTTGCAGATCTAAGGTGTCATTTTGGGCTCAGTTTAAAGCCTCTTTCTATGTGATTATTGTTTTCTTGTAATTGTTTTGTATGATGGGTTTTTTTATGAGTTGTATTCTCTTTAAATTTTAAAATTGGATGTTTTGTATCTCTAGGGAACTTCTTTTTCAATGGCAGTGTGTGTTTATATTGGAAATTTGGATTTTTCCCATTCTAAGTGTAGGTGTATTCTACATGAACCTTGTTCCTACTATTTCTCATAAGGTTCAAACAAGATGTTGCATTTACATATTCTAAATCCCTATCTTGGTGAAGGTCACTTGTTGGAGAAAAGTGATTCTCATGGTGATTCGTGTTCTTTTGGTTATACTAGGGTTCATTTGTGGCCACTCAAGACACCAAAAGAAGGAGTTACAATCAGGGATTATCATATCCTGATTATGTGGTAATAGATGCTTCAAGACATTAAGGCTTTATCTATAGGTTCCAAAGTGAATCTCTTCACATAGTTAAGAAATCAACATGGGGTTCGGGGAATGATGGATCTTCTCTTGTCTCTGTCATTGGGGTGTAGAGAGTTTAAATGATTGTGTTCTACTTTTCCTTTTCATTTTAAGTTTCTACTTGTTGCAAAAAACCTATGGACTTATCCTCCATCAATTCTAGTGGTTCTTCCATTTCAAATACAAATGTTTCATTGGTTTTCCTTATGTGTTATCACTTGTGAGTTAGTTTTGATTTTGTTTGTGCTTATCTGAATATGATTTAATCTAGTGGAGATAAAAAACCATTTATTTGGTTGCCTCTTGGTTTGGAGTTTCTTTCACCCTCTCCCCCCCTTGTGGTGCAGTTTAGTCTATGGGGGGAGATCCTGGGTTGGTTTGTGTTGGGATTCCAATGATGATCTGTACTACTTGGGGTCTAATACTCGGGAGTCCATTCTAACCTCACATGTTGATAAAGATATTTAGCCTTTAGTTTTTATGATGAGTTTTGGGCAGTTTCATTTTGATTAATTTGGTTCTGAGCCTTTCCATCCAAGCGAATGATTGGATTTTTGAATACTCCCAATTGTCCTACTTAAATAAAGCTTGTAGAAGTCGTAGCTCAGGTTTCCATCATTTTTAAGGAAGTGGTTTTGGATCATTGGAATGTTCTAGGTAAGAGGTATAAGTTCTATTTAGTTGTGGTTGATATTTTCTTCGACTTGAGGATTTCAATCATGTGAGCATGTGAACCCTGTCCTTTGAATCTATTAAATGGATATTTTTTTTATCTTTTTTGGGGGAAATGCATAATGTTAGATAGAATTGGCACATCCATGATTTCATTTTGAGGATTTCCTTTGTATATTTTCTATCCCATGTTTATTATTTAGTTTCTCTGGGAGTTTTTGGTCGAAATTTAGGATTTTGAGGTTGATAGTAGCTGGTGCATGGTTGGTGCACGATTTTAGGAAACCATGCACCCTACCCCAGGAAAGTGTGCGGCCAGTTTTCTCCTTTATATATGAGACCTCATTGTTGCTGCACAGTTTGGAAATCCATGTGGGATAATTATATGGAATGTTCTTCCTTAATAGTGAGGGAGTCACGATGGCCGTATAGTTTGGGAAACAATGTGGGAAAAAAGTGTGACGATTCTATGTCATTAAAAATGTGAAATTTCTCATCTAACCTCTTGAATTGTTTACCCCAAATCACTTTATTCCTTACCTATTTGATTATTATAACCCTAGGAGGATCATAACTTCTTCCTCATGCCTCCCACCAACATCCATGTGGATTATAATTTTATTTCTTAGTGTTTTGGGGTAAATATTCAAGTTATCCATTTCCTTTCTATTTACTCTTCTTTATTCTTCCATCTTTATATTGCTTCCTATGAACCCTTGATCTTGTGAGTCTAGGATTCATGTTTCACTTGATTAATATTAGCAGTATTATGATATTAGGGTTCTTATTGGATGTTCTTACTTCTTCAGACTATTGTAAGGTTTTATTTGGAGTGCATTGTTGAAATGTAGTGAGTTTGATGTATGTTTCCCAGTACACTTGTCCTTGAAATTTAATAATCCTTGATTTCATGATTTTTTCAACATTATTATATGTTAATTAGTGAGATATTATTTTTAAAATAATTTTTTGATATGAAATTTTTGTGGTTTCGTTCTTGTATTAATGTTGAAATTATTTTGGTAAATGTTGCACACTAAGTGTTTGATAAAATGATCGGTTGGTTTTTGTATGTGATTTATGGTTTTTAAAATATGTTTTAGATTTTTAAATGTATTTGTGGCAACTAAATTGGTGGTTTGGATTTCTAAAATGTATTTCTTAATGGTTTTGGACCTAAAAGAGTTGTTTTTTCGGTTCTTTGAAAATTATTTGACATGGGATGTAAATTGGTTGGTTTCCATTTGGAAACATGTGATTTCTCAAAGGGTGTTTAAGGGAAGTTTGTCATATTTGTGAAATTGGTAGTTCTAAAAACTCTAATTGGTTAGTCTGCCTTCCTCAGTTATGTTTAATGTTGTTGGAGGACCACATTGAGAGGATACCTTGTGATTAAATGGTTGAAAGGAAAGAAATTGTTCCTTAGGGTGACTCAAGGGGGTGACTTATTTTATGTGTCGTGATTGGGTATGATTTATGTACATGTGATTTGTTTCTTATTTGGAATTATTAGCTCACCCCCATATTAGTCTTGGCATGGAACCTATCATGGAAAAACATAATTTTGTGAACATTTTCTAGACTAGATTAGTATGTCACTCTGGCTAGTGGCCCTTAGTATGGAAATTTCTTCACTTTGGGATACTTCCCCTCACTAAGACCAGGTATGGTGCGATCGATCATGTGGGAGAGTTGATTTCATCAGGTGAGACATGCATATGGGATGAGTTAGATATAAGCATGTTCTAGATTATTCCACTAGTCTCCTAGGTTTTACCATGTACTTAAACACTTAGTTATCTATGATAGATGATTGGGATGTATTATTTATTGGTTACTTGTGTGTGTTATTTTTCCATTTCCATTATTGTAATGCCCCGACCCCAGCTACCCAGAGTCGGTGCGTTACTTCGTAACATTGGCATGATCACAAATGATCAAGTCTTGAAAGACCGATTAGTTTAGTAGCCTTGGAACAATAGATACATTCATAAGTTTTACATTACATCATAAAGTAATTCAAAACTACAAAAACATCTTGTCTTCATATCCCCTCATACTATCCCTGCAGGTCATTCATAATATACTTCTTCACATCCTGGAAAAATTAAAACATTGGAAGGGGTGAGCTCAGATGCTCAGTAAGGATAACAATATAGCTGAAGCTTTCATAAATAAACATAAACATTTAAGGCAATGTATAACTAAAACAAAATCCTTTTAAACTTTATCTTCAACATAATATGGCAAAAGTAAAATGAGATAATGCCATTTACTTATTCACATGGATATTCTACTGGTTGAATAATCACATGCAATATCAATAACCACTTTCATAATGATGGAATGCATAATGCCAGACTATCATAACCACGTAGTCAAGGCCTCATGCCAAGACCACAAATAAGATTTTGTCAAGGCCTCGTTCCAAGACACTAGTTTGTCTCATGATACCTAACGATGCATCGAGGAGCTATAGCGGGCTCCACCCGTCACTTATTAAGTCTAATGCATTCCTCATATGAATAGGTTTAAACATATCATAAACCATAACATAATCGTATCACATAAAACATGCATAAAGTAAACATAAAATTTCCACATTTCAATCACAAGATATCAATACAACACATTGATGTAATAAAAACACTCTCAAAACCATTTTCATTACCAAAATTAAAGAAAATTAAAACTTTGTATTTATTTTTCATTTTAAAAAGATATGGCTTGTAGAGGAAGCCGATACTCAAATAATGGTTACGACGGCGGAGAAGTCGTTGTCACCGCATACGTATGACAAAAACATTCCCTTTTGTCATTTAGTAAAACGCTTCGTATAAAAAAGATTCCTTTTGGATAAACGTAAAAGTCAAAGGGGTTTATACACTGTATAAAAGAAGGTTTTGTATAAAACAAAATATGCCTCAATGAAAGGAGATTGAGACGAAGTCCCATACAAAGATCATTTTTAAAATAAAATAGATATATTATGTATATTCACTATAAGTACACATAAATAAAGTACAAATAAAAGATATGACATAATAATATCATGACATAATTTGAAAGTAGGAGATTAACCCAAAGAATGGAAATTGGGTTAAGAAATTCCCTTACCTCGTGTCCGACGTGACTCGACCGCTCTTTAACCTCCTGAATAATAAACTAGAGTTAATATATAACTTCTTAAGAACCTTTTTCATGTTCATTATTCCTTTCATATCACTTATTACCATGTCATGAACATTATGTAATTATTTAATCTTATAACGGTCGTTTTGTCAATCTTAGGTACTTGAGTCAAAAATAAACTTCTTATAATTACACTTTGTTCATGTGGTAATATATCCATTATATCTAGAATTATATTCATGATGTAGATATCATATATATCATATATATCCAGTATATACATTCATTTATAATATTACATAACATTTAGAGGTAAGAAATGAAATTCACCGTTCGTGGAGACGGTAAGCCGTACGTACGCATGAACGGTACTTTCATTTCTATTTCGTATTTAATGGAATGAAGTTATAATTATATAAAGGTATAATATAATTCCAGTATAATATAATGTATAATACCAGTTACTCCATCCTTTATACATCCCACATATGGCATTAACGATTCAAATCACTTTGAGGGGGCGATAGTCCGCACTTTCTAAAATGAAATCATCGTGTTTACCCATAATGGAAATAATAAAGTATGCCATAAATGAGAAATACAGAAGCACAAGGAAAACATAAAAATAATATATATATAATATATGAAAATAGTGTCATCAAAATGGCCACCATTATAGGTGTTAAAAGAATATTGAATAATCATCATTTCGTGAGGAAAAAATTCGCCATCCACAGAAACCGTATGTTCTTTAACCATTAGACGAAGGTGTGTGTAAGTGTAAACCAAATCCTTATAATAACAACATCCTATTATATTTTATATACTGTTGTTGTTACAAAATAAAGGAATAAAAATAGTTTAAGGGGTTGGAGAAGCAAAATAAAACAAAACAACATTAGAGAAAACATTACCTTAAAATCAGGTAACTCTTTTTGATTTGAGCCAAAGGCTTCCTTGGGAAGAATTCTGCCCAAAGTGAGGCTTCTAAGAGTAAGGGAGGGAATTTGGGAGAGTATTTGGGCAGAGGTTGGCCGAGCCAAAAGTCTTTGAAGGTGTGAGTAAGGTGGTAGTGGTGGGGGCCTTTTATAAGAGGAGAGAAGGGGCACTCTTGGAAAGTAATAAAATGTTACTTTATTATACAATGCTTTTCGGATTCTAAAGGTTCCACACTTATATAATTCAAGGATAAGGTGATAAGGGTTAGAAATATACCCATCCAATAGGCTTTGTACAAGTGTAATGCTTAGATTTTACATTATCCTTCCATTTTATTAAAATCGTTAATTAATGAGGTAATCGCTGCATCATCATGTTGTCATTTATAATTTAATTTATTTAATGTCTAAAAAGTATAATTTTTTTTAATGATGTAGGAAATCTTTTTATCTTTATAATGAATATTTATAGTCAAAAATATTACTTGTATAACCCCATTTAAAAATTGTTTTAGTAAAACAACTTATGTTTTTGATATTTTTATTTTAACTTTAAATAAAAGTTATTTATGCCATTTTCCTAGAAAAGTGGCTCCATGGGGTACCCAAGTTGACCCATGGATTTTCTTGGTCGTCCATGACACATCCAATAGGGGTAGGACAAGTGTAAAGGTATTTTCCTATTTTTATAATATCATTTTTACCTTAAATTTCACTAATGACCTTTAATCGCGATTAATTAAACTTAAAAGTTACTATTCACTAAAATATTATTTTCATCCCATTGAACCACATTTTACTTCCTAATGGCTACCATGTATGTCAGATTTTTGAAAATAAAATCACAGAAGTGGTAATGTTTCATTTAAATAAAAAATCAGTTTTTTAACTACCACTTAGTGGTTTCACTATTCATCAAAAATTGAAGTTTTTTAGAACAATTCCAAAATTTCACCCTAAGCTATAATTGATATTCTGAATCCAAAAATGATGTCTATTTTACAAAATTCCAAACATATAAGTTGAATTAATTAATTTTATAATTATTTCCCGCTGTCACAACAAATAGCGGGTTTTTAAGAAACAATATATCTCAAAAGATTGACAATTGTTTATGTCCAACTTCAAAGTGAAATTAATTATAAGGACCACCATTGGATAAAATGGTAAAAATATATTCTAATTATATTTTAAAAAAACTCAATTATATAATTTATCACTACAAAATACTTTGATTAAAAAAGTTATTTTTAAGTATTTTTTACTATTCATAAAAAATTGGAAGCTCTCAGAAAATTACAGAAAATTCAAATTTGGATAATTTTGATATTCCGAATAAAAAAATGAAGTCCATTTTGAAATATAAAATTTATATAATTTCAAAAAGTGGGTATTACTATTTATAACTACAACTTTGATTGGTCGCGGTGTGTTAGAATCTCGAACTTGCGTACAATGCAAGCTATTGCATTATTGAAAGAGAAGCGTATCATGGAAGATCGGGGTGTTACATTCTCCCCTCCTTAAATAAATTGCGTCCTCGCAATTTGAAATTTTCTTTGAAAATAAAAGGTTGAAAATAGAAAATACATTTGTGGAAAACCCACATCGGAAATAAGGTTAATAAAATATAACTTTAAAAGAATGAAAGATAAGTACAAAGGTCACCCGAGATAGCCCATACTAGGATTCTATGAAAATATGGATATGGAAGAAAAACAAACCATCAAGGTCTGATGGAGAGTCGTAGAAAACTGGATTAGGAGAAAGTTAACCATAAGAAAATCACAAACTTGTGATTGGTTAAATAGTCATTGAATCCCCAGTTGGAAAAGTTAACCGGCAACGTTTTAGTTTTAAGTTACCCTTTATAAATTTGAGGAATTTATTTAGGATATTTACTAAGAACATAAGGGAATATACATACTTGTTATGTAGACTTTCATTCTTTAATAAATTTTTACCACAAACCCATCTTTCACTCTAAAAGGTAATAGAACTCAAAAATATTCTATTTATCCTAATTGTATATGGTTCCAAATATTAACACATACAATTTAGATTAGGAAAAATATTTTGAAATAACCAGGGACTTCCTGTAGGCTAGTGGTAGGTAATAAAGGCCTGTCGCGCAATGGTTGTGGGTTTGATTCCTGCAGCTTTGTCCGATGCGACGGGTTATGCCCCACCCTGCAGGTTGTCCTTTTCCTAAAAATATAGTATTATAATATTCCAAAAATAATCTTCAGAAATTTTTTAACCTTAAACAATACTATTCAAAGTTCAACTCAATCCATCCCAACCTTTATTGTTATCCAAAATACCTCTGTCCAGACTTTATCTAAAATGTCCTTAAATTCCAAAATCAATTGCAACATTAGATTCCCCAAACAAAGTAAGGTTTCTCTTATTGTCACATACTGAAAATATTATTACCTTAATCATATTAAATCCTTAATGAAAACAAAAAGTACTGCAGTACAATCCTTATATACTCCATAATTATTATAACCAGTACATCATTGATACAACACTCAAATGACAAAATTATTTAATAACAACATAAGAACTCTAATCATTCCTCCTCATCTGTGGTAGTATCATAACTTGATTATTATCCAATAACATCATTTGGGGCATACTCTGATGATTTGGACATTGATTTGCATAGTGTCCCCACTCTTGGTAGACGATGTATTGTACATTTGAAACCTTTTTCTTACCCTTGCAGTCACGCACTAGGTGTCCTTTTTCTTCACACTCAAAACAAACTCCCATTCCCTTCAGGAAAGTTCCAAGGTGTTTCTTCCCACAATTATCAAATATTGGAAAATTCTTCTTTTCCCTCGTCCCTTTATCCATCATTCTCTCTTCCATCCTTTTCTTCTCTTTCATCCCTTCAAATCCATAAGACTCAGAGAATTCTCTACTTATCTTATTAACACATGATACTATTTCTTCATATGTTGAGAACACATGGGAGACTATTTCCCTTCTAAATGTTGGATTAATACTGTGAAAGATATGATCCTTCTTACACTTTGGATCATACGTATTGATGGAGTTCACATTCCATCTACTGGGCACCATTTCTATAAAATGACATAAACTAGGTTAGTTTATGAATTAAAATACATAATTCCATACTTGTAAAACACTTAACATAAATTGAACTATTTATGTATATAATCCATAATCATAAAAATATTTTCTTTGAGGAAGTATATACTCATAAACCATTCATAATGGTTTGTAAAGAAAATGAGAATTATCCTAAGCATATCCCCCAGGAGTGTCGTAACCAAGAGTGCAGCAAGGCCCGTTGTCGTGCACCAGTTCTCGTTCGAGTCTAGGTCAAAGCGGTGTTTTCGGTTTTTACCCCTAGGTACATCTGTGCCAGAGCCACCTCTACCTGCTCGTATCCAGACAGGGATATATTGCTCGGAAAACTCACAAAATCTCTATAATACCAAAATTCTAGGAAGTTCTTCTATACTAATCCTCAAAGTCTATCTTCGGGCTATGTGATCTAATCAGAGTTTATCTAAATCTAGCTTCCAAGGTTAGTACTAAAATACCTCTGATACCAACTGTAACACCCCGACCCCAGCTACCCAGAGTCGGTGCGTTACTTCGTAACATTGACATGATCACAAAAGATCAAGTCTCGAAAGACCGATTAGTTTAGTAGCCTTGGAACACTAGATACATTCATAAGTTTTAAATTACATCATAAAGTAATTCAAAAATACAAAAACATCTTGTATTAATATCCCCTCATACTATCCCTGCAGGTCATTCATAATATACTTCTTCACATCCTGGAAAAATTAAAACATTGGACGGGGTGAGCTCAGATGCTCAGTAAGGATAACAATATAGAGGAAGCTTTCATAAATAAACATAAACATTTAAGGCATTGTATAAATAAAACAGAAGACTTTTAAACTTGATCTTCAACATAATATGGAAAAAGTAAAATGAGATAATTCCATTTACTTATTCACATGGATATTCTACTGGTCGAATAATCAAATGCAATATCAATAACCACTTTTATAATAATGGAATGCATAATGCCAGACTATCATAACCACGTAGTCAAGGCCTCGTGCCAAGAACACAGATAAGATTTTGTCAAGGCCTCATTCCAAGACACTAGTTTGTCTCATGAGACCTACCGATGCATCGAGGAGCTATAGCGGGCTCCACTCGTCACTTATTAAGTCTAATGCATTCCTCATATGAATAGGTTTAAACATATCATAAACCATAACATAATTGTATCACATAAAACATGCATAAAGGAAACAGAAAATTTCCATATTTCAATCACAAGATATCAATACAACACATTGATGTAATAAAAACACTCTCAAAACCATTTTCATTACCAAAATTAAAGAAAATTAAAACTTTTTATTTATTTTTCATTTTAAAAATATATGGCTTGTAGAGGAAGCCGATACTCAAATAATGGTCACGACGGAGGAGAAGTCATTGTCGCCGCATACGTACGACCAAAACATTCCCTTTTTTCATTTTGTAAAAATCTTCGTATAAAAAAGATTCCATTTGGATAAACGTAAAAGTCAAAGGGGTTTATACACTGTATAAAAGAAGGTTTTGTATAAAACAAAATATTCCTCAATGAAAGGAGATTGAGACGAAGTCCCATACAAAGATCATTTTTAAAATAAAATAGATATATTATGTGTATTCACTATAATTACACATAAATAAAGTACAAATACAAGATATGACATAATAATATCATGACATAATTTGAAAGTAGGAGATTAACCAAAAGAATGGAAATTGGGTTAAGAAATTCCCTTACCTCGTGTCCGACTTGACTCGACCGCTCTTTAACCTCCTGAATAATAAACTAGACTTAATATATACCTTCTTAAGAACCTTTTTCATGTTCATTATTCCTTTTATATCACTTATTATCATGTCATGAACATTATGTAATTATTTAAGCTTATAACGGTCGTTTTGTCGATCTTAGGTACTTGAGTCAAAAATAAACTTCTTATAATTACACTTTGTTCATGTGGTAATATATCCATTATATCAAGAATTATATTGATGATGTAGATATCATATATATCATATATATACATTATATACATTCATTTATAATATTACATAACATTTAGAGTTAAGAAATGAAATGCACCGTTCGTGGAGACTGTAAGCCGTACGTACGCATGAACGCTACTTTCATTTCTATTTCGTATTTAATGGAATGAAGTTATAATTATATAAAGGTATAATATAATTCCAGTATAATATAATGTATAATACCATTTACTCCATCCTTTATACATCCCACATATGGCATTAACGATTCAAATCACTTTAAGGGGGCGGTAGTCCGCACTTCCTAAAATGAAATCATCGTGTTTACCCATAATGGAAATCATAAAGTATGCCATAAATGAGAAATACAGAAGCATAAGGAAAACATAAACATAATATATATATCATATATGAAAATAGTGTCATCAAAATGGCCACCATTATAGGTGTTAAAAGAATATTGAACAATCATCGTTTCGTGAGGCAGAAATTCGCCATCCACAGAAACAATATGTTCTTTAACCATTAGACGAAGGTGTGTGTAATTGTAAACCAAATAATTATAATAAAAACATCCTATTATATTTTAGATACCGTTGTTGTTACAAAATAAAGGAATAAAAAGAGTTTAATGGGTTGGAGAAGCAAAATAAAACAAAACAACATTAGAGAAGACATTACCTTAAAATCAGGTAACTCTTTTTGATTTGAGCCAAAGGCTTCCTTGTGAAGAATTATGCCCAAAGTGAGGATTCTAGGAGTAAGGGAGGGAAGTTGGGAGAGTATTTGGGCAGAGGTTGGCTGAGCCAAAAGGCTTTGAATGTGTGAGTAAGGTGGTAGTGGTGGGGGCCTTTTATAAGAGGAGAGAAGGGGAACTCTTGGAAAGTAATAAAATGTTACTTTATTATACAATGCTTTTCGGATTATAAAGGTCCTACACTTATATAATTCGAGGATAAGGTGATAAGGGTTAGAAATATACTCATACAATAGGCTTTGGACAAGTGTAATTCTTAGATTTTACATTATCCTTCCATTTTATTAAAATCGTTAATTAATGAGGTAATCGCTGCATCATCATGGTGTCATTTATAATTTAATTTATTTAATGTTTAAAAATTATAAAAAAAATTATAATGATGTAGTAAATATTTTTATATTTCCAATGAATATTTATAGTCAAAAATATTACTTGTATAACCCCATTTAAAAATTGTTTTAGTAAAACAACTTATATTTTTGATATTTTTATTTTAACTTTAAATAAAAGTTATTTATGTCATTTTCCTAGAAAAGTGGCTCCATGGGGTCCCCAAGTTGACCCATGGATTTTATTGGTCGGCCATGACACATAAAATAGGGGTAGTACAAGTGTCAAGGTATTTTCATATTTTTATAATATCATTTTTACCTTAAATTTCACTAATGACCTTTAATCGCGATTAATTAAACTTAAAAGTTACTATTCACCAAAAAATTATTTTCATCCCATTGAACCACATTTTACTTTCTAATGGAAACCATGAATGTCAGATTTTTGAAAATTAAATCACAGAAGTGGTAATGTTTCATTTAAACGAAAAATCAGTTTTTTAACTACCACTTAGTGGTTTCACTATTCATCAAAAATTGATGTTTTTCAAAACAATGCCAAAATTTCACCCTAAGCTATAATTGATATTCCGAATCCAAAAATTATGTCTATTTTACAAAATTCCAAACATATAAGTTGCATTAATTAATTTTATAATTAATTCCCACTGTCACAATAAATAGCGTGTTTTTAAGAAACAATATATATCAAAAGATTGACAATTGTTTATGTCCAACTTCAAAGTGAAATTAATTCTAAGGACCAACATTGGATAAAATGGTAAAAATATATTCTAATTATATTTTAAAACCACTCAATAGTATAATTTATCACTATAAAATACTTTGATTAAAAAAGTTATTTTTATGTATTTTTCACTATTCATAAAAAATTGGAAGCTCTCAGAAAATTACAAAAAATTCAACTTTGGATAATTTCAATATTCCGAATACAAAAATAAAGTCCATTTTGAAATATAAAATTTATATAATTTCAAAAAGTGGGTATTACTATTTATAACTACAACTTTAATTGGTCGCGGTGTGTTAGAATCTCGAACTTGCGTACAATGCAAGCTATTGCATTATTGAAAGAGAAGCGTATCGTGGAAGCTTGTGGTGTTACATTCTCCCCTCCATCAGTAAATTGCGTCCTCGCAATTTGAAATTTTCTTTGAAAATAAAAGGTTGAAAATAGAAAATAACTTTGTGGAAAACCCACATCGGAAATAAGGTTAATAAAACATAACTTTAAAAGAACGAAAGATAAGTACAAAGGTCACCCGAGATAGCCCATACTAGGATTCTATGAAAATATGGATTTGGAAGAAAAACAAACCATCAAGGTCTGATGGAGAGTCGTAGAAAACTGGATTAGGAGAAAGTTAACCATAAGAAAATCACAAACTTGTGATTGGTTAAATAGTCATTGAATCCCGAGTTGGAAAAGTTAACCGGCAACGTTTTTGTTTTAAGTTACCTTTTATAAAGTTGAGGAATTTATTTAGGATATTTACTAAGAACGTAAGGGAATATACATACTTGTTATGTATACTTTCATTCTTTAATAAATTTTTACCACAAACCCATCTTTCACTCTAAAAGGTAATAGAACTCAAAAATATTCTATTTATCCTAATTGTATAAGGTTCCAAATATTAACACATGCCATTTAGATTAGGAAAAATATTTTGTAATAACCAGGGACTTCCTGTAGGCTAGTGGTGGGTAATAAAGGCCTGTCGTACTATGGTTGTGGGTTCGATTCTTGCAGCTTTGTCCGATGCGATGGGTTATGCCCCACCCTGCAGGTTGTCCTTTTCCTAAAAATATAGTATTATAATATTCCAAAAATAATCTTCAGAAATTTTTTAACCTTAAACAATACTATTCAAAGTTTAGCTCAATCCATCCCAACCTTTATTGTTATCCAAAATACCTCTGTCCAGACTTTATCTAAAATGTCCTTAAATTCCAAAATCAATTGCAACATTAGATTCCCCAAACAAAGTAAGGTTTCTCTTATCGTCACATACTGAAAATATGATTACCTTAATCATATTAAATCCTTAATGAAAACAACAAGTACTACAGTACAATCCTTATATACTCCATAATTATTATAACCAGTACATCATTGATACAACACTCAAATGACAAAATTATTTAATAACATAAGAACTCTAATCATTCCTCCTCATTTGTGGTAGTATCATAACTTGATTATTATCCAATAATATCATTTGGGGTATACTCTGATGATTTGGACATTGGTTTGCGTAGTGTCCCCACTCTTTGCAGATGATGCATTGTACATTTGAAACCTTTTTCTTACCCTTGCAGTCACGCACTTGGTGTCCTTTTTCTCCACTCTCATAACAAACTCCCATTCCCTTCAGGAAAGTTCCAAGGTGTTTCTTCCCACAATTATCAAATATTGGAAAATTCTTCTTTTCCCTCGTCCCTTTATCTATCATTCTCTCTTCCATCCTTTTCTTCTCTTTCATCCCTTCAAATCCATAAGACTCAGAGAATTCTCTACTTATCTTATTAACACATGATACTATTTCTTCATATGTTGAGAACACATGGGAGACTATTTCCCTTCTAAATGTTGGCTTAATACCGCGAAAGATATGATCCTTCTTACTCTTTGGATCATACGTATTGATGGAGTTCACATTCCTTCTACTGGGCGCCATTTCTATAAAATGGCATAAACTAGGTTAGTTTATGAATTAAAATACATAATTCCATACTTGTAAAACACTTAACATAAATTGAACTATTTATGGATATAATCCATAATCATAAAAATATTTTCTTTGAGGAAGTATATACTCATAAACCATTCATAATGGTTTGTAAAGAAAATGAGAATTATCCTAAGCATATCCCCCGGGAGTGTCGTAACCAAGAGTGCAGCAAGGCCCGTTGTTGTGCACCAGTTCTCGTTCGAGTCTAGCTCAAAGCGGTGTTTTCAGGTTTTACCCCTAGGTACATCTGTGCCAGAGCCACCTCTACCTGCTCGTATCCAGACAGGGATGTATTGCTCGGAAAACTCACAAAATCTCTACAATACCAAAATTCTAGGAAGTTCTTCTATACTAATCCTAAAATTCTATCTTCCGGCTATGTGCTGTAATCAGAGTTTATATAAATCTAGCTTCCAAGGTTAGTACTAAACTACCTCTGATACCAACTGTAACACCCCGACCCCAGCTACCCAGAGTCGGTGCGTTACTTCGTAGCATTGGCATGATCACAAAAGATCAAGTCTCGAAAGACCAATTAGTTTAGTAGCCTTGGAACACTAGATACATTCATAAGTTTTACATTACATCATAAAGTAATTCAAAACTACAAAAACATCTTGTCTTCATATCCCCTCATACTATCCCTGTAGGTCATTCATAATATACTTTTTCACATCCTGGAAAAATTAAAACATTGGAAGGGGTGAGCTCAGATGCTCAGTAAGGATAACAATATAGCGGAAGCTTTCATAAATAAACATAAACATTTAAGGCAATGTATAACTAAAACAAAAGCCTTTTAAACTTGATCTTCAATATAATATGGAAAAATTAAAATGAGATAATTCCATTTACTTATTCACATGGATATTCTACTGGTCGAATAATCAAATGCAATATCAATAACCACTTTCATAATGATGGAATGCATAATGTCAGACTATCATAACCACGTAGTCAGGGCCTCGTGCCAAGACCACAAATAAGATTTTGTCATGGCCTTGTTACAAGACACTAGTTTGTCTCATGAGACCTACCGATGCATTGAGGAGCTATATCGGGCTCCACTCGTCACATATTAAGTCCAATGCATTCCTCATATGAATAGGTTTAAACATATCATAAACCATAACATAATCGTATCACATAAAACATGCATAAAGGAAACATAAAATTTCCACATTTCAATCAAAAGATATCAATACAACACATTGATGTAATAAAAACACTCTCAAAACCATTTTCATTACCAAAATTAAAGAAAATTAAAACTTTGTATTTATTTTTCATTTTAAAAAAATATGGATTGTAGAGGAAGCCGATACTCAAATAATGGTCACGACGGCGGAGAAGTCATTGTCGCCGCATACGTACGACAAAAACATTCCCTTTTGTCATTTAGTAAAACTTTTCGTATAAAAAAATATTTCTTTTGGATAAACGTAAAAGTCAAAGGGGTTTATAAACTGTATAAAAGAAGGTTTTGTATAAAACAAAATATGCCTCAATGAAAGGAGATTGAGATGAAGTCCCATACAAAGATCATTTTTAAAATAAAATAGATATATTATGTGTATTCACTATAAGTACACAAAAATAAAGTACAAATACAAGATATGACATAATAATATCATGACATAATTTGAAAGTAGGAGATTAACTCAAAGAATGGAAATTGGGTTAAGAAATTCCCTTACCTCGTGTCCGAATTGACTCGACCGCTCTTTAACCTCCTGAATAATAAACTAGATTTAATATATACCTTCTTAAGAACCTTTTTCTTGTTCATTATTCCATTTATATCACTTATTACCATGTCATGAACATTATGTAATTATTTAAGATTATAACGGTCGTTTTGTCGATCTTAGGTACTTGAGTCAAAAATAAACTTCTTATAATTACACTTTGTTCATGTGGTAATATATCCATTATATCCAGAATTATATTCATGATGTAGATATCATATATATCATATATATCCATTATATACATTCTTTTATAATATTACATAACATTTAGAGGTAAGAAATGAAATGCACCGTTCGTGGAGACTGTAAGCCGTACGTACGCATGAACGCTACTTTCATTTCTATTTCGTATTTAATGGAATGAAGTTATAATTATATAAAGGTATAATATAATTCCAGTATAATATAATGTATAATACCATTTACTCCATCCTTTATACATCCCACATATGGCATTAATGATTCAAATCAGTTTGAGGGGGCGGTAGTCCGCACTTCCTAAAATGAAATCATCGTGTTTACCTATAATGGAAATCATAAAGTATGACATAAATGAGAAATAAAGAAGAATAAGTAAAACATAAACATAATATATATATCATATATGAAAATATTTTCATCAAAATGGCCACCATTATAGGTGTTAAAATAATATTGAACAATCATCGTTTCGTGAGGCAGAAATTCGCCATCCACAGAAACAATATGTTCTTTAACCATTAGACGAAGGTGTGTGTAAGTGTAAACCAAATCCTTATAATAAAAAAATCCTAGTATATTTTAGATACTGGTGTTGTTACAAAATAAAGGAATAAAAAGAGTTTAAGGGGTTGGAGAAGCAAAATAAAACAAAACAACATTAGAGAAGACATTACCTTAAAATCAGGTAACTCTTTTTGATTTGAGCCAAAGGCTTCCTTGGGAAGAATTATTCCCAAAGTGAGGCTTATAGGAGTAAGGGAGGAAAGTTGGGAGAGTATTTTTGCAGAGGGTGGCTGAGCCAAAATGCTTTGAATGTGTGAGTAAGGTGGTAGTGGTGGGGGCCTTTTATAAGAGGAGAGAAGGGGCACTCCTGGAAAGTAATAAAATGTTACTTTATTATACAATTATTTTAGGATTCTAAAGGTCCCACACTTATATAATTCGAGGCTAAGGTGATAAGGGTTAGAAATATACTCATCTAATAGGCTTTGGACAAGTTTAATTCTTAGATTTTACATTATCCTTCCATTTTATTAAAATCGTTAATTAATGAGGTAATCGCTGCATCATCATGGTGTCATTTATAATTTAATTTATTTAATGTCTAAAAATTATAAAAAATTATCATGATGTAGGAAATCTTTTTATATTTCTAATTAATATTTATAGTCAAAAATATTACTTTTATAACCCCATTTAAAAATTGTTTTAGTAAAACAACTTATGTTTTTGATATTTTTATTTTAACTCTTAATAAAAGTTATTTATGTAATTTTCCTAGAAAAGTGGCTCCATGGGGTCCCCAAGTTGACCCATGGATTTTCTTGGTCGGCCATGACACATCCAATAGGGGTAGGACAAGTGTCAAGGTATTTTCATATTTTTATAATATCATTTTTACCTTAAATTTCACTAATGACCTTTAATCGCGATTAATTAAACTTAAAAGTTACTATTCACCAAAAAATTATTTTCATCCCATTGAACAACATTTAACTTCCTAATGGAAACCATGTTTGTTGGATTTTTGAAAATCAAATCACAGAAGTGGTAATGTTTCATTTAAATGAAAAATCAGTTTTTTAACTACCACTTAGTGGTTTCACTATTCATCAAAAATTGAAGTTTTTCAGAACAATGCCAAAATTTCACCCTAAGCTATAATTGATATTCTGAATCAAAAAATGTTGTTTATTTTAAAAAATTACAAACATATAAGTTTCATTAATTAATTTTATAATTAATTCCCACTGTCACAACAAATAGCGTGTTTTTAAGAAACAATATATATCAAAAGATTGACAATTGTTTATGTCCAACTTCAAAGTGAAATTAATTCTAAGGACCACCATTGGATAAAATGGTAAAAATATATTATAATTATATTTTAAAACCACTCAATAGTATAATTTATCACTATAAAATACTTTTATTAAAAAAGTTATTTTTAAGTATTTTTCACTATTCATAAAAAATTGGAAGCTCTCAGAAAATTACAAAAAATTCAACTTTGGATAATTTCGATATTCTGAATATAAAAATGAAGTCCATTTTGAAATATAAAATTTATATAATTTCAAAAAGTGGGTATTACTATTTATAACTACAACTTTGATTGGTCGCGGTGTGTTAGAATCTCGAACTTGCGTACAATGCAAGTTATTGCATTATTGAAAGAGAAGCGTATCGTGGAAGCTCGGGATGTTACAATTATTATGTGATTATTGTTGATGCTCTATTGTGTGGTATATTTTTGTGAAAAGTGATGTGTTGGTTTTCAAAGATTAATGAAAAGTGTCGAGAAAATGTGTTATACTCACTTTATTTATTATTAAAATGAAAACACCATAATTCCCCTTTAAAATGATAAGGCCACTTACTTGGTAAAGAATCTAGATTTGAATAAAAAAGGTAAATTTACCATGTTTTGTTTTAAAGTGGAAAGGTGTGGAAAACATGGTTTTTTATATTGTATTACAAACTTAAAATTGATGTTTTTTACTAAAAGAAAGTTCATTGAAAGTAGATTGTTCTAGAATGCCTACAAAGTTTAAATTCTCATACCTGCAGTTCTTTCTTGTTTTTTGGTTTCTACTTTAGGTTCCATATTATGTTTGATCACCATAGTAGAGGGTTAGATATGGTATCATAGAGTGACCCTTGATGTCACATGGACACATTATTGTAATAAGGTTCAGTTGGGGTTTTATTTTTAACTTTTTTATATTTTTTATTTTTTGTATAAATTATTTTAAGTAATTGTATTTATTATAGACTTATCTGTTTATGTTTGGTTGTTCAATTTATTTTATTGTATGAAATAATTATCTTGGTTATATATTGATTCCATGGAACTAGTTGGCAGCCTGGGAGGATCAGGAATGCTTCTTGGGCCTTATCTCAGCCCGACTTTGGTGACATACTTGGGGTCAACATGGGTTGGTTCATGACATGATTTCAATTCTTCTATTAAAGCAGTGTCTCTAAATAATGGAACACATTTATTTATCTCATAATCACCATGATTACTAATCCATAAAATGAAAATAATTAATTTTGGATCATAATATTATCTTATACTTCTATACATACAATAGGGGTGAATTGAAGTTTAAAAATACTTTAAACAAGAAAAAAAGGCCACTTAAAGTAAATTTATCACACTCATACATAGTACAATTATCAAAGTGAAGATCATAATCTAAATGAATGTGATTAACATCAAAGTATGATCATTTTTAATTATAATTATATTGTTAAAAATTTAAAAAAAGAATAGTATAAAGACATACTTTCTATAATTTGAACAATGGAATAAGAAACTTATAAAAAAATCAATACAATAGATAGTAATATTAAGAATGGATTTGAAGCTATATTAAAAATATTGAAATACTTTAACCATAATATTATTTTAGTTAATAACCTTTACTAAAGGTATCCATGTTTTTATACTTATAGTAAAGTCTACCTTTCCTTACTTGGAAAAACCTCGATACAGTGATTAGAATAAGATTTATTTTCATATCCCGAGAAGACCTTGAAATGATGATCAATTTATGACTTCAAATCCCCGAAATCCATTGATCTGATGGATTGGATTCACCATATTCCTATCCCTAGAATACCATAATCATTACAATGATCCAATGTTGAATAAAAATGTAAATGATATGAAGGAGACAACCTAGAAAGGATTCATTAGAACTAAAACTATTTAAAGTGTTAAAATGACTAAGAATGAGATTTTTAGGAATGGAAAACCTAAAAAGACTTGAGTTAAAAAATTATCATATCCAAACTCTTCAAATGAATGACTATTTATAGGTGATTCTCTAATGATCAAATTTATGTGTTTTTAGAAATAGAATCGGACAGCTGGGGCTTCACATCTCACAATTCTCTTTCATAACTAAATGTCTAACTTCATTTTTTTAACACCATTATAGTGATAAATGTATTTATTTTGATAGAAATATATATATATATATTTTTTAAAAACATAGTTTAGTATGATGGAATTATTTATCAATTGTCAATATTATAATCCTTAGGATATTTGGTCTGATTATTTTAGAACCGGAATTAGACAAATGATCATTATTATTTTCAGTATTAATGAAAAGAAGAAAGTCTAACTCTTGGTTTGATAAAAGGAAAGTCTGATGTTTCAGACACATTATCAATACAATGTTGATAATGAAAAATATTATGTTTATATTCATAATACATTATAACTTTTTCTATGTATGGTAAAAGATAATGTTTTTTACAAAAAAAATACTAAAACTCTTAGAACATAAAATGTTAATAAACATATTTTAAAAACTTTTTCACGATTTAAAAATCTAATGGATTGAAAAATTAAGAATTAATAATTATATCTCAACAATACCCACCTTTTTGGAAATCACAAATAAAAAACCTAAATTGAAAAATAACATGAAATACTTATAGTTTGTTGTTCTTTTAAGAACTCAGAAGTAATTATTTTGTACTAAACTCCCCCTGAGTGTTTAAATATTTTTGAATTTGATTGAGAGAATTAGAATTATTCTTCCTTAAATAATACTTCTCCTACTTAGTATAATATCTTACCTTTTAAAATAACATATTCCCCATTTCGAAACAATTTTTTTATAAATGATTCTCCCCTTCATATACCATTCTACCCCTCTATTATTTTCAAAAAATAATTGTAAAGAATATGATGTTTCCAAAAGTGTTAAAAAATTAACATAAGAAACAATATTGAACTATCTTGTCATCCGTATAAATATGAAATAATATATAACCAACTGGAATTGGAAAACATTAATGCATAACTAAATTTGATGAAAGGTAATCCATTCATAAACATTTTAAACACTTTATGACAAATACATCAATTATTCAAAAGGGAAAAATCATTATTTATTCATTAAGGTCATTATGAATGAATTCATATTCTTGAACTTACTCTGATCATTTTTTATCTTTTACACATCTTCAGGGCACCCAGCTTATGAACTTATTCTTTCATACTTTTAACTTCCTCAAAAAGTTCTTTGTTTTGTTCCCTTGATATGATCACTCCATATTCACATTACAAGAGTCTGATCATCTCTAACTTCATGTCACGTTTCTTTTATTTCAAAAAATTCATATCCTCAGTTGATTCATCAGTATAATCTATAAATAATTCAATAAAAATTACTCTATCCTCTATATCTGATGATAAATTTTTGAAGGAATCATTTGATTATAAAAGAAGTAGTTTTATATCATTGAACTAGTCATATTGATAAAAAATATCGGAATCAGATTGTTATATCACTTCACCATATAATTTCATGAACTTTTGTTAGTATGGGAATTTTTGTTAAAGTTTTTCAATTTAACTTCAATCTGAATCACTGATTTTGTAAGAACATTTATTATATGCAATTTCTCAATAAGACTATTTTCAAGGATTTCACACATTTCTTCATGGTTAGGAGAGTATGGAATTATAGATATACTCTTCATGGATTAAAAGATGTAATAAAAACTTTTTCTGCAGTTTTTTTTCTCTAAATCTGATGATCCTGAGGATGGTTTGGGAAGTATAATTCTCCTCATTTTAGTGTCAAAATCCATTACTTTATTTTAATCTTTTGTAGATGCTTTGTTTTCATCAGAAATTTCTCGAATTTCAACATCATTATCATATTCTTCTTTATCAGATACTTTAATATTTGATAGTTGATATAAATATAATTTCTTTGATGACACTTCTTATTATTTTTATAATGATGATTTTTATTCCTAATTACATTAATATTTTTAATCCATAGAATATTTTGGAGGTAAACTTGATGAGTATGAGGACAAATCTGATGAATCCCTTTCTGACTTCAGTTCTTCACTATCATGTTCTACATTATATTTAGTCTCCTCCCCTTCTTCTTATACTTCATCTTCTTCCTATTCTAATAATTATTCATATTATTCTTCTTCTAATACTGCTTATTCATCATATTTTCCTTTTTATTATTCTCTATGTTATTTTTAAACTTTTTATTAAGTTCTTCCTCTACCTTTCTGGATTTTCTCAAGCTTTCATTTCTGGATAAATGTGGCCCTGATTGTTTCTCTAGAGCATTTGGGAAAGATTATTTAACATCATCCATTATTTTTCCCTTATCCTCCACATGATGGATCTTAGCAGGTACAATGGATGTTTCTTCAAAAACCAACCATGCTTCTGGATTTATCTAATCAGTGTTGTATATTAAAAGCACAATATTTTCAAAATATATCTCAACACATTTTATAATGTTTTCAAAAGTTTAATCTCTGTAAAATCTTTTATTTTTCTTTATTTTTGTTTAATATTCTTGAGGATGTTCTATAGTTCGTATCTTTAGATATTTAACTTCAGCAAGGACAATTAAAAACTCTAGATCCCCTGGCTTCTTCTATGATTTATGATCCATCATATTTTCAAATACTTCATCAATAATTTTAATTTTTTCTTTTTATTTATAGGTTCATAAGCCTCAAAAATTATTTTTAATCTTATCTTCCTTAGATTTATTTGATGGTTTTCCTTCAATACATAACCATAAATGTTTTCAACAAACATCTTTTATTTAGAATCAATGACCAACTTCATTCTTGATCATGCATCCTCATTGATAAAAGAAGTAATTTTAGTCAGTAGATATGATTTGTTATCTACTTTTAAGATTTATATACACATGACAACAATATTACTAAGGAAGGCTGAGAACATTATTATCTTTGACTTGATTGAGGAAGTTTTGATGTTATCCACCATGATAAAGTCAAACATTACCATGTAAATCTTCCTCATATTCACCAAATAATCAATTAAAAAGCATCAGATACTTTGATATTATCCCTATATCATTTCCTTGAAAAAATATAACTTTTTATCTATACAGATATGATTATTTTATCTCGATTCATGTGATAAAATTTCCTCACTTTTTAATAATGTTAAAACATATTTTTTCTTGTTAAAATTTCAAATATCATTTGGTAGATTATGGGATGGAAAATATGATTATAATCTTGATGTAAATCCAATGAAATATGAAACCCACATATAAGAAAAATTATACCTTTTACCAAACAAAATAAAAGATATTTTTCCTAAGCATTTTCCTTGAAATACTATAATGAAGCATAATGTCATGAACCAAGACTGGTTTCCATCAAACCCAGTGCCCGAACCAGTCTGCGGCAAGCTCTGAGGGGTGTTCCTGATCCCCATGGGCAAGAACAAGTTCCCGGGTATCAAAAATGATTCAAGGGAATGATTTACCTGAATTAGTAAACATAAACAACCAACAAGACAAATAAACCAAAACTAAAAATAGATGACCAAACATGCCCTTAAACTAATATCAAATTTAAGGTTTACAAATAAACTCAAAAACCCAAGGAAACTACAATAAAGAAAAAAACTATAACTCCAACAAAAACCTCCTAGAAACACTGGGTGCAACATCCTCAAGCTACCAACACCATCCAGTATGAGAAGACAATCAACAAATAGAACCTCCATCACTAATCATGATGCATCAACATGCAATACGCAAAGAAAAGGGTCTACAAACACCCAAAGTTGTATGTAGGGTGTGAGCCAAAATCCAAGTATGATACCACCAAATAAAAATAATTCATGCCACAACATCAAGATATAATTTAATATACTAATTAAAAAACTTACTTTTAAATCTCATTTTAAGAAAAACATTTATAATCTAAAAGTTAAAAAAGAAATACATGCAGAAAACCCATTTTTTCAAACACTATTTTTGATTGGAAGAGAAAAAAAATCATAAAGAACACACATGAACCCACATGGTCCTCAATATTATGATGGAGAGAACCACATAATGAATAGTAGATCACTACTAGTGAACCCTCTATGGTAGCTAGCACGTGTGGGATGCTAGAAAAATCGTACCTCAATGTAAACGTGGCATTGGAACCACAATGATAAACGTTATCATGCATGATCCACGTGTACAGAAACACATCCATAACACATCGGTCTCTATTCACCACAAAAGTTTAGTTAGTGTTATTACGTGAATCCTACTAGGTGAGATAAGGATGAACCACTTACGTATCATCTAGCGTAACAGTCCAAATCTTCAAACCTATGTTCCCTGGGGTTTCTCTTATGCTGAATAAATTTCCACATTCACATATCACACACACCACAACTTTCATAACCAATGTCAATCATTCAAAAAAAATCACCAATTTCATGAAAAAACTATTTTTCATCTCACACATTCCAAAATCCTTTTTCAAATATATTTTTAATACAAACCAATAGTGCCCTATAAAGAAAGCTTACCAAAAACAAGTCAAAACATGTTCCATACCTATTACTTAATTTAATGATCATTTTCACAATTTATAAAACATTATTAAATAACACAATAAGGGCTTACACCACAAATATACCCAATTCCATGTAAAAAAGTCATTTCTAAAACATTTGAACATTAGAAAAACCACTTTTGAAAACATACGCACACCAATGTATTTCTTAATTATTCGTCACACATTTTATGTGATTTAATAAACTATTATAAAAATTTATAAAAAAATTTCAATAAAAACTCCAATTATAATTACACCAAAAGGTACACCCAAACCCTTTTTTAAAAAACAAACTACTGCACACCTATGATATATCCAAAGGCAATTTCCAGCACACACATAGTTTCGTAAAGAAAATTCATGAATTAAAAAATGACATCAAGTGGAAAAAAAGGGTTAGTAGGGAAAAATATTCAATTTCACATAAAACATCCTCATTAAATACTAAAAACATGATTAATCTTACTAATTACCATTTTCTTACCACACAATTAATGTAATAAACAATTTCAATAATTTATAAAACATCCACAGAAGGATCAACCAAAGTTTACTCCAAAATGCACCCGGTTTCATATAAAAATGTAACTTTAAAACTAAATTCACAACATTATCGTACTAAGAAATGTTTCTCACCTAACAAAAATCCCATAAAACATTTTTATAAAACGAAACACTAATTGTTCATTCCCTAAACATAGAATATTTCCATTATAAATTCTATTCTCCACACATAAACATGTCAACACATTGAAAATATAATTATCACTAATAAATGAAACCATATGAAACATCTATAAATTTAAATAAATACATTAAATTTATCAAATAATGTTACTGAATGGAACCACCTACCTCGATGTCAAAACCCCCCAAAATGGTTTGAAATATTCAAATTCCATGGGGAAATATAAATTGTGAACCGATTTCACCATAAGGAACCTAGATCAAACCCAAATTCATGAATTTGAACCAATAACATCATAATAAAACCCCAAACAACATGGAATACCACACTAAAACCCTAATAGTAGAAGGAAAACTCACCCAAGGTAGAACATAGGTGTGGTGGAGGGGGAAACTGCACTACTGGAAAATACCCCTATACCCACGTTTTAAGAAAACCGTGGGCATATATATATTTTGAGAACCTATACCCACGGTTTTCCAAAAATGTGGGTATAGGTCACCTATACCCACGGTTTTCCACAAAACCGTGGGTATAGAGTTTTTTTGAAGCCCTATACCCACGGTTTTGGAAGAACTGTGGGGATAAATATTTTTTTTCGAACACATATACCCACGGTTTTTGAAAACCGTGGGGATAAATTCAACATATTATAGAGGAAAAAAATGTGCGGGAAACAAAAAAAATTTGGTGGGAAAACTTATACCCCCAATCCGAAATAATATATTTAGTTTAATAGAAATTTAGAAACAAATTAATTCTCTAGCTCGGTTGGTTAGGCATTTCATATTTGGTGAAATGGTCACGGTATCGAATCTCGATGGACTCTATTTTTTGAATAAAGACACGAATTAATATATTAATATAAATGAAGATTAATAATAATGTTGTCGAGGTGGCTATACCGATGCCACTCATCCCCACAGTTCCCAAAACCATGGGTATAGGCTATACCCACGGTTTTGGGGGCTATACCCACGATTTGGAATCGTGGGTATAGGTAGTTTTTCCAATAGTGCTGGTAAAAAGGTTATGAAGGCTGGACATACGAGAAGAGGGTCACTAGAGGTGAGGGAGGTGGGTGCATGATGGGTTTTACTAGAAGAGGAAGAGGTCAGAGGCCATGGGGGAGGTGTGGCATGATTGAATGGGGAGGCGCCGAATGTGTGTCGCGCGAGGGAGGTAGGGCACTAGGTGGAGGTTTTCCAGCGAGGTTTTTGGCCGGGAGGCAGAGCGGTGCAACGGGGTTGGTTGGGGAGCAGGGGTGTGGCCCGAGGTTTTCAATTTGGTGGGGGTGGATGTACTCCACTTTGGTAAAGGGGGAATGGGTGGTCGTGACAGATTATTGGGTATGGGAGGAGAAACCCTACCCAAAAAAAGAAAACAAAATCATAAAATAATAATAATAATAATAATATCCTCAAAAATAATAATTTTATTATAATCATTAAAAAATAATTAAATTTTTATCCCATTTTTCTTATTTTATTTTATTTATATTTTATACTCAATTAATTTTATTTTATTATTATTAATTCATTTTATTTAATTAGTTGAACATCAGGCAGGTCATGTGGTGAACTCGGTGAGGTCGCGCGACTTCGACTGTGGTGTGCTAGATGTAGTCAATCCCAAAACATTCTTTTTTAAAATAATAACTCAAAAAGATTATGTTGGGTTCAACCCAATCTACCAGATGCCAAGATAATTAATAAAATAAATAATTTAAAAATGGTAGGTGTGACAACTCTCCCCACCCTGGAGCTTTCCGTCCTCAGAAATCCACAACTAAGACTGAACCCCAAAGATGAAACATTACCCCCCTTAAGGGTGAAAACGCATTCGTAAGAAAACCATGAAAATAGAGGAAAACACATTGTTCTCAAGGAAAGTAACTTAAATGAAAACCTCAAGAAACCCATTAAAAGACTTTCCACTAAGTTTCAATAACCCCAAAGAGTGAGAACACATCCAGTTGATCGGTGAAGGATAGAAATTTTCAAACCCACATAATATAATCCTTCAAAACGAAACATTTTAAGCACCTCTAAATGGAAATCATACCACTTTTCCAAAGTAAACATGTATAACCGACCATTTCTAAGAACAAAACCAAAAGATCATCATTGGGAGACCCAAACAGACTCCCCACCATTATGAAAAAGTCCAATACCGGTTCATTCATGAGACATCTTAGCTAGAACCACTATGGGTCTCCCCACCATTAGAACTACCAGAAGATATGAACACTTCAAAACTTCTTGACAATTACCAAACACCCCACTACAATGGGAGGGGAGGGAAGGTCCCAACTTCTAGGGAATCAAAACCCCGGCTAAATAAAAACTAACTTCTTCACATACCTGGATGATCACTAATCAAAATTGATATTAAATTCCCCAAATAGACCTCATAAGGACTGATAAAAGAGATTACATCTGGTGGGGCACATCCACCGGGACTCTAAGGTGTGAGACGACCACGCCTCCTCATAGCCATGGGAAACCTCACACACCCAAATGGGTCATTCGGAATGGAAAAGCTATGGGAAATAATTTAAACTACCTTCACCATCAATATCAATGATAGAAATAAGGTTGGGGTCCCATACACTCCTAGGGTTCCTGACCATGTTCTAAATTCACTCTATGGCATATGGTTGGAGCCCTGATATTTGAATCATCTCCTACCTCACAGTCTGGCATTGAAGATCCCTGAATAGAGCTTCTCCTTTTGGGGCCACATGAAACCACACCTTAACTGATACAACACCAAAAAACACAACACACCATGACATCCAACTACTCCCTTGCGACACATCGATTAAAATAGGGGTTTAGATTATGCTCATGCATTACCTCTTCACCTTAAATAAAAATATTAATAATGAAATACACACGAAAAACACTCCCCTTTGAATAGAAAAATTATGACTCAATAAGAGGGTGACATACTCCAATGAAAATAGGTATTCTTGAAGGATTATATAAAATCTATCCTTTCTCTTAAAAGAGAACTCATGCTACAAGACATCGCCAAACATGACCCTTACATCCGATGAAAGTGATACTAGCCTTTCAAGAAATCGGTCAACACCGACAACTCTAAACTTCCTTCACCCATCCTCACTGAAATTCCTTTCACCTTTTCTAGGGGGGGACTTCCAATAAAATGTTGTCAAACTTCATACTCGATGAATCAGACAAGTCAAAGAGCCCAAAACTCCCTTCAACTCCCATCGCATTTTTCAATCCATTGTGAGAGGATCTGCTTAACCATAAAGGAAAAGGTATAGACTTACCACTATCACTAAAAAGGGAGAGTCCTTACTTTACTCAAATGGACGGTCAGGCAATGGTGAATTTCTTGGGGTCGCACATCAATCGCATTTTAACACATTTTGGGGGTGTACACTTGTGAGGAAAGAAAACCATGGTCCCAATCAAACTGGTCCAATGGACAAAACATACCGTAAAAGAACACTAAACGTGTAGGGGGAACCACTACAAGGTATTCCCAAAGAACGTTTCAAAAGAATCCACTAACCATAGAATTTAATACCAACTTACCAATAATAATTTAAACTCAAGACATAAATCATCTAAAAAGGATTCTCCGTTCAAAATTCCTTTCATACAACATTCCCAAAATACAAGGACACACTACACAATCCCCGGTTATTAAAGTACCAAATTTTCCTTTAACATAACTTATGAAAATAAACGAAGCTCGTGGGTTACACAAACACTAATTGTGTTTCATGGGCCTTATACACGCATGTTCCCTTGTCACCCTGGGCACCCACCTCATGTCCATACAGGAACTCATCCGCTCGTACCATTGACCATTTTTCTTTTTTGTTCTATATACACCCATGCATGTGGCTTCCCAAGAGAACAAAAAGGATCAAAACCAGACCTTCCCATTTTTCGAAACCAAGACATTCAACCCACAATTTTCAAAACTCACACATTATTTTATTTTTAAATCACTTTATTTCAAAACATTTTCCAAGACCAAAACATTTTTACTTAAAAATGTGATTTCCACAATTCCAAAACAAAGAGATGAGGAATGATGAAAGAGGAAACTAGTGTCAGCGGGTGACTGGGACATATGGTTGGCGGCCATACACCAATCACGCCACCACCATAGAGAGTATTCTAGGACAACGTCCTTGGCTCCACATGGCTTGATAGGCCCTACGAGCTCATTGGGACCTCTAAACCTACTCTATTTTCATTTCACCTAAATAATATTTCCCATAATGACTAAAGACTCAGATAATCCTCAACACCCCCAAGTGACTTGAATTCCTTCACATGGTGTCTTGTCATGGAACACTACCTGTAACCAGAATTTCACGTTATGACAATTGAAGCTCCACTCTACAAAGACACTTTCCCAAAATAACACGACCTAGGAGAGATTAAATTCCCTTTGATACCATTTTTTCATGAACCAAGATGGGTCACCATCCGACCCAGCACCCGACCCGGTCTGAAGTAAGGGCCGAGGGGAATTACCAATCCACACGACCTAGCACAAGTTCCCAGGTATAAAAATTGATATGAGGTAATGATTTACCCTAAATAATAAACAAAAATAACTAACAAGATAAATAAACTAAAACTGAAAACAGATGACCAAACATGCCCTTAAACTAAGATCAAATTTAAGTTTTACAGCTCATTACAAAAACAAATGAAACTACAACAAATAAAGAAAACTAAAACTCAAACCCAAACCTCTAAGAAACATGAGGTGAAAAATCTTCAAGATAAAAACACCAACCAACACGAGAAGACCATCAACAACCAAAACAATCATCTCTAAGAAAGATGCCTCAACCTGGAATACACAAAGAACAAGGTCTACATACACCCAAAGGTGTATATAGGGTGTGAGCCAAAACACAGTAGGATACCACCCAATAGAAAGGTTTCATGCCTCAATATAAAGAGATAATTTTGTATTTTGATTCAAAACCATACATTTAAATAGATTTTTAAGGAAAACTTTAAAAAGGTAAAAGGTAAAGAGGAATACTTGGAGAAAAATCATTTTTACAAACACTATTTTAGAGTGGAAGAGAAAAAATCATAAAGAAAACACACTCACCCATGTGGTCCTATTTATGCCAATGGAGAGAACCATGTCATTAATAGTAGAGAAATGTAGGTGAGTCCCCTAAGGTAGCTAGCGCGCGTGGGACACTAGATACATCGTACCTCGGTGTAAACATTGCATAGTTACCACAATGATCTACGTTCTCATGCAGGAGCTGATAGAAGGGAAACACATCCATAACCTTGTGGTCCCTATTCATCACAAAATTTTAGTTAGTGTTATGGTGTCAATATAGCTAGACGAGACCAGGACGAACCACTTACGTATCATCTAGTGTACTAGTCCAAATCCACCCACCTAGGTACCCTGGGTTTTTCTTTATGCTCATTAATGTTACACATTCACATATCGAAGACACCTCCACATCCATAACCAATGTCAATCATGCCAAAAAATATCATTAATTTCATGAAAAACCCATTTTTCATCTCATACACACCAAAATCCTTTTTCAAATACATTTTTAATACATAGAAGAAGTGCACAACAATGAAATAATACAAATAATAATTCAAAACATGTTCTATCCCTATTAGTCAATTTAATAATCATTTTCACAATTTATAAAACATTATTAAATAACACAACAAGGTTTTACACCACAAATATACCCAATTCCACTTAGAAAAGTGAATTTTTAACCAATTTCATATAAGAAAACCCATTTTTGAAAACATACTCACGCTAAAGTATTTCTCAATTATGATTCACAAATTTTCTATAATTTAATAAATTATTATAAAAATTTATAAAAAAAATCAATAAACACTCTAATGTCTATTACACCAAATGGTGCACTAGAAACCTCCTTAAAAAAAACCTCACAATTATGCAATATCAAGAATCATTTTTTGGCCCATGCATTGTTTAGTAAAGAAATTTCCTGCATTAAAAAATAATATCAATTGAAAAAAACGGTTTTCATGAGAAAAATAATCAATTTCATATAAAACTGCCACTTTAAATATTAAACACATTCTTAATCATATTAAACACCACTTTTTCACCTTAAAATTAATGTAATAAACCATTTGAATAATTTATAAAACATCCATAGAATGTTTAACCCAATTTTACACCAAAACACACCCTGTTTCATATAAAAATGTCATATTAAAACTAAACACCCAACATTAACATACTAAAACATGTTTCTCACCTAACAACCAACCCATTAAACATTATTATAAAACAACACACCAATTTTTCACACACAAAACATAGACGCTTTATGTTATAAATTATATTCTCAACACAAAAACATGTCAACAACATGAAAATATAATTCACACTAATAAATGAAACCATATAACCCTTATTTTAATTTAAATAATCACAATAAATTTATAAAATAAAGTTAAGGCATGGAACCACCTACCTCAATGTCAAAAACCTAATAATGGTGTTAAGTCTTCAATTGACAATGAGAAACTTCAATCGTGCACCATTTTCATCACAATGAACCTATCGCAAACCCAAATTTAGAAATTCAAAACAATAACATCAAAAAATAACCCAAAAAAAAAAATGGAATCCCACACCAAAACCCAAATAGGAGAGGGAAAACTCACCTAGGGTAGAACGTAGTTGTGGAGGAGGGGAATAAAGACAACACAAAGGTTACTGTGGGTGGCTGTGCGAGAAGAGGGTCACCAGATGTGAGGGAGGAGGGCGATGGCTGGGATTCACTGGAAGAGGAAGAGGTTGGCAGCCATTGGGGAGGTGTAGTGCAAGTGAAAGGGGAGGTGCCAGATATAGGTCATGCGAGTAAGGCAGGGCACCGGGGGCGGTTCTCCAACGAGGCTGTTGGCCGGGGGGTAGAGCGGCGTGACGGGGCCAGCTGGGGAGCAGGGGTATAGCACGAGGGTTTCATGGTAGAGGGGTTGGAGGCACTACATGCTAGTAAAGGGGGTAAGGGGGTCGCGATGGGGTATAGGGGAGAAGAGGAGAAACCCTAACACCCAAGAAAGAAAATAAAATCTTAAAAAAAGTTATAATAATAATAATAATAATAATATCCTTATAAATAATAATATTATTATTAACATTAAAAATCATTTAAATTTTATATCATTTTTCTTATTTTTTTATATTACCAGTCACTTAATTTTATATTTTATCATTAATTTATTTTATTTAATTAATTGAACATCGGGTAAGACTCACGGTGAACTGGGTGAGCTCGCGCGGCTTCGACCGGGGTGCGCTGGGCACAGTCAAAACAAAAACATGAATATTTAAATAAGAACTCAATAATTTTAAGTCATACATCAAACATAACTACCCGATTCCTAGAAATTTATTAAAATAAATAATTTAAAAATTGAGGGTTTTACACATAAAATCCCAAAACAACCTCTAGATTATATAAGACAAGATATTTATCAATATTTTCAACAAATACGGATTCCCATACTTGGAAATAAATTATCTTGTTGAGATTAGAATCATACTTGTTAGACAACAAAATTTTAATCAGCCTTTCCCTGAAAAAACCACTTAGAATAATCTTCATTGTTTTTTATCTGGATGAGATCTGAGAATACAGAATGAACATAAAAGAACAATTTCAGACTAAGGAATTTGAATGGTGTAGCAGGTTCATTGCAAAAGCTCTGAGAATCAATGTTGAACATGGGGTTACCCACCCTTATATAGTAACTAGGGGAAACAATTAAAATTCTATAATAAAACTGATGGTTGAGATGGAAAACCCTTCTGTTCTAATGGTCAATATTGATTTGAATAATGTTTTAAAATATTTTTGGAACTCTTTTTTTAGATAATTTTGTTGGATTAAGAATGAATCCAATTAGAAAAAAATTTAAAATATTGAGAATTAAATGATGTTTAGAAACCTAAAAGAGTAACAAAAATAATTATATACTAAAAAAAGAATAAGTTTAAAAACTAAAATAATATAAGAGTACCTTTTAAAGTATAAAGTTTCATTTGTTTGATTAACCTGATCTTCTTCTAATTTTTTTGTAAATAGGTTATGATATTTCTATAATATTTTTTGATTGTTATATTTTAATTAAAAAATAATAATTATGGTTGTTTCTACTAAAAACTAAATATAATTTTTTTATAAAAAATTTGAGTTCATAAATTTTATAATATTTTCTAATTCTATAAAAATGTTTGAGAATATTGACTCTGACTATTTTATAAAAACTGTGACTCTATGAAACAGATTATGATAAATGTTTTATAAAAACTAATGATTTTATAAACATAAAATTTTTAAGAAAAAAATTTTCTTTTGAAAAACATAAATCATATGTACTCCCCCAATGAAAACATGTATGTTAATGTAAGAAGATGAGTCAACAATAAGTAAATATGAATGATTAATTAATATTAATCATTCATAGATTCTGTTCGATATATTCAACTCTATTATAACTATTAGGTTTAGTAAAAAAATATCAAGTTTTTATTTCATTCTGTTGAATTATAAAATTATATATTCTGTAATGTAAAAATTTACATGTTTATTGGAAGAAAGAATAAATTCTTACTTAGAACTATATAATAAAAAATTATCATTACTAAAGTTCACAAGGTAACCTTCCTCACATAATTGAATTATGCTTATAATGTTATACTGAATAACTATAAAAAATATAACATTTTAAGTAATATATTTTCCAAGAAGAATAATGTTACCTATTATAATAATCTATCTTTTAACATTATATTTGGTTATTACTTTTCCATAATTCATCTAGATTATCTTCATAAGTAAAAATTTTGAATCACTTCATTTTCCTAGAGCATCCACTATCAATAAACCAAATGTTTTTTTGTTAGAACTATCTTGGTTATACTAACAATAATAATATTATATTTTCATAACCCAAACCTTATTGGGTATGGTTTTGTTAGAAATGTTTTTAGAGTAACCACATTTATCTAATTTAGTTTTGGGAAAATTTCATTTCCTAAGAGAAATATGATTTATGAAAACCTAATGATTGCACTCTATTCAAGGAACTATTTTTCTTCTAGTGTCCACCACTTTGGAATTTAGTAAAAAAATGTTAAATTTTGGGAATAAAATAATTGTTACTAAAAATAATTTTTTAATTTTATAACCCATTCTGGAACTATAAACATGAGTTTCAATTTGTTTATATATTATGTCAAAATTTTCCTTTGCAGAGGTAAAAATTGATATGAGTTTCTTCAAACTGAAAATTTCATATTCTAGTTTCCCAACTGAATTTTTATCCTTATCAGTATTAGTTCTAGAACATAGTTTTTTTGGTAAGTAATTTTTCTCAGAAATATATATTTTCAAAATCTTTTGAACTAATATCTTTTTCAGAAATATTTTTATCAATATCATTAAAAAGATATAATATTTAATTAGTTAAAATAGTAATTATTGAATCTTCCTTAGAAATAATATCATTGTAATTATCATGTTTTTTAAAAATATTACAATTCTCATTATGTCTTAGTTTTGAAAGTCTAAAAACTTCATCAAAAATAGTTAAAATATTGTCCTCGCTATCTGAGGAATATTCTCTATTATAAGATGTATAACTTTTCTCATTATCACTTTCAGGTTAATTGTAATTTAAGGATAAATTTATAAAATATTCATTTGTTCGTACCTTAGAAATTAAAAATTTATTTACCATGGATACTTTAGAAAAAATATTAATGCTCCTCTATTTGTAACATTCATTATTGGAGGAAATTTTAGATGAATCACGACCAATGGAACTTCATGCATCTGAAGCTATCAAAACATTATTTCTTGTAAACATTTTTAACTTCTTGTCATTTCTTTTTGAGTTATTTTCCTTTCGGTATTTCCTTTTCATCTTTGGACAATCCGGTCAAATATGTTTGGCTTTCTTAAATTCATATAAAGTGAATTCAGAATCTTTCTTGTCACCTTTATCCTTATGAAAATTTTTTATTGGTATTGAATATATTTTTTTCAACTATTTTGTTCATACTTATTTCTAGATTAGCTTTCTCATTCTCTGAATGTTATGATGTGCTATAATCAAATTTAATGAAAATTTTCTTCTTCCACAAAAATTATACAAATTTCTTAGATGAATACAATTTTGTAGGGTATTGAATATGTTGTATCAAAATAAACACCACCATTTTAATTTTTTACTTTATCAGCATATCTTTTAAGTATATCTTCATACTACATAAGGGTTGCAATCAAATTATCAAGAGTAATATTATTTAACTTCTTTTATCATCCACAACTTTTCTTTTTGATTCTCACTCATTAGGAATTATGTCAACAATATTTTCAACTAAAATATCCTCATCAAGTCCTTTTTCTACAAGATATTGTAAATTATTAATAATAGCCATAAATATTTTATAAAACTCTGCATCTGACTCTCCCATATGAAAATAAAAAACATCATAATCATCTCTTAACATATCTCTTCTAGTTTCTATAACTTTGGATGTATTAAAATGAGTAACTTCTAATTTACTCCACATACTATTTGTAGCTTCACAAGATGACATCTAAATATAGATATTATATTTCATAGGACACAACAGAGTATTTATAACTTTGTAATTCAATTTATATTCTTGTTTATAAACATTTTTATAGGAATAAAATTCCTTATCACAAATATTATATTATCTAGTAATCATCAAGAAGTTATCAACTCCATTTTTGATCAAAAAAGTCATTATTCTATCTCTCCAATATTCCTACTCATTAGAAAACAAAATATTTGGTTTACTAGGATTAAAATTTTCAAGAGATCCAATATTCATAACTACCATATTTAAATAATAGAACTTATTTTCTACAAATACGTGTCAGTGTATTAATGTTTTATAAGATAAAAGTTTATATCAAAAATTAAAAAACATATAGCATATAATGAAAATAAAAAACTCAACAAGTATAAGTAGTAAAAACCTCCTATAATACCAATTTTTGGATAATAATAGTAGTTTATATGGTTATACATATAATAGGAGGGTGAATTATAGTTTTAAAAACCATTAAACAAGATAAAAGACAATGCCTCTGAAAGTAAATTTATCAGACTTTGACTTGGTCTGATTATCAATGTGAAGATCAAAACCACAATTGATCTGATTATTATCAATGTATGTTTTATCATAATTATAATTATACTGATTTTTTTGAATGAATATTTTAAATACTTACTTATTATAAGATTCACATTGGAATAAAAACTTGTAAAAACATTTAAAACAATAGCTAGTAAAAGTAATAATAACTTACAAGCTATATTAAAAATATTGAACTCTTTTAACATTGAGTGTAAGTTAGTCAATAACCTTGGATAAAGGTATCCACTATTTTATACTTATACTAATTTCTATCATTACTTACTAGGAAATCTCTTGATACAATGATCAGAATAAGCTCTAACTTCCTATCCCTAGAATCCCTCAATCCAATGATCGGTGTATGTCTTCTTATCCGCATAAGACCTCAATATGGTGGATCGGATTCCCCATCATTTTATCCCTAAAACCCAAAACCATAAAAACGATAATATGTGTAATAAAAATGAAAAAATTATAATGTAAACAACTTGGAATGTATTACATAGAACTATAACTCTATAAAATTTTACAAGGACAAAGAATGAGATGTTCTCACTGAGAAAACATCAGAAGACGTGATTTGAAAATGTATCATCTACAAAATCTTAAAATGACTGGTTATTTATAGGATATTCCCATACAATAATATTTATGAGATTATTGTAATGCCCTTAAAAATCCTACAAGGAATAAGCTTCAGAAGAAGAAGGATCAAGGAGCTTTCGCCATATCAGAAGTTAAACAGATTGCAAGAATAAGAGGGTATGGCACCTTCCATCGGGACAAGCCTGTGCATGCACTGGAAAGACAATACGAACAACCATGTGAAGGTGTAGAGTTGATTTCATGATGAAGATGCTGGAGAGGAGTAGTTCTAAGTAGTTATTCGGGGTTTCATGTAATTTTTGAATCCTACTGGCAATGAATTCCTCTAAGGCATATGGGTCATGTAATACTTACACCTACATGCCTTATAAGGGTTCCACCTCACCCCTTGAAAGATGTATTGTCAAAAAAATCAATAAAAATGATGGTCTTACGACCATTTTAGGTAATTACCTTAGAAATTTGGTGCTTGAAATCTCACAATGATCTTGAATAATTGAATGTATAACATCAATGTTTTACACCATTACAGTGATAAATGTATTCCTTACAATAAAAATAAGTCTATTTATCCTGATTATAATAATAAATTAGTATAATGAAATTCTATATAAATTTTCAATATGATAATCCTTATAAAATTAAGTCCGTTTATTTCGATACCATATTCAGTATGATGGCCATGAATTTAGTTAGTACAAAGGACAAGACAAAAGTCTAACTCCTGGCCTGATAAAAGGTAAGTTTGATGAATCAGATGCATACTCAATATGATGATCATAATGAAGAATATAAAGTTTATATTCATAATATGTTATAACGTTTTTGATTTTTCATTAAAGGTAATGTTTTATAAAAATAATAATAATAAAACTCTAGGGATATAAAAATTTAGTATACATGTTTAAAAAAATATTTTTTTGATTTCCAAAACTATAGGAATTGAAAATAAGTAATACCTCTGACCCAAAACATGTAATGGTAAAAGTTATCAAATATCACTGGGATTCTCATTATTCTCATGTTAGTTATTTTTATATAAAATCTTGTTCCAATGATTCCTACTAAACATTTTCTTATACAAATTGTAAAAAGATAAATCTGGTATCCAAAATTTGGTGATTACTTTACTAAATTGGTAAAAGATAAGATAGAATCTCACCACACCCGATCGACCAATTTAGCAGTATTAGAACACTAGATACATACATGATCTATATATTATATTGGAAATATCAAAACATAACCAAATAAAAATTCTTGTATCATTTATATAAATAATAAAATCCTTTTTCATATCCTAAGTAAAGGAAAACAATTAAATGGGAGCTCATATGCTCAGAAAGTGTTAGCTACAGTGAAATATATCATGAGTAAAAAGGCATAATAAATATACACAAGTAGAGAATCAAGACCCAATACATTCAATAAATAAAAGGAGTTCAATGAATATACATTGATAATATCAATATATAAAACACATGGATAATGAAAATTGGATTCTTAATAAAGGAAATGCATAATTTTTTACATTTATAATCATTGTCTCTCAACCAAGATATCATGAATCTTACCATCAAGGCCTCTCAAAAAAGATATAATTCTTAATAAATGGGTATGTGTAAATAAAATACCCATATAATATAACTTTTATACTATTTTGACTCTTGATACTTGTCAATAAATTAAAGGGTTATCTATAACTAGGTCTCACCTAACACTTGTATATCTTACACATTCCTCATATTTTGAATGATCAATATAATTCATTGTCAAACCAGATTATAAGTCAATAATTACTTATATTGAATCAATAATATGGGATATCAATATTTTATCATCATAAAACATACATAAAAAGAATAAATATGGTATCGTTGGATAATATCCCCAATAACATCAATGGTTGTTTTCATAGATGAAAACACCCTTAAAAAATCACTAGAACATTTATATAAGAAAATACATTTTTTATTTTTGAAATAAATTATTTAAAATGTGAAAATTTACTGAATTATAAGAAAAAATTATTTAAAAAATAACCATCAATAACTTTAAATTAAGCATCAAATAAAATAGTATTCAAGATGGTGGGAAAATTAATTTGTGTGGTGTAAGTTAAAATAAATATTGTTTTCACACCTTTGGTAAAAGTACCTCATTTAGAAAATTATAAGAATATTCCTTCTTAAAAAATTTTCTATAAATCAAAAAATGGGTATAAATGAATTTAATAAATCATTGGAAAATATTTAAAAAATTATTAAAAACATTTTTAATAAATTATTGACATAGAAGAAAAAGATTTAGGTGGAGATCTTCAAAACAAGATTTTTAAATGAATGTCCCTTACATGTAACTTACCTATTTATTATTGATCAAAAAAAGAGAATAAATGGAAAATAAACATGTAAATACCAATTATAACCATATTATAAAAAATATATGGGTTTTAAGATATTTTGATCATACAATTTTCACAGATAAACTTTGAATATAAACAATCATGAAATAAAATGTGATTCTAATGGAAATATATTACATCAGGTTAGTTTTTACTCATAATTTCTTTTAACCCAATGTATAATAAATTTAGAATAATTATAATTTTATAAAATAAACCATATAAAATATTATAATATCATTTATTTTCCACTTATAACATTTTAATCCCATTTATTAGTAATTCCTTAATATAATCATCATTTCTGAGTGTTAACTATTTCATTTTTCAAATAAGTTTTGGTTTAGTAGTTTCAATCCTTTCATATTTATCATGGTTTAATAATATATAGTGTTTTAATCATGATATAAATATCATATTTATTTTTCATTTACATATTAATAATCATCCATTAAATGGAGATATGTAAATTGAATCACATTACTTTGTGGAGGTGGAGTCTACACGTACGAATGAGGAACTTCATCATTTTTTAATGGGGGGAAGAATAAGAACATAAATAATATATTATATTTATAGAATTGTAATTATTTCATAAATTTCATATATAAAAATTATATCTATCATAATAACTATCTATGAATGGTTTAGATGAAAAATAAAATACATCGCTTCGCATAGTGGTAGTCTCTACATATGTACAAATGATGCTAGTGTTTCCCATTTGATGGAGAATGAGTTAAATAAATATTAAACCATATATATAATAACATCTCTATATATGTGAGCTATATTTTTTATTATATAATTTTGTTAATCATAGAATTAAATTAGGTGTGATAAGAAATGAAAAGAAAATACTCAATTAAGAGTTAAACCTATTCTTCAGACATCCTTCTTAGGTTTATACCTAAAGTATTCTTTAGATGATATAATGATAAAAATAGGATATCTAGAACATCATTAGGGATGTTATAAATTTTTTTGATATGTATTGGATGAAATAATATTCTCTTGATGTTTGTGAAAGAGAGGATAGGTGGTGTCCTTTTATAAGTGGGGGAGATGACACACATGGAATTTTTCAAAAGATTAAAATATATTAAAATATTACTCAATTAAAATGTCTTCTAAATGACGCATATACCATTTTTATAATGGTAATGTCTAACTTAAACCAACTAATTGGGTCTAGGAATGTGATTTTTGTAATATCTAAACCTTATTCAATTATTTTTAACCCTTTTAACCCATTTTACCCTTAACTAATGTTATAAATATTAATCATAGTTACTATTAATTTTAAAAAAAATTATTGTAAAAATATTAACTAATATTAATTAATATTATTAAAAAATTGAATACACTTTTCATGATTTAAACCCAAAATTTTTTACAAATTTATTTAATCATAAGTTATAAAAAACTGATGATATCCGTTTTCAGAAAATGTTTATTTTAAGCATAAAAATTATTTTATAGAAAAATAAAGTATAATGTTTATTCCAATAGAATTAATTTTTTTATTTTTAATAAAAATATTAATTTTCTTTTTAAACCTAACAAAAAAAATACCTTTAAAATAATTCATTAAATCAAAATAACTAAATAATTAATTTAATGAAAAACAATACTTATATTTCCAAAATGGTAAGAATATATTTATAAGAACAATATTTTATTATTATATGTATTATATTGAGTAATAAATATAATTTTTTTCTAGATTTAGTTTCATCTAAGTTCAATTTATACTTATCCCATTAAAATGTAATAAAAGTGATTGTTTTGTAAAATCAGTATTTTCACTATTTAGAGAATGGGATAAAAAATTCAATCCATTTAAGGTTGGTAACAACACCACAAAAATTTGGGTAAGAGTTTATGGGTTGAATTAGTTTCTTCGGAACCCCAAAATTTTGTATGATATTGATTTTTCAATTGGGATTCTTATCAAAATTGACATGGAAATAAAAGTGGCTCGATTTGGTCACTATGACCGGATCATAGTTGAGGTTAAATTGGGATAAACTATGGTTGATAATGTTATTCTTGCAACTGATGATTAAATTATTGAATTGATGATCCCTTATGATAAAATGCCAATGTTCTGAACATATTATAGAATTATAGGTCTTGACTCGTCTACAAGTAGTAATTCAACTGTTTGCAGCTATTGTGCATTGTGTGGACATGAAATGAGAAATTTTCCTAAAAATATTAAAAGTACAAATGTTCAAAATCCCGATTGTAAGGGTGATGATGAACCTTCCATTCCTGTTGATAAGCAAAAAAGTTCAAGGAGGTTTTCTTGAGAATGTTGTCCATCTTACAGTTGATGAGAAAGGTCACATATATGCCTATAATTCTGAGAGAAATCCAAAATCTTGGGTTGCCACCTTTTTTGAAGAGGAGAATCTAAAAAATGTTGATACTTAGTATCAAGGAAAATGTGCTAATTTTCTGCAAATTAAAATTTCTTTATCTCCTCAATTTTCATGCCATGTTGATAACTCCAATGCTGGAAAAGAGACTAAAGATGTTACTCAAAAAGAAGCTCACCATCCACCTTCGAATGATGATATGGTTGATTCAGATATCCAAAAGGGTAAGAAAATATTAGAAACTGACTCTCCCATTGTTTCTAATCATGGTCATGCTTCTTCAAAACACACAAGGGATAGTGAAGGCTTTCATATCATTTCTTACAAGAAGGCAAAGTCTTCAGCTATATTGACTGCAGTTAAGCATTCTCTTGGTCAACATATTGATGACGATTCTAAGATACAAGATACCACTTAGGGCTCTCTTGATGAGACTCAAGAAATCCTTGTCCAAGCTACTTTAGTTGAGGGGGTTGCTTCTCCTGTAAAACACAAAGAGCAAGAAGACAGCTTTGATTCTGACAGAACCAATCTTGAGACACTTTTAAAAAGGCTACAAGTGCTTCCTTATAGTACAGGAAGATCAAGAAGTCAGGGTCAGGCGTGGAAGGGCAGAATGTCATGAAATTCAAGAAGAATAAAAGAATATAACTACCAAATTAATGAAGAAGATATGTAGATAGTTTTATGCCTTGGGCTTCGCTATGTTTCCTTTTATCGTTTTGGGTACTCTCTTAAGGTTACTTTTATTTTAAGAGGCACTGCCCCCACCTTAAAAAAAATATCCAGATACTATATCATCCAAAAAAATCTCATTTCCTGAACAATAAGTGAGTGAATGATAACCCAATAACATATAGATATTGTTAAGTTGTACAACTAGCCTCATTTCCACATTAAAAATAATACTTCCCTCACAATATTATATACCTTATGAATCAAAAAATAATAATTTTCCTCTAATCTGTTTCCAAATAATTGTAAAGATACTTGAATACTTTTTAGAAACATTCTATTATTCTATAATTTAATGACCTCATAACCATCCCTCTTTCTATTTTCATCATTCACATAACATTAATTATTTAATTAAATAAATTTTTTTGATATAATATATTTTATTACTTTTATATAATTTAATTAACTCTTTTATATTTTAACTCATAAAAATTTATTCAACCAGATAATTATATCTCATTAATTATCAACATAATTTTATATGATTTTCCAATAAAAAAAGAGACAGTTTTATTTAACGATATTATTTTACATGGTTTTATATAAAATTTATTTTTCTTAATTTGAAAATATAAAATTAAATAAATAGAAATTATTTTATATTTTAGCATATCATAATAATATTAGGATAAGTTTATGATATTTTTTGAAAATAGTTTCTTTTTTGTGAATAGTGAAATTCTTATTTTTCCAATACTATCATTGTTTTTAATCATATATTAAGAAGGTTATGTTTTGTTATTAGTTTTTTTAAAATTAACATAAGAATACTTATATAAAAATATTAATTGATTCCATTATGTTCAGAATATAAATTTATTTTGGTATAATGTAATTTTTATACATTAAAATAAAATTTTCATAAAAAATAATTTTTTATTTTTTTTATAATTTTATTTTGAAATTAAATACTAAAACGTATAAAATTTAATATTTAAATATTTTTTCATATTTGGAATCAAAATATTAAAATTTTATAATGATATCAACTTCGTATTTGTTTGTTATTATTAGTAATCTTGGAAAAAAAATTATCACCATAGTAAGTGGTAAAATGAGATAACTAATATAAAAATTAAGAGATAAGGTCACATAAGATCATATTTATTGTTATTGGATGAGATTGTTTTTACCTTATCACATTATACATGAAAAGTATTATATTTAGTGCATATTGACCGTAACAAATTGTTTCCATTATTTTAAAACTTTGATTAATTATAAGATTTTCACTCCCCTCAATTATAAAAGGAACATCTTATCATCACTTTTCAAAAAAAACTAACCATTATATCTCAGAAAATACCTTAACAAATTATTTATTTACTATCCTAACCACATCATAAACATTATTGTATCATAAAAATACCAATACTAAAAGTCTTAAGGTGTAATCCAAAGGGGTTTGTCAAAAGAAGAGGTGTAAATATTAACAGAGTTCTTTCATTTTATTTCTTCTTACACCTCCATTACATCTCCTATAACTATGATGATATGATATAATAATTATCTTACCTATAATAAAATTTTATTATGTTGATTTTAAAACTATTTTTCTCTCTATGTTCAATCCCACGGAAAATGAAAGCATCACTCATGCGTACATGTGGAATACCGCCTCCATAAAGCAAAATGATTTGTTTTTCATCATTGCATATTGTGGATGGATATTAGGATGGATTAAATAGATAAATATATGATATTTATGAAATAATTATTTTTCTGGAAAGATAATATATTATATACCTTCTTTCCCTCTAATACATTGAAAAATCGAAAATGTTTCTCATGCGTATGTATAGACTACCGTCTCTCTGAACGATGCATGTCATTTTCCATTACCACCTCACATGGATGGTCTAAAGGATGGAATTAGTGGATTAATATTATATATAAAAAATAAATTTTATTATATAAAGTTAACACAATATCTATTTTATTTTCATCCCATATTCTAGAATAATGAAAATATGTAAGATTGGTATAGAGTAAGAGGTTTCCAACCTCTGATACCAATTGTAGGATCGAAATATAGTATGAGATGCTCAATATACAAGAGGGGGGGTGAATTTTATACTTTAAAATTCCTTTGGAACCTTTAAAGTATATTGAGAATAACTATGTTTTCCTTAAGCAAAGGAAAAGGCTAAATTTAACAAAGTTAAACTAAGCAAATTCACAACACCTCTTAACACCGAATGTAAACTAGGAAAGAGATTCCGAATGAGGGTTCCGGAAATATGGTTCCGGAAATTGAAACTTAACAAAAGATTACAATATGAGATTCTACCTTAAAGCGTATAGAATCTAAAAGAAACAGAGTACAAATAAGGAAGTTTAAGAAATTTATACTTTCCTTATATTACAAAATGCAGCGGAATAAAAACAAGTAGTAAAACTACTAGTAACAAGATATAAGTCTTTTAACCCAAAGAGAAGGGTATCCAACAACCTTGGATAAAGGTCCCTTGATTTATACTTTCAAGCAAGTCTGTCTTACCCATACCAGGGTAAGACCTCGATACGAAGATCGGAGTCTCTGTCTTGCTATCCCCGCAAGCCCTCAACTTCAAGGTAGTTGGCAACCTCTGTCTTCCTCAGCAAGAAAGCTCTCGAACTTTAAGGTAGTCAGCACCTCTGTCTTCCTATCCCCGGAAGCCCTCGAATGTAATCACCAACATTCGGAGTCGCACGAAGCTTTGAGAGTTAATAAGAGCCTCTCTCTCTAGAAATCACTTCAACAACATGTATGCACAAAATCAAGTTGTTCATCTGTCATCAGTTACGAGCTCTTTCAAATGAGCTCCTATTTATAGGTAAGGTCGGATCCTTCTCTAACGGTCATATTTTCCTTAAAGATCGGAGGGACCTGTACACGTGTCACTTAGACAACGGTTCGTTTATAACAAAACAGACGACATCGTTTTATAACAAAACAAGTGTAACAGAATGTACGTCATCGTTTTAAAATCTAACAAAAAAAATTCGGAATGAAAACTTCGGAGTAAAGGTTCGGAGTGTAAGGAACAATAGTAAAGAGTAGACAAATTTTAGAAGTGTAATCAATATAGAAGTTCGGAGTCTAACAAAGATATTTTTCGAAGTCTGAATTAATTCAGAGTGTATAAAACAAAGATACTCAAATTCTGTTTAATAGGGGAATTCGGAATGAGAATTCGGAATAGGAATTCGTCATCAGAAATCGTAATGAGAATTCATCATCAAGATTCGTAATGAGAATTCGTCATCAGAATTCGTAATGAGAATTCTTCATGAGAATTCGTAATGAGAATTCATCATCAGAATTCGTAATGGGAATTTTTCATCAGAATTCGTAATGAGAATTCTTCATCAGAATTCGTAATGATAATTCTTCATCAGAATTCGTAATGAGAATTCGGAATGATATTTCTTCATTAGAATTCGTAATGGTAATTCTTCATTGGAATTCGTAATGAGAATTCTTCTTCAGAATTAGTATCCTGAATCTGGAATAGAACTTAGTCAGAGTTCATATCCGGAATTCGGAATGAAACTTCCTTATAGTTCTTATCCAGAATCCGAATCCTAAAACAGAATGCTTTATATAAAAGTTTCAACGATTCCGAGAAAATAAATCCAAATCTCATACTTAAGAAAAATATGGATAAAAATATGATAAGGATAATATTTCTTATAAAAGCGATTTTCCTTAAGAAAGCAATTTTCCTTAAGAAAGCAATTTTCCTTATAAAAGCGATTTTCCTTATAAAAGCGATTTTTCTTATAAAATAAATTTTCCTTAAGATAAGGTGTTTGTGATTTTCAAAACAAGAAGGAATGGAAAAGTCATAAGTAAAACCTTATTGACTCAACAATCTCCCCCTTTTTGGAAAGCACAAACATCCTTACGAAAAAAAATCTAAGAAGAAAGAAACATATTAAAGCTTATATCCCTTGCTTTAAGGATATAGATGAATACGACTAACTCCCCCTTAGGATTTGAAACTCTAAGGATCATATTCATATTTCCGGAGTGATATTTCATAAGAAGGTCTTTTTTAAGAAAAACTCCCCCTTAAACAAACTCTTATTAGAGTTCTTTTTCCTTGGGTATTTTTTCTTTCTCCCCCTTTGATAAACTCTTATTAGAGTTCCTCTTTTTTCTTAAGGATCTTTTCCTTCTCCCCCTTTGTGATTTTCAAAAAGAATTGGAGGGAATGGAAAAAAAATAACAAAGTACCTGAAAGATTAGTAATGACAACAATGGAAACGAGATATACAAATTTTTATTAGATTTGGAATGTCAGTAACAAAAAGAATACAAAAAAAAGATCGGATTTGGTTATTTCGGATCTTTCTCCTTCGACATGAGCCCCTTAAGAATAGTCTTGATCTTCTTCAGGTCTTTATGATCTTCTTCAGCTTGCTTCTCTAAGGCAACTATTCTTTCGGATTGAGCTTCAATTTTTTCTTCCTGAGCCTTCAGCTTTTATTCCTGAGCTTTGATCTTCTCTTCCTGAGCCTTCATCCTTTCTTGAAAATCGATCTGATGATCCCTTTCAAATTTCCAATTCTGAGAAACAGAATTCAGTTTCCCATTTAGATCCCTGACTTCTTGAATCCGGAAGTTCTTTTCTTCAGTCAGCTTTTCTTCAAAGGAGGAAGTTAACTCATTAATCTTCTTGTCCTCGGTCTCAAAGGCATCTTTAACATTGTCTTGAAATTCATCGAATAGCCTCATCTCTTCCACAGTCTTCTTAGACCAGCTTGTCATCCTCTTGCAAGATCTTTTATGAGCTTCGTAACCAACAAAGAAGGTTTTGAACTGAGCCTCTATTTCAACACACTTATCCATAACCATAGATACGGAGTCGGTTTTCTGATTCAATGCATGTTGGAGCATCTGGCATCTTGAGTCAATACTAGAGAAGGTCGGAATGGTTCCCACCAACTTCTTTAAGGACTGAACAACAAAGTCATGCCCCAATGAGGATGACTCCGAATCCGAAACTTTGCTAGGAGAAATTTCTTCTTCAACAAGTTCCAACTTTCTCTTTGAAGAACTACCAGCTTCCTTTCTCTTCCTCTCTTCTGAACTCGGAGTATCAGCAAGAATTTTCTTCCCCTAATCTTTTTTCAGAATAGAATCCTGTTCCGGAGTTTTCTTCTCACTATCAGAAACTTGAACAACAAAATCTTCCTCATCAGCAACTTCCTGAACACCAACCTCTACGTTTTTCATCTGAGAAATATCATGTAAAAGTTGTTCTTCTTCTCCATGATAGGCAAGTTCTTCTTCTCCTTTCTCTTCTTCCATTGCTGGAGTAACTAGCTTCGAAGATTCAGCTTTTGAATTCCGGAGTGATAAGTGTTCCGAAGGTGTCCCCTTGTAATCATCTACTTGTTTCAGCACATCTCCGGTTTCACCACTTCCTTAAGAACCCTCTTCTACTTGTTCCACTTTCTCAACTTGCTCTACTTCCTCAGTATTCTTAGCAACAGCTTCTTCCGGAGCAACAAAATTTCTTCCTGGAGTCTCAGGTAGAGATTCCAAGGAGAAAGATCTCGGAACTGGAATAGTTGCTGAAACCATTTCATTGAATTTTAACAAGGCCTGAGCTACCTCAGCCTCAGATATCTTCTTCTTGAGCTTCTTTTTATTTGCTTGTTTTTCAAGCTCATCAGCAGTTCTCTCCTTCAAGGCCTTAGCCTCCGCAGGGTCCAATCCGAACTGCGGATCCCCTTCTTTCCTTTTCTCTTTATCAGCTCTCCACTTTGTAACAATCTCATCAGGATAGGCTTTATTCTTCTTAGGCTTTGGAGGTGCGGAATGGACTTCCTTAGACTTAGGATTCTCGGCTTCTACTAGCACTTCTTTTAGCTTTCTCTTCCTTACCGGCTTAGAGGATTCCGGATTAGCAGCTTTCGGAGCCACTTCTTCTTGAGCAGGTAGATCAATAAACTTTCCATAATTCTTGTCAAAAGCTACATCCATTCTTTTAAGAGTGTCATCACTAACCAACAAAATTTTGCATACCCTCGGCTTAGATCTGCAAGCTTCCTTGAAAGATTCAAGGCACCGAACTATCAACTTTGATAATATTGCTGGGTACATTACGATCTGAGCTCTGAGATTTCCTTTCTTAAGGTTCTCAATGGTTATAAGAATGTGCCTCATGAAGTTAAACTTCCTTAGATTTATCAGGAAATCTAAGATATAAATCTCACTCTTCTTCAAGCTGTCTTTATCGCCTTTCCTCGGTACGATAAGTCCTTGCACCCATAATTCAAGAATCCGGAAATTTGTGGATAGACTTGCAATCTTCGGAGCCTTGTCATCAGCAAGTCCGAGAGTTTATAAGGCTTTTTCCTTGTCGAAGCTACCCTTAGAGTCCGGTAAAACGTGCAAAATAAATTCTGATTCTCCTTCATAAGACAATCCTACCAAGCTTGCAGCCTTGGTGTAAGAAAGTTTGTAGGTCTTGCCATACGACTTGAAAGAAAACTTCTCCCTATCATCTTCCTTAAAGAAGGAAACTGATTCATAAAACTCGACAAGTAAATATGAATATACTTCATCTTGATTTTCGGTTTTTGAGACCGCAACATCTTCCCAGCCATTCAACTTAATGTTCTTTGAGATAAGGGAATCATAGTTGTTGAAGAAATCCAGATGGAGTAATCTTTCTCTGTAAACTAACCATTGAGAAATAGGCTTGGTTGAAGACATTTCTTGAGATGCTAACTCCGCAGACATTCGGATCTTTAATCCTCTGAGAAGTTCGGAATGGAGACAATTGTAGTTCGGAACGGCCTTAAAACAGAGGGTCAGAGCTTCAGGACGCAAGATCTTGAAACCGATGTGGGACGAGAAATTGGGTCCCCTTTATATAGGCTACGAGATGACGGTTCACCTTCTATGGTTGATCTAACGGTTTAGAATGAGCTGCGATCAGATCTGACGGTTGAAAGCTTGAATCCGATCTTTTTGAGGTTTTTATTAAAACATAGAATTAAGAAAACTATAATCCGAAAACATAGTACAAGAAAATGCCAGCAAGTAAATTATGACTACGAAAAGTTGAGTAGGGAAATCATACCTTTCGGATTGGCTTAGGAGGATTATTCATAATGGCAGATTTCGAAAAAATTTTACTATGAAAAATAAACTAAGTACGAAAAACTCATTACGGAACATTCATTATGGAAAACTCAGTACGAAAAGAAAACTTAAGAAGAAAATCAGTACGAAGAACTTAGTACGAAAAACAACTAGTACAAAAATATCTGGTTATGAAACTGCCAGTACGTAAATTTTCATTCCGGAAATTTTCAATACGAATACTTCCATTCCAGAAGTATTCTGTACGAGAATGTCCATTTTGGAAAATTTTAGTTCCAGAAGTTCCATTCCGGAAATCTTCATTCCGAAAAGTTTGAAAACAAATTTTGAAAAAACTTTGTTAAACAAACAATCAAATGTACCCCCCCTATGAAAAGGAGTTTATTACTGTAAGGAGATTTTTTCAACAGAAAGTTAATTAAGGAAGATTACCTTACGGTTATCATTCCTAACTTCTGTTTAATATATTCAAATCTATCAGAAGGCAATGATTTTGTGAAAATATCATCAAGTTGATCTTGTGTTCCGATAAACTGAAGAATAATATCTCCTTTAAGTGTGTGATCCCTAAGAAAGTGATGCCTAATATCTATGTGTTTTGCACGAGAGTGATGTGCAGGGTTTTTACTTAGGGCAATGGCACTTGTGTTATCACACAAAATTTGAGTTTTAGAAAAACTCAGGCCATAGTCTCTGAGTGTGTGTTGCATCCACAACACTTGTGCACAACAACTTCCAGCTGCTACATATTCAGCTTCAGCAGTTGAGAGTGCTACAGAATGTTGCTTCTTGCATGACCAAGAAACTAAAGAATCTCCTAAGAAATGACAAGTTCCGGATGTACTCTTTCTATCTATTCTACATCCACCAAAGTCAGCATCAGAAAATCTTTTTAGAACAAAATCATTTCCAGGAGTATAAAATAATCCTAGATCCATGGTTCCCTTAAGGTAGCGAAAAATTCTTTTTACTGCCTTTAAGTGAGATTCCTTAGGATTGGATTGATATCTTGCACATAAGCATACTGAAAACATTAAGTCTGGTCGACTAGCTGTTAAGTAAAGTAGACTTCCTATCATACCTCTAAAAGATGTTTGATCTACTGGTTTCCCAGCTTCGTCAATATCTAAAGAGTTTGAGGTACCAATGGGAGTACTTATACTCTTAGTGTTGTCATAACCATACTTTTTAAGAAGATCTTTAATATACTTATGTTGAGATATGTATGTTCCTTCTGGTTTTTGAGAAATTTGAAAACCAAGGAAAAATGTTAACTCACCCATCATACTCATTTCAAACTCAGATTTCATTAGACTTGCAAAAGAGTCAGTCAAAGATTGCTGAGTTGAACAAAATATAATGTCATCAACATAAATTTGAACAATCAAATTTTTTTTCTTATCTTTATTTATAAAAAGAGTTGGATATGCATTTCCCTTAACATAGTTATTTTGAATCAAAAATCCAGTGAGTCTATCATACCATGCTCGTGGGGCTTGTTTAAGGCCATACAAAGCTTTGGTAAGTCTAAAAACATGATCAGGATGTTTTGTATCTTTAAATCCAGGAGGTTGTTCAACAAAAACTTCCTCTTGAACATAACCGTTAAGAAAAGAACATTTCACATTCATTTGGAAAAGTTTGAAATTAAAGAATGCTGCAAAAGCAAGTAGAATACGGATAGATTCAAGTATAGCTACTGGAGCATAGGTTTCTTCATAGTCTATTCCTTCTTGTTGATTATATCCTTTAGCAACAAGTCTAGCATTATTTCTAACAATGACTCCATTTTCATCACATTTATTTCTGAAAACCCATTTTACTCCAATAATAGAAGTTTCCTTAGGTCTTTCAACCAAGGTCCATACTTTATTCCTTTCGAATTCATTTAGTTCATCTTGCATTTATTTGATCCAATCATCATCACCTAAAGCTTCATCTGTGCTTTTAGGTTCTAATTGGGAAAGAAATGCTAGATGTTCTACTTCATTTCTTAAGAAACTTCTAGTCCTTACAGGTTGATTTACATCACCAATGATACTATCACTGGGATGATTCTTAAGAAACACCTGACTTGGGTTTTGTAAAACCTGTTCATCAACATAGGGTAGAAAGTCTTCTGGGGTAAATGTTTCAGAAGTATCTTCTTGAACAATTTCTTTATCAGAAGGTTCTTCTATCAAAGGTTGATAATTAGTTTTTGAAAACACATCAGAAGATGTAAGTTGAGATGGTTTAAAAACAAAAGGATCAGACTCATCAAATTTCACATGTACTGTTTCCTCAACAGTACAAGTATTTTTATTAAAAACTCTATAAGCCTTAGAGGTTGTGGAATAACCTAAGAAAATCCCTTCATCTGATTTTGGTGCGAATTTATGTAAGTTATCTTTAGTATTCAAAATGAATACTTTGCAACCAAAAACCTTGAAGTAGGAAAGTCTTGGTTTTCTACCATTCCATAACTCATAAGGAGTTTTATTAAGAAAAGGTCTAATCAAAACTCGATTTATAGTATAACAAGCAGTACTTACAGCTTCAGCCCAGAAATGTCTAGCAATAGAATATTCACTCAACATGGTTCTAGTTATCTCTTGAAGAATTCTATTTCTTCTTTCAACTACACCATTCTGTTGAGGAGTTCTAGGTGCTGAAAAATTGTGAGTAATACCTTTATTACTACAAAAAGTTTCAAAATCAGAATTTTGAAATTCTCCTCCATGATCACTATGAATAGTTTTCAATGGAAGTTTTTTCTCATTTTTAACTTGAGCTCTAAAACTTTTGAAATAAGGAAAAGCTTCAGATTTCTTTGCTAGAAAATAGACCCAAGTAAATCTAGTGTAATCATCAACTAGAACAAACACATAGTATTTGCCTCCAATGCTTCCAGTTTGTGTTGGACCAAAAAGATCCATGTGCACTAACTGTAATGCATCAGTTGTTGAGACTTCACCGATTGATTTAAAACTAGATTTATGTTGCTTTCCATATTGACAAGGATCACAAACTTTAGAAGAATCAAATCTAAGATCCGGTAGATCCTTAACTAGTTTCTTCTTAGAGAGTTTACAAAGGTTTCTCATATTACAGTGTCCTAATCTTCTATGCCATAACCAAGAATCATCTTCCATTGCACTTAGGCAAGGCAAATCTTGGCTCCTGAGGTCTTCTAGGTTCAAAGTGTACACATTCTCTTGCCTATTGACTGAGAGAATAAATTCTTCCTTGGAATTGTGAACTAAGCACTTATCATTCCTAAAATTCACAAGGTAACCTTCATCACATAACTGACTTATGCTAATGAGGTTGTGCTTAAGACCTTTAACAAAAAGAACATTTGAAATCAAGGTTTTACCTAAAAGAACAATATTACCAATACCAACAATCTCTCCCTTAGCATTGTCTCCAAAAGTTACCTTTCCTCCTTTCGTTTTGATAATCTTTTCAAAAAATCTTTTGTTACCAGTCATGTGCCGGGAACATCCACTATCCATGTACCATGTATTGTTGCTGGTACTTTCTTTATTTTCCTGAAATCAAGAAGAAAATTAGACTTTCGGAATCCAAACTTGTTTGGATCCGAGATTTCCAGACAATAAAATTTTAGGTATCCATATTTTCTTAGAAAAGTAAGCTTTGTGAAATCCTAGAGATTGGGTTTTGTTTAAGGAACAATTATTTGCCCAGTGACCACCACATTGACACTTGGTACAAAATGGGGCACTTTGAGGAACAAAATAATTGTTACTGAAAATAGGTTTTTCATGGGTATAACCAAATCCGGATTTATTTCTTAAAGGTCGTATTTGGGAATACATCTTATCAAAATTTTCCTTACCATGGGTAAAGTTTGATAAACACTTCTTTAAGGAAAAAATTTCGGACTTGAGTTTTACAACCAGGTTTTTATCCTCAAAATCATTAGTTTTAGAACTAGAGTTAGGCTCGAAAACATTTTTATTAGAAATTACTTTTTCTAATTCTTTAGAAAGTTTGTTCTTCTTAGAACTTACTTCCTCAAGATTTTTTGAATTTTTTTCAAAATCAGCATTTCTCTTATCAAGATCTTTAGAAAGGTATGATATCTCTTTTGTAAGAATATAATTCCTAGAGTTTGCCTTATCAAGTTTCTTGTTGAGTTTGGAATTCTCAATCTCAAGAAGTTCAGCAAACCTAGAGACTTCTTCATAAGTAGGTAATGTATTTTCTTCATCAGAAGATGATTCTTCATCAGAAGAGATATAATACTTACTATCATTAGAGTTCAAAGAAACATTGGTCAATGATTCAGCATTTCGTACCATAGACATAAGACAATGATTATCAATAGGTAATCTGGCTATAAGACCAAGATTCTTCTGTCCTGAAGATTCATAATCAGAAGATTCATCTGAAGAGTCACCACCACTGGCACTCCAGGTGTCATTAGCTTTCATAACTTTCTTAGCTTTAGCTTTATAATATTTCTTCCTGTTCCTGTCTGAATGTCTTTCCTTTCTTTCTTTCTTTTTGAGCATAAGGAAATCTGGTCTAATATGTCCAGCTCTTTTACATTCATAACAAGTAACTTCTCCATCTTTCTTATCTTTCCTGTCCTTTTTCTTATACTTAGATTGAAAATTTCTCTGTCCAACTATCTTGTTCATCCTTCGAGCAAGATTGGCTAATTCATTTTCTGAGACTTCACTCTCACTAGATTCAGATTGGAAAATGACTTTCTTAGACTTGTATCTGGTTACTCTCTCAGGAGTCTTAGCTTTCATCTGATTTGAAGTTGTAGTAAAAGCAACAGTACCATTTACATTCTTCTTCTTGATGTTGTCAGCATCTCTCTTCATTCTAGTTTCATGTTGTAGAAGAGTTCCAAATAATTCATCAAGAGTAATTTGAGTTACCTTCCTGTTCTCATCTATAGCTGTTCTCTTGGATTCCCACTCATTGGGCATAATATCAATTATCTTGTCCACAAGAGCTTCATCATCTAAACCTTTCTCTCCCATATATTGTAGACTGTTGACGATAGTCATAAATCTTTGTTGAACTTTACAGATAGGTTCTCCATAAGGAAAATTGAAGCCATGATATTCAGCTCTAAGCATAGCTCTTCTTGTTTCAATCACTTTAGAAGTCCCAAAGTGTGTAACCTCTAACTTCTTCCATATACAGTTAGATACTTCACAAGAAGAAATTTGGCTATATATATTTCTAGTCATTGAACATAGTAAAGTGTTGCGTACCTTATAGTTGAGTTGATATTCTTGCTTTTCCTGGTTAGTAAAGGTTCTGACTTCCTTGTCAGGAATTTTATAATCACCAGTAAGCATAACAAAGTTGTCTACTCCAGTATTGATAACAAAAGTCTTCATACGATCTCTCCAGTATTCATAGTCATTACCATCAAGGATTGGTGGTCTTGTAGGATTAAATTGTCAATTGAACCAACATTAATTCCTGCCATACTAGAAATAACTTTGCACACAACCTTGTTAGTAGAAAAGAATCGTAATAACAAAGTTAGGAATGGGAAAAGTTCGGAATGAGAAAAGTGAGCAAGAAAAACTTTTATGTGAGTACAAGTATTTCAGAGACCTGTTCTGATACCAAATGTAAGATTGGTATAGAGTAAGAGGTTTCCAACCTCTGATACCAATTGTAGGATCGAAATATAGTATGAGATGCTCAATATACAAGCGGGGGGGGGGGGGGGGGGGGTGAATTGTATACTTTAAAATTCTTTTGGAACCTTTAAAGTATATTAATAATAACTATGTTTTCCTTAAGCAAAGGAAAAGGCTAAATTTAACAAAGTTAAACTAAGAAAATTCACAACACCTCTTAACACCGAATGTAAACTAGGAAAGAGATTCCGAATGAGGGTTTCAGAAATATGGTTCCGGAAATTGAAACTTAACAAAAGATTACAATATGAGATTCTACCTTAAAGCTTATAGAATCTAAAAGAAACAGAGTACAAATAAGGAAGTATAAGAAAGTTATATTTTCCTTATATTACAAAATGCAGCGGAATAAAAACAAGTAGTAAAACTACTAGAAACAAGATATAAGTCTTTTAACCCAAAGAGAAGGGTATCTAACAACCTTGGATAAAGGTCCCTTGATTTATACTTTCAAGCAAGTCTGTCTTACCCACACCAGGGTAAGCCCTCGATATGAAGATCAGAGTCTCTGTCTTGCTATCCCCGCAAGCCCTCAACTTCAAGGTAGTTGGCAACCTCTGTCTTCCTCAGCAAGAAAGCCCTCGAACTTTAAGGTAGTCGGCACCTCTGTCTTCCTATCCCCGGAAGCCCTCGAATGTAATCACCAACATTTGGAGTCGCACGAAGCTTTGAGAGTTAATAAGATCCTCTCTCTCTAGAAATCACTTCAACAGCATGTATGCACAAAATCAAGTTGTTCATCTGTCATCAGTTACGAGCTCTTTCAAATGAGATCCTATTTATAGGTAAGGTCGGCTCCTTCTTCAACGGTCATATTTTCCTTAAATATCGGAGGGACCTGTACACGTGTCACTTAGACAACAGTTAGTTTATAACAAAACAGACGACATCATTTTATAATAAAACAAGTGTAACAGAATGTACGACATCGTTTTAAACTCTAACAAAAAAAATTCGGAATGAAAACTTCGGAGTAAAGGTTCGGAGTGTAAGGAACAATAGTAAAGAGTAGACAAATTTTAGAAGTGTAAGCAATATAGAAGTTCGGAGTCTAACAAAGATATTTTTCGGAGTCTGAATTAATTCAGAGTGTATAAAACAAAGATACTCAAATTCTGTTTAATAGGGGAATTCGAAATGAGAATTCGGAATAGGAATTCGTCATCAGAAATCGTAATGAGAATTCATCATCAAGATTCGTAATGAGAATTCGTCATCAGAATTCATAATGAGAATTCGTCATGAGAATTCGTAATGAGAATTCGTCATCAGAATTCGTAATGGGAATTCTTCATCAGAATTCGTAATGAGAATTCTTCATCAGAATTCGTAATGAGAATTCTTCATCAGAATTCGTAATGAGAATTCGGAATGAGATTTCTTCATTAGAATTCGTAATGGGAATTCTTCATTGGAATTCGTAATGATAATTCTTCTTCAGAATTCGTATCCTGAATCTGGAATAGAACTTAGTCAGAGTTCATATCCGGAATTCGAAATGAAACTTCCTTATAGTTCTTATCCAGAATCCGAATCCTAAAACAGAATGCTTTATATCAAAGTTTCAACGATTCTGAGAAAATGAATCCGAATCTCATACTTAAGAAAAATATGGATAAAAATATGATAAGGATAATATTTCTTTTAAAAGCGATTTTCCTTAAGAAAACAATTTTTCTTAAGAAAGCAATTTTCCTTAAGATAAGGTGTTTTTGATTTTCAAAACAAGAAGGAATGGAAAAGTCATAAGGAAAACCTTATCGACTCAACAAAATATAGCTCATTTATACGTACAAAATACGACCTCCAGGAAACTAGGTTTATCATTTTTCATGTCTCCTTTTCGTGGATGTTTTTAAAAATTTCTTTAATTTATTAAAATATATTATTTTTTCTTCACTAAAATTATTTATATGATGTATCCTTTACCCATTTGAACATATTCAAGATATAGATGATATTTTGGACTTAATAATGGAACATCCTCAAAACATCATAAGAGAAAATAACATATTTAGTAATTAATAATAAATTAGAAATTAGTGAAATAAAACGAATAATAATAAAGTAATTAACATAAAAAATTATGAATAAAGTTAAATATATTAAGATAATTTTGTTATTTATGAGTGAGAGAATGAATGAATCGAGTCCGGACTCGAGGTAATAGATTTCTTGTCCAAATTTCCATTCATTGATACTTATTCCATTTTCACAACATGTTTTTTTTGTAGTGTTTAAAACACAATATGAATATATTTTATAATTAATTTGATGAAAGTAAATTTATTTAGAAAATCATTTCATTTCCTCTCATCCATTTTTCTTTGGATTTGAATGTTTCAAAAACCATAATTGAATTTTCCTTAAAAAAAATTATTTTTTTACTTGTAATTTTCCTCCATATCCGTGTTATTTTAAATGATTCAATAATGATATTATTTATATATTAAATTTAGTTAATTTTATTATTTTTATTTTATTTAATTTTATTACAGAGTATTTAAAAAATAAGTCTTTCAATATTTCTCATATGAGTTATTTTTGAATGTTTAACAAAGTGTTAGAATAATATTTTTTGACATATATGTATTGAAAACCTTTTCCCTCCATCATTGTAATTTTTTATTATCAAACATTCTATAAAAGTTTATATATTTTTTAAAATAATATAATATTCCAACCATTTTTTGATTTTTTTTGTTTTTATGTGTTTCGAAAGAAAAATGATATTTTTCATTATTTTTATGTGAAAATTGAAAGTATTTTTACTTATGGGTTTAAAATAAATTTTCAAACAATTTATTATGAAAATTTTAATCATTTTAATAAATTGTTAATTATATGGTATTTTGGAATTATAGATGATGAAGGGTGAGCCTAATATTTATCATGAAAATGGGTGAGCCAAGTATATCTCTCCAATTCATTTGGTAATTATTTAATCATAAAAGTTAAAAATGAGGGAGATAACTGGTTGGGTTACTCAAGTGGAATTAATTAGGCATAAATTATTATAACATGGGTTAAATAATAGTTAATATAGGTTATAAATATGATGTTCTATTATGCTCGTTTTATGCAATCTAAGTATCTTTAGGAAAATATTTTGATTTCTGGTCGAAAAAATGATTATGAGATTTTAATGGTGAAAATTTTGTTTCTCAACGAACATTTCCCATGTTTCTAATGTCTCCATAATCGTTTTCCTATACCTGTAAATTGGTTACAATGGTTTTCTTTTATAAAATATTTATTTTCACATGTGAATGTTTTTTAATGTGCTCAAAATTTTTATTCTAAAAAATTAAATATATTCATTGGTTTTTATGTTTTACACTAACAGATATATTTTATTTTTATATCCATTAATGATATTTTTTTGTCATTCCATATTTAAAAATATTTTTCTCATGGAGTTAAGTATGGGTATAAACTTTATAATGTTAAATATTTCCACTATGGTTTCTCATAATAAAATGAAGTAAAAGTTGTATGAATGAATTGTAAGTGTAAAATTAAGAATTTTGTTTTTTCAAAAAAAGGATACTATGTGGAAGTGTCCACTTATTAATGTATCATTTTGATATCTAAGAGTTTATCATAACTCACTAAAACACTAATCCTAAAATAAATTTGGAATATAAGAAAGTTGAACCCATTTTATAAAACTCATAATTATGGCTTGTTATGTTTCATGATGTTAAACAAATCAAAACATTTTTCAATCATTATTATCAGAAATTAATCATTTTATATTCAATTTCATAATTCATTTATTGTTTTAAATATAATCAAATAAGGATCATTTTTAAGTTTTATAAATTTCTTTATTTATTGTAAAATATTATCATGGCCTATAAGCATCCATTCTAGCCAATCACCAACTACCATATTTATGTAACACATCCCTGTATTTAATTCAAGATCCTCTCTTAAGGTTACAATATTTTTTCGAATATTATTATTATTATCTAATAATAATAATATTTTTCATGGTTAACTCAATTGAATTTAACAACCAGTCCAACTATTCACCCTATATCGGGCTAAACTAACCCACTAATATGGCACCAATTGGATAGTTTCAATGAAACATACAACCAATTTCTTCAAAATTTAACAATTATTATGGGATAATCCAGATCCTGGATGGATGGTGTGGCCACATTAGATGTTAGCATATCAAATTATCAGATGGCCTCAATAAAGGGATAGTTATTTATCTAGATGATGTGGCCAAGAAATTTTTAATTCAATCAAATGGTATTATGAATTTTGTTTCTCTATGTGGTTATACATAATGTATATAGTACATTCCATGTATGGGACTGTAGACACCATGAAATGTGTTCCTTGCACTTTTTTGTAGTGTGACGATATGATTGTCACATAGATAAAAAATTTCAAGTATGATTAAAGACATTTTCACCAGGAAGTAATAAGATAAAATCAGGATTTCTATGAGACAAAATACTAATCCATACTGATGGATAAGTGGAATGATTCCCCCCCTCTAGGAGTAGGTAGTTGATTTCCAAGATTGATTATGAAAAGGCGTTGATTCATTAAATTCAATTTCAGAAATTCATTCGAAGAGACATGGTTTAGTATCTATCTTTAGAAGTTTATATCTCTTCAAGATCTTCTATTTTACGGGTCGCGGAGCCTAAACGGACTTACAGATCAAAAGTTATGGCACTTGGAAGATGGACAAATTTTATCCTGAAGAGCTATGCGGAGGACCTACGCGAAGGATCTACGTGAAGGACCTACGTGGAGGACCTAAGTGGTAATATAATGGTTTCACAACTACATGAAGGACCTACACAGAGGACCTACATGGGGGACCTATACAGGGGAACTCCTCCGCTCAGGTTTTCCCCCTTGCCTATAAATAGGACCCTTGGGATCCCCATTTCAGGGACTGAAAAAGTTGAATCCCTCTTTGAATCTCCCATTGCATAGATCATTCATTTAGATCAATCAAATTGTATCAGGTATCTCTCTAAAACCTGAGAGAATATATAATTAAATGGGATTAGCATGTTTGGAAAGTCTTTTACAATTTTTACATAAGTTCGGTTCTCCTATGTGAAACACAATCTTTAGTTATCATTCACATCTATGCGGAATACCTATGCACCACATCTGCACGGAATAAATGTGCTCCATAGCAGCACGGCATACCTGGGCAACCTACCTGCATGTCCTAACAGTGTGGTATACCTGCGTGGTACATCAATGCGGGGTACCTATGCGGCCTACTTGTGTGAGGTACCTACGCGTCAGGGCTTGGAATAAAGCCTACATACCAACTCAAGTACCCTCTTTAAAAACCATTCATGGCAAGTTATCTCCTTCATTGGTTCTCATATCTGAAAGGTACTAAGTTGAATCCCCCACCGAAACCTCCTGACTTATCAAACCTTTCGAAAAGGCACATCAGTGTGTCTCTTATTTGGGTTTGTATTTCCACGGTCAGAGGTTTCCCACATTTGTTTCACAATGGGGTTAGCATTCATGGAGTGTTTGTGGGTTTGTATATCCATAGTAACATGGACCTTTCTCCCAGAACCAGTGTTGGGAAGTTCCCGATTTGGAGGATTAGGGTTTGGGTTCTGTCCTCCCCTTTTTGTCTCTGAGACCCGAAACCTCAAGTCATTCGTAGGGAAGGTACGATTCACACTTAATTTTCCATGAATGCAATAGGGAGGTCTCCCTCCCCTACAAGGATCAGTTTTAGGGCAACCATCCTGGCATAAGCCCCTATATTTTCTTACAGGAGGTAGCATCAATGCTCATCATTTCTTCTTTGGTACCAAAGACTAATTGAAGATGGGCACAGGGACTCTTGTTGCCCTTTCCCTCTCCTGTTGCGCTTTATCACCATGGGTATCCATCCTAGTGTAGTCCCCTAACCTTTATTATTTCTCCATTCTATTGGACCCTTGTCTAATGTGAAGATAACAGAGGGAAGTCTTGTCGCCTTTCCCTCTTCTCGGATTGCCTTTCCCTCTTCCATAGTTGATGAACCCTCTTCCACCATCGAAGGAGGAAAAATTCGAGAGTACAAGTAACTTTGTTGAATATTACACATCCTTTTGTTTCTCACATCGAGCATGAATTATGTGGGATTAGAGATTTGTAATGATTACAACATATGCACAAATGAAAATGAGGAATGAACTATGAGAACTTTGATTCCCACCATAATTAGGATACATAGGATGCCTTCTTAGGTCCCGAGCTCACTTGATATCCTCTTTGGGAATCCAACCATAATTCACTTAATCTAGGCATCCTCCTTAGAAATAAGCCCCAAATTAAACCCCCAATATAATTAAGGCATCATTTTTAGGAAGTAAGCCCAAACTCATTTCTCTCAAAGAGCTATACTCTTCTATGAGACTAATAGAGCTATGTGGGATTTTATTCCCATCTATATGGGATACATAAAAATCCTCCTTGAGGTTTAATCCCAATACCTTAAATCAACCCTGTTCTCCTTGAGCCATATTCCCAATAAGGTCTGATCCTACGTGGAAACCCATATCATTTCTGAGTTCCTTAGGCTGCTTCAGCATAAGTCCCATACTATGTTTTGACTAAGGACATTTGGGTTTGATGTCCATACCACATAACATTAAATTGTACTTCTAGGTCTTTATCATATGGCCTTAAAAGGTATGATGTGTCCCATTCAATGGAACCAAACTACAAGTGTTTTGATTCGTTTTACAAGGATACGTAGATTGCCCTTTTTATGGGCTCGATCCCAAGAGAAAATCAAACCTTCATCTCCCTAGATGACAATAAATTCCAAAGTGCCCCATTGATTGGATTAAAAAATTAGAACCATCACAATGATGATTAAAAGAATCTCGAAGTAGTATATGATATCATACCATTGATGGAGAATCTCGAATACATATGGATATCTCCATTAATGAAGAACCTAGAATACATATGGATGATTTTAAACTTTTCACATACTGAATAAGTGATTGAAAATTACAATGAATACTTACGATATACTTGGTGAATTAATAAGGATTCATGAAAAAATCATAAATTATAAAGAGAGTCCCGGAGTAGACAATAACCCCCCCGAAAAAGGGTGTGATGAGTCTGACCTCCCATCCCCTCGAACAATACACATTCTTATGTATCGTGAAGTTCAAACTTAAAAAACACCTACCTTAGGAATGTAGGCCCTTTTGGATAAATAACTGTTGGAAGTTTCTGTTTCCATAAATAAATCCAATGGAAACCGCCTAAAAGAAGTGATTCTTAAAACTTGAATACATGTTTCAAGGAACTACGAAACAAAAATAGTTAACCCGATTTGAATCCTTAACCATGTTAATAATGTTACCCACCTATTAGGCCCTTATATATTGACAAAGGAATGCCAGAAAAAGTAATGAATCATGCATGTATCCAAATGAAAAGTTGTTTCTTTAATGGAGTTTTTTATTGTATCAGTTTTTCTCAGAATTTCCTTCACTCCAAAATGGATTTCTTCAAGGAAAAATCTGTGAACTTCCCAACCGCTGTTCAAGAGGGATCCCCATCCATGGGAAGAACATCATCACTAACCCAGTGACTTCAATGTTGTGTACCTAATGTGATGGTAAAGGAATATCACCAACATGGTACAATCTCGACATTAGAGGCTTCTCAGTAGGCCCTCCATGTCAATAACAATCCTCGATCATCTGGCCAATGACGACCAACGATCAAGAAGTAGACGGTTCCAACCACCATCTTCAAACATTTTGGTTCCTTATCCTCCGAACTCAACAATAAATACCCCCAATACTATAGAGAGGTGGAGAAAGAGTCCACTCAAGGACTTAATTCAACAATGCAGGAGTCCTTCTCGGGGACTCTTACCAGCAATCGACATCAGCAGAATAACATGGTAGTAAACCCCCAGCATGATGGGGGTATTGTCTCTGGATGTTCATCCCAGGTCACTTAGACCTAGGCACTCAGGATGAATAGTCGAGGAAAAATTCTGGTCAATAGGGGGAAGGTTGTTACCTCTACCCCTTTCAAAGAATCCCATCAACCTAACTTGATGGAAAACAACGAGCGGGCACATTCACGCGTCTGTCCTACTTTTGTTGCTCAATAAGAACGTCTAGAAGCAGCCCACAAATCCCACCAGATAAATCCAATGGAGTACCATGAATAGTCACATACACCTTCTTACAAGTTATCAGCCATTCAGCAGGCTCGTATTATTGCATTTAAAGAAGTCAACCAATCTAATGTTGTGGAAACTGGTAAACTGATACATACACCTGTTTACAATTACCAATTGTTCCAGCAGTCTTGTCTTCCGGTATTGAAGAATGTCTATCAACCATACTTTACGAGAAACAACCAGTATGAAAATACACCTGGAAATGTTCATCATGTCTCCCAATAGTCTCATTTGGTTACAGCCAGAGAAGTCAGCCAGAATGCTCCGATGAAAAATTTGGGGCAAACCCAACTCTCTTCCCCCATGCATGAGTAATATCAATACCTATTGACATGAAAATGAGGATAGGAGAAGGCAGATACACCTACTCCATATATTGAGTAGACATATATTTCCATTCCGTTCGCTGATGTCACAAAACATATCTTATCAATGGTGAAAGGGTAGATGCAAATCACAAACCATATTCTGGAAGCATGCCAGGATATTATAACAACCATTAAAGCATTACCAGGGAAACAGACACATAAATGTATCCCCACACATGGGATGAAACATCGGAATGCCATCCTGAAACAGATACATACATTTATTCTAGTTCAGGAGGGTCATGGGGAATACTCCCCCATATCATATGGGCAAAAAGATCGAGAACACACACCCTTACCTATTAGAGATAATCAGTCTATTCTGGAAACCACTCCAAGGCATGCACATACACCTGCACATGATTTCCACCTTTCCTAGAAAGTGGCCCCAATTAAGTATAATATAAGAACTTATAAGAAGTCTCATCAAGCACAGTTGGAAAATAAAGATTCAAGCTACGATTTAGATCATCTTAATGCCAGAGTTCTTGAATCCCTCATACATTTATCTATTGTAGATCAATATCATATCCTCTCTGTTGGTGCCAAAATATTTCCCGAAAGGAAGGGATGAAAAGAAGCCCCGCACGCTGACTCGCGAAGCCCATACGCGAATCACCCCCCGAGCATCGTGGTCCCGCGAAGCCCCAGAGGCGGTACCTCTCCGCGAATGGCCTGACGTTTGCGAGCCACCCGCGAAGCCCCGGAGGCGGTACCTCTCCGCGAATGGCCTGACATTCGCGAGCATGCTGTGAAGCACCAGAGGTGGCATGAGAGTTCTGCTTCATGGCGCCCCTTGCCTATAAATACTGGTCTCCCCCTGAGTCCAAAAGGACAGACAATCTGACCTTTTGGCTTCTCCACTCCCGAATCGCGAAGCACCCTTCGCCCCGGGAATCATGAGCTCCGCGAGGTACTTCTACTTCGCGTGACTCCTTCTCTTTGTCTCGTTTTTGAGCCCCTTTTCCGAAAGGGATTCCCTTCACGAATCTCAAGGGAATTCGCGAAGGACGGGGATTTCCAAGGGAACCCGGGCAGCCGTGGAGCGTTTATGCTTCACGAAACACCCATCCTGTACTAGCGATCCCCATGCTAAGGTAGGATCGCTACACATCGCGAAGCACACTGCTTCGCAGTACCTTGCTTCACGAGGCACCTCCTCTTTGCGAGGCAGTGCTCTGCGAATACTATTCCACTTCGCGAATCACTCTCCACTCACACCTTTTCCCCATGCTAAGGCCAAGGCACCCCACTTCGTGAAGCACACTCCTCTGCTTGGAAATTCCTCTTCCCGTGCGACCCTCCAGGTTTGCACGATGTAATTTTAAAGTCCCACGGACCACACCACTCGTAGCGTCGCATAGCCTATTGCTTCTTAGCATAGGCACGCTAACGGCTATTGCTTCTTTGCATAGCCACGCTAACGTGGAACCCTTGATGGTTTGCTCTACGACCCCCCTTGACCACGGCCTTACTGGTACCTTACCTCCCCCAAGGAGCAAAGGGTTCCAGTCATGTAAGTCCTAGGGGTGCGGAGTAAACCCACATCGTCCAAGCTGCAGGACTTTAAACTGCCAAGTACCACGTCCTCAACACATGACGTTAAACTATGACCCGACCCCGTGCCTCGCACGAAGGGTCCCCCCAGCTCGGACATTCTTAACGCCACTCGTCTCCACAGGAGTGGAATCAATCCCCCCACAAGGGATGATATCCTCTTTATCGGAGCGGCGTATGTCCATGGGAGAAGGGAAACCACCTTGGTGTAAGCCCCCCCTCATCCCCCAACGGATGGCTGCACCCCTGCATCTCCGTACTTCCCCACTACCAAGGTTAGTGGAGGGCGCGATATGGAATGAGGCCCCTCCCATAATTTGTCCCAAATCCCTCTTTCGCTACGCTTTGCCGCACTTCGGGCCTCCATCTTGGAGTAAGTCCCAGCACCATGGGCCGCCTAACGCATAATCCCCTATTCTCTTCTCACGGACACACCCTTCACGGCGTGATCGTCAGGTCCTTGCTGCCTCTTGTTTCTCACACTGAGCATGACTCATGTGGGCTTAGAGTTGGCATTGGCTATGAAAATACCTCATCCGGCATGACGTTAAACTGAATACCCTCATCCAGCATGATGTTAAACTGTATGCCCTCGTCCATCATGATGTTAAACTGCACACCCATTTGAACTACGAGGACATTGATCCATGTCAAGGAATGGTACGTAGGAAGCCTCCCTGAGGCTCAATCCCACTACCCGTCAATTTTTCACGCCGAGTTCATCCTCGTCCCACATGATGTTAAACTGCATTCCAGTCTGACAGCAAGCCGTTGTGACCACCCCGAACTACGAGGTCTTTGATCCATGTCAAGGCATGGTACGTAGGAAGCCTCGCGAGGTTCAAGCCCACCATAAGTGGACCCCCGGGTTCACCTTCACGTCGGTTCACCGACGAAGCCCCTCTAAACTACGAGGTCTTTGTTCCATGTCACGACATGGTATGTAGGAAGCCTCTATGAGGTTCAAGCCTATCCGTCATTTTTTCACGTCAGGTTCCACCTTTGTCCCGCACGATGCTAAACTGCATTCTAGTCCAGCAGTAAGTCTTTGTGACCAAACTGAACTACGTGGTCTTTGATCCGTGCTAAGGCATGGTACATAGGAAGCCTCCACGATGTCCAAGCCCACCACCACTAGGACTCCCCAGGTCCTCCTCATTCACGTCGACCTTCCGGCGTCCAACCTGAACTACGAGATCTTTGATCCATGTCATGGCATGGTACGTAGGAAGCCTCCCAGATGTTCAATCCCACCATCCGTTGGTCATCCCGACCCACCTTCATGTCGGTTCATCAACACCCAGGCAGCCTAGTGTGTAAGCCCCACACCATCTGGACCAAGATCCTTGCTCGTATTGGTTCGCCGACACACCATTATGAACTATGTGGTCTTTGATCCATGTCAAGTCATGGTACGTAGGAAGCCCTCATAAGGTTCAAGCCCATCACACAGTCTTCCCGACCTCACTCACGTCGGTTCACCCCCGTCCCGCATGATGTTAAACTGGATTCTACATTCCATCCAAACTACGGGGAATTTGATCCATGTCAAGGCATGGTATGTAGGAATCCTTTATGAGGTTCAATCCCACCACCAGTAGACCCCCGGGTTCACCTTCACGTTGGTTCGCTAACGACATCCATCGGACCAAGTTACACCTTCACGTTGGTCTGCCGACACCATCTCGAACTACGCAGACTTTGATTCCCTACCACGGGGATACGTAGGAGGTCTCTTCGAGACGCAAGCCCAACTTTACAGTCGCCCTTGAGATGGTCCCGTATTCATCCCCCCTACACTTTATTCAACTCTCCATCACCCATCCAGATTCTCACCCGGAATGCCATATCCCGGTAGGATCATACCATTAAGCTCCTCTTCGTAGCCGACCATGGGCTGGTCCTGGTATCGGTACCCCTTCAAGGGAAATTCCTCAATCCGATCCATTCCAGATAACTCTCTGATCGGGCTGATCCGTCTCCGCTGGACGTTAAACCTGCGGCATACCCTGTGTTAAACACAAGAAGCTAAGGAAAACCTCAGATATATGTCTATGGCATATAATTCCCCGCGCTCGATGTGGGATGCCTCAGGCTTCCATGCCCTCGAGAAGCCCTATAACAAGGGATAAAAGACAGACATGCCAGTTCCCCAACATCCAGACACGCTACTGATGCCTCGACGTGACTACTCCTCCGATTGAAGGTTGCTGCCCTGACCGACCCTTTGGAATGTCCCGACAGAAGCAGTGTAATTAACCGGCGTCCATGGAAACATGGAACTGGGAAGAGTTTCACGAACAACGTATTAATTCTATAAGGGAGACCCAGACTAGGTGATGAGTTCCGAGGAGGAATCCACAGAAGGAAGAAATGAAATCCCATCATCCGGTTTCGATAAAGGAGCATACATCCCTGAATAAGGAGCGAATTCCGCCCGCCTTTGAAAAGCGGGAATGTGGGGCAACAGTGCAACGCGTCCTACTCCATAGATGGGTGCGCGCGCGCGCCCCGGCGAAAGCGTTGGAAACGGAAATGCTGAACCCGATGTGAAGCTCTTCTCCTCAAAGCGGAGATTAGTAGCGTTCGAGACGCCAGTATATTGACGTGTCACCGAATCTAGATATTTGGCACCGGGTCCCACCAAGCAAATAGCGGTCCTGGCGTGAAACTCACCGAAAGTTGGGGCAGTGGAACGTGGGGCTCTCCGTTCTGCAACGTGTTGGCATGGATCCTTCTTACAAACGTGGAGAATGGAAGGACGTTGGGGCACTGGTAGTCAATCCTTTTCCTTGCAGTGCGGATGAGTTGATCCCTCTGTTTCCCAAGAACCAGGTTGCTGCTATGGAGACCTGATCACCGCCCACTCGCCTAAGCAGGGGCAGGGGAAATACCAAAATAGCCACCCCACATGGCTCTGCTACCGCCACAACGACCTCTTTATCTGTGAATACGGGGCGCCCACATCCCCTTTTCCCGTCAGAGATCATCCAGCGAAGGGTGATCAACAACCTTGTACGCAGGTACGAGGAGTAAGGGGTCATACCAACTCAGGATATGGCCTTCCTGGACCTAGAGGCATCCAGGCCCCACCATCAACGCTGCCCTAACAGGTCGCGCAGGGAGCCCCTGCTCCCCACCCCAACGTTCAATCGTTTCGGGAGCCTGTCCCCGGAACGCCTCAACGACTCCTCACCTTATGCTGATGAGACAGGTGACGTCTGGCTCAACCCACTCAGAGTCCCAATCCAAGGGCTCCAGGAAAGGGCTCTCATTCGTCCACATCAGCGCCACCGTCCGGCTTCACAGGAAGAGCAGGTAGGCCATGCCCCTACACCACCTACGCCAGCTCATCTGACCCGACTTCAGCGCCGGGCCCGGGCTGAGGATGCTCGCCAAGATACGTCGACGTCAACAACTACTGTGGCCCAAGCCACCGCCGACGTACATCATGGAGTTCCTTCATACACTGAGTAGGGGAACTCATTCACCCGACCAGGATCGAGGCCTCAGCTGCCCCACGGGCAGGCTGGGTTGACTCTCGGGGTCGCAGGCCCGAGCGATGATTACCGAAAACCAATCCGCGGTAATCCCACTCCATACAGAGGTCCTCTCCGTACCACCATTCCACAGAGCATGGGATTTCCCTACTCCGAAGCTCATCACGGAGGTATGCCTCGTGCTACCCCCATCCCGAAGGAAGACCCGCCCCACGGTAGTGACGCTCGGCGCGAAAACCTCTCCTGCGCCCACTATAAAGGGTATGGAGTCCCTCCTCCTGCCCCTGGCCGCCGATCTGAAGGCACTGTCCATCTGGTCCTTCTCCAACGTGGGGGTCCTCCCTACGTCCTCTCTGCATCTGGTGAAGGTCCTCCTCGCCCCGGCAACTTGAGGAGTGAAGGTGAGCCTCGCTCCGCCCGCATGGTCCATGGAGGTCCTCCCCATGTACCCTTCGACATTTTCCCTGGTGCCCCTCACACCCCGGCCACCTCGAGCGGGGGCCCTCTCTGCCACGGCGCCAGCACCGCCCCAAGACTACATATTGAGAATCAATCTTGTCCCGAAGAGCAACCCCGGGATAGAAGAGCGGGTCGTCGCCGCCACAGGAAGAATCTTGGGGGGGGAGCGGGTGGAGATCAAACCGGCTCGTTTCTCGGATTCTGAAGCAGAATGCGACTCAGTTATGGAACCTTCTCCCCTCTCCTCCACATCAAGGACTGGGGCAGGAACCAGGCGCGTCAGCCTCATTCTCCCGGAATGCGAGGTCCACCGGATTCCCACCTCTCTCTGCAGGTACATCCAGGAGGAGGAAATCGTGGAAATTCCGCAGGTCCCGACCGTGCAATCACCACCGTTGTCACCATAAGCGCCCTCTACCTCTACCAGAGATCACAGAGAGCTATTTTGGGGACCAACGGTAGAAGAGCAATGAAAAGACCTATCATCGGCAACCGCGACTCTTGTGCCTGAAGTTGTGGCTATCAGCCCATCGTATCGTGATATCATGGTCAGGTCACCTCACTCTTCAGAGGATGGCCTGGAATTCGGCAGCCAGTCAGCTCGTTCGCCGTATTTTCCGCCTCTAAGTTTACTGTCCCAGCGGTCCGCCTCGGTACCACTACCGGTCCCTCAACCACCCCCGGTTGATGAATGGGGAAATACAAGGCCAGACCCCGTGTCCGAATCTAGGAGCTTCTGGAGAATTCTCGCAGTGAATCACTTCCCGAAGATGTTCTGGCCGACGGCGGTGCTGAACTTTCGCGCACCAGAGTCCCTTACCCCAAAAGTAGTGGGGTGATTTTTCTGAACTTTATGGGAAACACACTTCCGCCTTCGTTATGAGCGGGTGATGTACCCCAGAAGTCGAGAGCACTTTGAAGAAATCGGCGAGCAATACCGCCTGATCAATTTGGCCGCTCTCCCTATGGCCCAGCACCCTGAGTCCTCAGGCCGTCAGAGCACCCTTCAACAGAAATGTGTTCAGAGTTTCAAAGTACTCTACAGAGTCATCAGGGAAGCTACCCCCATGTGCATGTCCGTGGTTGGGGACACTATGCCGCTCTCCTCTTCAGCCCTATCCGACGACAGGCCAATTCGTTATGCGACATTGAGGACATGACCTCGAGAGGGGTCGCGGTCCACATGGATGACGTAGTAGACAAGGAGGACAAGATTGAATTTCTTGATGGAGACTTACCCCCCGAGGGCGTACCGCCACTGATGGAACCATCAGGGAGGGTTACCCGTCAGCAGAGGAACCTTCTAGGCCTCCATGTACCCACCGAGTCCCTGGTACTCAGTCGAAATGACGGTAAGGGTAAGGAGCACGTCGGAACTATCAAGCACTCCGACCCATCTGCCTCTGTACAGAAAATGGACGAAGATCCCGAGAAGGACGCGTTACGCCGGCAGCTTGCTGAGCAGAAGAGGCTGGTTGACGAACTCTTGGCCGAGCGCGCTGCAGAACGGTGACCTGACTATGGTAACCCCAAGCTGGGGTAGTAGGGGCACAAATAATTCCCCCTGGTGAGATGCCTCCGAACAATCCTGATCATGCTACTTCTGCAGACAGGGTAGAAGCCGGAACTTATGGCAAGAGGGCGCGATACGTCTCGCCAAACCCTCCTGAACGACTGGGCAATCTGAAGAATCCAGTCCGGGTTCCCCCAGTCACCCCACAGGTTGTTCTGCCAGTCGCTCCACGAGCCGCTGAATCCATATACCGTGTCGAAGAACCTGGCAATGCACTTGTGATTAGGGATCCCCGTCAAGACAGGGACCCCCACCCGGATGATCTTATAGCGGCACTCATAGCCCGCCTCGAAGCGTTGGAAACGCGGCAGGTGGTAGTCCCACCGGATGGCAAGCCGTATCCCGCGCGGGTAGATGGTATGCCCGCACCCCCGGGTTTTGGGAACCCCACTTTCTCGCCCTTCAACGGGACAGGGGACCCGCCGCATCACTTGGCCCATTTTTCTTCCAGGTGTGGCCCCATGCTGGGGACTCCGGCCCAGCAAGAAGCCGCCAAGCTCCAATGTTTCGTGAAGACATTGGAAGGTCCCGCATTCGTCTGGTACAGCTAGCTCCCTATCGGATCGGTGACTGGTTGGGAGGATCTCCGCCGATAGTTCCTATACCAGTTCATCTCCACCACGTGGAAGACCAGCATTTCAGACCTCTTCAAGTGCAAGCAAAGGCCTGATGAGCGAGTCGCATATTTCATCACTCGGTGGAAGGGACTTACATACTCCCTCGATATTCCATTGACTCAGGAGAAATTACTAACGATGTGTGTAGGGAACGATAAAACGAAGCTGGTACCTTCCCTGATTACCCAGAACTACCCTGGAGGGTTCCAAGATTTCTCAGATAAGGCTTAGCGCCTTGAGGAGGCTTTGCAACAGGCTAGTCAGGCATGTTCGTTTCCCCCTATGATCCCATCCAGGAGGATTGCCAGAGCTGAACCCGCCGCGGTGGCCCAAATAGAAGCCCCCAGGCAGCTGGAATTACTGCCAGTGGCACCATCCCCACAACCCCGCAGAGGTCCTCCACCTCAAGCGTAGGCTCCTGCCCAGTAGCAACCGCCTCAAAATCGACATGTTCCCCCGTGCAATGAGCCACCTCCACCTAGGCGAGACAATCAGGTGCCGCCTCCTTGGAAGGCCCCTCCGGCCCCTCGTCAGGGCCAGGCCCCTCGGGCCCCCTATCCAGAAATAAGGCACCAGACTTATTTGTTCAACGAAAATCAGGTCCCTGGCTACTTCCGAAGTGCTCTAGAGCAAGGGATTGTGCACCTACCCGAGTGCAAAAGGCCGGCAGAGGCGAATCTCACCGATCACCCCAATTACTGTCCTTGTCATCGAATTCTGGGGAACACCCTCAAGCAATGCTCTGTGTTTAAAGACTGTATTCAAGACCAGGCCAACAAAAACATAGTCAAGTTGGGCCCGACACCAACACAAGTGGCATGTGTCTTTGCAGGGTCAGAGATCGGTAGCGACAGTGAAGGCGAGTGGAAGCAGGTTCCCAGCCGCGGGTCCCAGAGATATGACGACTGGATGCCTCGAAAAACCGTCGTCCGTGCCCATGGTATCATCCGGGAACACCTAAAGCAGTCGGAACCTTCATAAGAAGTAGCCAGTACCTCTGCATCGCCTTCAGAGTCGACCTCTTCCCAAAAGGGAATGCAACGACGATGCAAGAAGACACAACGCGCTCCATCGATGCTGTCGTCATCCCGCACTCTCGGTGACTTTATGCCCCCTGAAATGGGGATTCCTCCCAGAATCTACCCGGTAGTGGATGAATCATCGAGAGACAGCCAGGGGTATGCTTCAGTTAACACCGTGGTGCTAGTAAAGCCTTATATGACTCCCGATGAAGGGGAACGCCACGCGAGCCTCCCCAACATCCCCAGCCGACGTCAACGTCAGCGGAACCAAAACCACGCCGGTCGTTGAGGCACGTTAGCAGGAACTTTTAGCCAAGCCGTGCATGCTACTGAGAACAGACAGCAAGTTCATCACAGAGATCAGCACGCACAACGCCATCTGATGCCCTCAGCTCTACCTCCACCGCCGTTTGTGCTACTAGATCAGGAAGAGCTTCCTCGTTCGTATCACAGTCAGTCTTTCCCGGCTACAGGCCAGTCTCCGCTGTTCGATCCTAGTCCGGCGACTACTATCCAGGATTCAACTAGTAGGCAGCAGGATGTACCCAGCACTAGCCAACTGCTGGTTTAATCGGTAGGACCCGCTATGCCTCCAACTGCCGAACAACCTCCTGTAAGAAGAGGTTCGCGGTTGGCACGAAAGTATGATGTCCTAAAACACCTTTCCATCATTCCGGAAAGGCTTTCTATCCTTGAGGCCCTTCTCCTATTGTTTGAAATGCGCGAAGCACTTTCCGAGGCCCTATAGAGGCCCCTTTAGTTTGAGACGGAGGTAGCAGCTGCGAAAGCCTTCAACGCTGAGACAATTGAGAACGTTGAATGTCAGTCGGTTATCTCATTCTCTAGTGAAGATGAGGACCCTCCTATACAGGGGAATATTCACCCGCTGTACATCACTGGCCACTTCAATGGTGTGGAAGTCCTCCGCTGCCTCGTTGACACGGGTTTCAGAATCAACCTAATCCCTACTCAGACACTGCGAAAGCTGGGTCTGTCTAAAGATGATTTAACTCCCTCTGACCTCAGAATCCATGGATACGACAGGACCGAGCAAACCCCAGTTGGAAAGATCCTCCTAAAGACTCAGTTCAGTGGCTTAATTGCCAGCACCGAGTTCATGGTCGTCTCTCAGGACACCACCTACAATGCGTTGATGGGTAGTCCATGGCTCCATCTGCACGTAGCAGTCCCTTCATCATATCACCAGTGCCTCAAATACTCCCTCAATGGTCGAGTAGGCATGTTCCAAGGAGATGCGTCTCCTTTCTCCTCTTGTGAGGCCCGCTATCTGGATGCTGATTATTACAAGAGTAAGGATAATAAAATCCTAGTAGGTGAGGATGAACCTTCCCCGGTCACAAGTGATCCCTGGGTAAGCATGGATGACGCCTACATCCTCTCGATCCACCGATTTGAGTCCATGACCCCCGACATTGGGCAATGTTTTGTTATATCAAGTATGAAAGGAAGGCATGTTCCCATGTCAAAGCGATGGTGTAAAATCACCTCGTACTCCTACACCAACCAGGCTCAGGTGATCCTAGAGCCTACTACCCCTGTGCGGTACCGAAATGTCAAGATTATGAAAATGGCAGTATGCCATACGTGTAACGCCCTGACCCCAGCTACCCAAAGTCGGTGCATTACTTCGTAACATTGGCATGATCAGAAAAGATCAAGTCTCGAAAGACCGATTAGTTTAGTAGCCTTGGAAACACTAGATACATTCATAAATGTTACATTACATCATAAAGTAAAACAAAACTACAACATCTTCTCTTCATATCCCCTTATATTATCCCAGCAGATCATTCATAATATAATTCTTCACATCCTGGAAAAATTAAAACATTGAAAGGGGTGAGCTCAGATGCTCAGTAAGGATAACAATATAGAGGAAGCTTTCATAAACAAACATTAACATTTAAGGCAATGTATAACTAAAACAAAATCCTTTTAAACTTGAACATTAGCATAATATGGAAAAAGTAAAATGAAATAATTCCATTTACTTACTCACATGGATATTCTACTAGTCGAATATTCACATGAAATATCAATAACCACTTTCATAATGATGGAATCCATAATGCCAGACTATCATAACCACGTAGCCAAGGCCTAGTGCCAAGACTAAAAATAATATTTTGTCAAGGCCTCGTGCCAAGACACTAGTTTGTCTCATGAGACCTACCGATGCATCAAGGAGCTATAGCGGGATCCACCCGTCACTTATTAAGTCCAATTCATTCCTCATATGAATAGGTTTAAACATATCATAAACCATAACATAATCGTATCACATAAAAAATTCATAAAGGAAACATAACATTTTCACATTTCAATCACAAGATATCAATACAACACATTGATAAAAACATTTTCAAAACCATTTTCAATACCAAAATAAAAGAAAGGTAAAACTTTGTATTTATTTTTCATTAAAAAAAGTTATGGCTTGTAGAGGAAGCCGAAACTCAAATAATGGTCACGGCGGCGGAGAAGTCGTTGTCGCCGCATATGTACGGCAAGAAAAATATTACCTTTTGTCATTTAGTAAAATGATTCATATAAAAAATATTCCTTTTGGATAAACGTAAAAGTCAAAGGGGTCTATACACCGTATAAAAGAAAGTTGTGTATAAAACCAAATATGCCTCAATGAAAGGAGATTGAGACTAAGTCCTTACAAAGATCATTTTTAAAATAAAATAGATCTATTATGTGTATTCACTATAAGTACACATAAAGAAATTAAAAATACAAGATAGTACATAATAATATCATGACATAATTTGAAAGTAGGATATTAACCCAAAGAATGGAAATTGGGTTAAGAAATTCCCTTACCTCGTGTCCGACTTGACTCGATCGTTCTTTAACTTGCTGAATAATAAACTATAGTTAATTTATATTTACTTAAGAACCTTTTTCATTTTCATTATTCCTTTTATATCACTTATTACCATGATATGAACATTATTTAATTATTTAAGTTAATAACGGTCATTTTGTCGATCTTTGGTACTTGAGTCAAAAATAAACTTCTTATAGTTACAAGTTGTTCATGTGGTGAAATATCCATTAAATACAGAATTATATTCATTATGTATATATCATATATATTCAGTATATACATTAATTTATAATATTACATAACATTTAGAGGTAAGAAATGAAATGCACCGTTCATGGAGACGGTAAGCCGTTCGTACGCATGAACACTACTTTCATTTCTATTTCGCATTTAATGGAATGAAATCATAATAGTATAAAGGTGTATTATAATTCCAGTATAATATCATATATAATATCATTTACTCAATCCTTTATACATCCCACATATGACATTAACGATTCAAATCACTTTGAGGGGGATGTAGTTCGCACTTCCTTAAATGAAAATATCGCATTTACCCATAATGGAAACCATAAAGGTATGCCATAAATGAAAAATAAATAAGATTAAGTAAAACATAAACATATTATATGTCATGTATAAATATAGTGACATCCTAATGGACACCTTTGAAGGTGTTATATGAGGGTTGAACAATCATCGTTTCGTGAGGCAGAAATTCACCATCCATAGAAATAGTATGTTCTTTAACCATTAGATGTAGGTGTGTGTAAGTGTAGCTCGAATAATTCTTATAAAAACATCCTAGTATATTTGGGATACTTTTGTTGTTACAAAATAAATGAATAAAAAGAGTTTAGGGGGTTGTATAAGCAAAATAAAACAAAATAACATAAGCGAAGACATTACCTTAAAATCGGGTAACTCTTTTGATTTGAGCAAAGGATTCCTTGGGAAGAATTCTGCCCAAAGTGAGGCTTCTAGGAGTAAGGGAGGGAAGTTGGGAGAGTATTTGGGCAGAGGTTGGCTGAGCCAAAAGGCTTTGAAGGTGTGAGTAAGGTGGTAGTGGTGGGGGCCTTTTATAAGTGGAGAGGAGGGGCACTCTTGGAAAGTAATGAAATGTTACTTTATTATACAATGCTTTTCGGATTCTAAAGGTCCCAAACTTATATAATTCTAGGCTAAGGTGATAAGGGTTATAAATATACTCATCCAATAGGTTTTTGACAAGTGTAAGCCTTGTATTTTACATTATCTTTTCATTTTCTTTAAATCGTTAATTAATGAGATAACCACTGCATCATCATGGTGTCATAAATAATTTAATTTATTTAATGTCTAAAAATTATAAAAAAAATATCATGATGTAGGATATCTTTTTATATTTCTAATTAATATTTATAGTAAAAAATATGACCTGTATAACCCCATTTAATTTTTTTTTTAATAAAACAACTTATGTTTGTGACATTTTTATTTTAACTTTAAATAAAAGTTATTTATGTCATTTTCCTACCAAAGTGGCTTCATGGGGTCCCCAAGTTGACCCATGGATTGTCTTGGTCGGCCATGACTCATCCAATAGGGGTAGGAAAAGTGTAAAGGTCATTTCATATTTTTATAAAACCATTTTTACCTTAAATTTCACTAATGACCTTTAATCGTGATTAATTAAACTTAGAAGTTACTATTCACCAAAAAATTATTTTCATCCCATTGAACCACATTTTACTTCATAATGACAACCATGTATGTCGGATTTTTGAAATTCAAATCACATAAGTGGTAATGTTTCATTTAAACGAAAAATCAGTTTTTTAACTACCACTTAGTGGTTTCACTATTCATAAAAAATTGAAGTTTTTCAGAATAATGCCAGAATTTCACCCTAAGCTAAAATTGATATTCTGAATTCAAAAATGATGTCTATTTTAAAAAATTACAAAAATATAAGTTTCATTAATTAATTTTATAATTATTTCCCGCTGTCACAACAAATAGCGTGTTTTTAAGAAACAATATATATCAAAAGATTGACAATTGTTTATGTCCAATTTCAATGTTAAATTAATTCTAATGACCACCATTGGATAAAATGGTAAAAATATATTATAATTATACTTTAAAACCACTAAATAGTATAATTTATCACTATAAATTATTTTGATTAAAAAAGTTGTTTAAAGTATCTTTCACTATTCATAAAAAAATTGGAAGTTCTCAGAAAATTACAAAAAATTCAACTTAGGATAATTTTGATATTACGAATACAAAAATGAAGTCCATTTTGAAATATTAAATATCTATAATTTTAAAAAGTGGGTATTACTATTCATAACGGCTACTTTGATTAGTCGCAGTGTGTTAGAACTCGAACTTGCGTACAATGCAAGCTATTGCATTATTGAAAGAGAAGCGTATCATGGAAGCTCGGGGTGTTACATTCTCCCCTCCTTCAATAAATTGCGTCCTCGCAATTTGAAAATTTTCTTTGAAAATAAAAGGTTGAAAATAGAAAATACCTTTGTGGAAAACCCACATCGGAAATAGGGTTAATAAGAATATAACATTAAAAGAAAGAAAGAGAAGTACAAAGGTCACCCTAGATAGCCCATACTATGATTCTATGAAAATATGGATATGGAAGAAAAACAAACCATCAAGGTCTGATGGAGAGTTGTAGAAAACTGGATTAGGAGAAAGTTAACCCTAAGAAAATCACAAACTTGTGATTGGTTAAACGGTCATTGAATCCCCAGTTGGAAAAGTTAACCGACAACGTTTTTGTTTTAATTTACCTTTTATAAAGTTGAGGAATTTATTTAGGAGATTTACTAAGAACGTAAGGGAATATACATACTTGTTATGTATACTTTCATTCTTTAATAAATTTTTACCACAAACCCATCTTTCACTCTAAAAGGTAATAGAACTCAAAAATACTCTATTTATCCTAATTGTATATGGTTCCAAATATTAACACATACTATTTAGATTAGTAAAACTATTTTGTAATAACCAGGGACTTCCTGTAGGCTAGTGGTAGGTAATAAAGGCCTGTCGCACTATGGTTGTGGGTTCGATTCCTGCAGCTTTGTCCGACGCGACAGGTTATGCCCCACCCTGCAGGTTTTCCATTTCCTAAAACTATAGTATTATAATATTACAAAAATAATCTTGAGAAATGTTTTAACCTTAAATAATACTATCAAAAGATCAACTTAATCCATTCCAACCTTTATAGTTATCCAAAATACCTCTGTCCAGACTTTTTCTAAAAGGTCTCAAAATTCCAAAATCAATTGTAACATTAGATTCCCTAAACAAATTAAAGTTTCTCTTATTGTCACATAAAAAAATATGATTACCTTCATCATATTAAAAACTTAACGAAAACAATGAGTACTGCAGTACAATCCCTATATATATCACATTATTCTAATAACCAGAATATAATCCATGAGTCCAAAAGCACCAATATATTAATTATTCCGCTTCAACTGTAGTCACAACATAAGATTGGCCTTGATCCCTTGGCCTTTTTTGAGGTAAGTTTCCCTAACGCTTAAGAAATTCATTTGTATAATGACCCATTTCCCTACAATTGTAGCATTCAACATTGATAGCCTCTTTCTTTCCCTTGCAATCACGAGCCTGGTAACCTTTTTATCCACATTTGTAACAAACTCCCATTCCTTTTAGACAAGTACCAGGGTGATTCTTCCCACAATTATCACATAATGGAAAATCCTTCTTTCCCTTTTTCCCTTTATCTGTCTCCTGTTCCCCCGTTCTCTTCTTCTCTTTCTTTACTTTATTGTCATAAGACTTAGAGAATTCCTTTTCTGTCTTGATAGCACACGAGGCTATATCTTCGTATGTTGAGAAAGATTGTGATACTAAAGCTCGACGGAGAAATGGTTTTAACCCATTAAAGAAATGATCAATCTTACTTCTTGGGTTACGTATATAATCTGCAGCATGCCTTGCTAACCTTGTAAAGTTAGCCTCATACTTTGCGACATTCTCATCCTCCTTTTGTCTCAGACTCAAAAATTTCCTTTCCATATCTGCTCGATGGTCATGTGGAAAGTATTTTTCTAATAAAAGACCTTTGACTCTCTCCATTCCATACTTGTTACTTCTTCATCTTCCTTTGTGTTTTGAATTAGTGACCACCATTGATCGGTATCTCCAGTGAGGTGGTAGACTGCCATGACAACCTTCTCCCTTTCGCTACTCCCCAAGGCATGGAATATTTTCTCTAAGGAGTTTATTCATTGCTCAGCTACTAATGGATTTGTACCCCCATTAAATGTTGGTGGTTGTTGCCTCATGAAGCGGTCTAACATTGATCCTCCACGTTGCAGATCAGGGTGCTCCATACGAGTAAGGTTATTATTCATAACCTGAGTGAGTTGTCCCAGTATGGTAATAAGTTGATCATCACCAGTTGTATCTCCAACTCCATAATAATTATCTTGAGCAGGAGGGAAATCCCTACACGGAGTGCATGCATTGATACGGTTTCCATTCCTTCCACTAGGTGCCATTTCTAAACAATGGCATAAACTAGATTAGTTTATGAATCAAAATACATAATTCCATACTTATAAAATACTTAACATAAATTGAACTATTTATGGCTATAATCCATAATTATAAAAATGTTTTCTTTGAGGAATTATATACTCATAACCCATCATAGTGGTTTGTAAAGAAAACGAGAATTATCCTAAGCATATCCCCCAGGAGTGTCGTACCCAAGAGTGCAGCAAGGCCCATTGTCGTGCACCAGTTCCCGTTATAGTCTAGCTCAAAGCGGTGTTTTCAGGTTTTACCTCTAGGTACATCTGTGCCAGATCCGCCTCTACCTGCTCGTATCCAAAAAGGGATGTATTTCTCGAAAGACTCACAAAATCTCTATAATACCAAAATTCTAGGAAGTTCTTCTATACTAATCCTCAAAGTCTATCTTCGGGCTATGTGCTCTAATCAGAGTTTATCTAAATCTAGCTTCCAAGGTTAGTACTAAACTGCCTCTGATACCAACTGTAACGCCCCGACCCCAGCTACCCAGAGTCGGTGCATTACTTCGTAATATTGGCATGATCACAAAAGATCAAGTCTCGAAAGAATGATTAGTTTAGTAGCCTTGGAAACACTAGATACATTCATAAATGTTACATTACATCATAAAGTAAAACAAAACTACAACATCTTCTCTTAATATCCCCTTATATTATCCCAGTAGATCATTCATAATATACTTCTTCACATCCTGGAAAAATTAAAACATTGAAAGGGGTGAGCTCAGATGCTAAGTAAGGATAACAATATAGCGGAAGCTTTCATAAACAAACATTAACATTTAAGGCAATGTATAACTAAAACAAAAGCCTTTTAAACTTGAACTTTAGCATAATATGGCAAATGTAAAATGAAATAATTCCATTTACTTACTCACATGGATATTCTACTGGTCAAATATTCACATGAAATATCAATAACCACTTTCATAATGATGGAATCCATAATGCCAGACTATCATAACCATGTAGCCAAGGCCTCATTCCAAGACTAAAAATAATATTTTGTCAAGGCCTCATGCCAAGACACTAGTTTGTCTCATGAGACATACCGATGCATCGAGGAGCTATAGCGGGCTACACCTGTCACTTATTAAGTCCAATGCATTCCTCATATGAATAGGTTTAAACATATCATAAACCATAACATAATCGTATCACATAAAACATGCATAAAGGAAACATAACATTTCCACATTTCAATCACAAGATATCAATACAACACATTGATAAAAACATTTTCAAAACCACTTTCAATACCAAAATAAAAGAAAGTTAAAACTTTGTATTTATTTTTCATTAAAAAAAGTTATGGCTTGTAGAGGAAGCCGAAACTCAAATAATGGTCACGGCAGCGAAGAAGTCATTGTCGCTGCATATGTACGGCAAGAAAAACATTCCCTTTTATCATTTAGTAAAATGCTTCATATAAAAAAGATTACTTTTGGATAAACGTAAAAGTCAAATGGGTCTATACACCGTATAAAAGAAAGTTGTGTATAAAACCAAATATGCCTCAATAAAAGGAGATTGAGACGAAGTCCTTACAAAGATCATTTTCAAAATAAAATAGATCTATTATGTGTATTCACTATAATTACACATAAATAAAGTAAAAAATACAAGTTATTACATAATAATATCATGACATAATTTGAAAGTAGGAGATTAACCCAAAGAATGGAAATTGGGTTAAGAAATTCCCTTACCTCGTGTCCGACTTGACTCGATCATTCTTTAACCTCCTGAATAATAAACTAGAGTTAATTTCTATTTAATTAACAAACTTTTTAATGTTCATTATTCATTTTATATCACTTATTTCCATGTTATGAACATTATTTAATTATTTAAGTTAATAACGGTCATTTTGCCGATCTTTGGTACTTGAGTCAAAAATAAACTTCTTATAGTTACAAGTTGTTCATGTGGTGAAATATCCATTATATCCAGAATTATATTCATTATTTAGATATTATATATATCATATATATCCAGTATATACATTAATTTATAATATTACATAACATTTAGAGGTAAGAAATGAAATGCACCGTTCATGGAGATGGTAAGTCGTACGTACGCATGAACACTACTTTCATTTCTATTTCGCATTTAATGGAATGAAATGATAATAGTATAAAGGTGTATTATAATTCCAGTATAATATCATATATAATATCATTTAATCTATCCTTTATACATCCCACATATGGCATTAACGATTCAAATCACTTTGAGGGGGCGGTAGTCCGCACTTCCTTAAATGAAAATATCGCATTTACCCATAATAGAAACCATAAAGGTATGCCATAAATGAAAAATACCGAAGCTTAAGTAAAACATAAACATATTATATATCATGTATAAATATAGTGACATCCTAATGGACACCTTTGAAGGTGTTATATGAGTGTTGAACAATCATCGTTTCGTGAGGCAGAAATTTACCATCCACAGAAACAGTATGTTCTTTAACCATTAGATGTAGGTGTGTGTAAGTGTATCTCGAATAATTCTTATAAAAACATCCTAGTATATTTAGGATACTAGTGTTGTTACAAAAGAAATTAATAAAAAGAGTTTAGGGGGTTGTATAAGCAAAATAAAACAAAATAACATAAGTGAAGACATTACCTTAAAATCGGGTAACTCTTTTGATTTGAGCCAAAGGCTTCCTTGGAAAGAATTATGACCAAAGTGAGGCTTCTAGGAGTAAGGGAGGGAAGTTGGGAGAGTATTTGGGCAGAGTTTTGCCGAGCCAAAATGCTTTGAATGTGTGAGTAAGGTGGAAGTGGTGGGGGCCTTTTATAAGTGGAGAGGAGGGGCACTCTTGGAAAGTAATGAAATGTTACTTTATTATACAATGAGTTTCGGATTCTAAAGGCCCAACACTTATATAATTCGAGGATAAGGTGATAAGGGTTCGAAATCTACTCATCCAATAGGTTTTTGACAAGTGTAAGCCTTGGATTTTACATTATCTTTTCATTTTATTTAAATCGTTAATTATTGAGATAATCACTGCATCATCATGGTGTCATAAATAATTTAATTTATTTAATGTCTAAAAATTATAAAAAAAAATATCATGATGTAGGAAATATTTTTATCTTTCTAATGAATATTTATAGTCAAAAATATGACTTGTATAACCCTATTTAAAAATTGTTTTAGTAAAACAACTTATGTTTGTGACATTTTTATTTTAATATTAAATAAAAGTTATTTATGTCATTTTCCTACCAAAGTGGCTCCATGGGGTCCCCAAGTTGACCCATGGATTTTCTTGGTCGGCCATGACTAATCAAATAGGGGTATGACTTGTGTAAAGGTCATTTCATATTTTTATAAAACCATTTTTACCTTAAATTTCACTAATTACCTTTAATCGTGATTAATTAAACTTAAAAGTTACTATTCACCAAAAAATTATTTTCATCCCATTGAACCACATTTTACTTCCTAATGACAACAATGTATGTCAGATTTTTGAAATTCAAATCACAGAAGTGGTAATGTTTCATTTAAATGAAAAATCAGTTTTTTAACTACCACTTAGTGGTTTCACTATTCATCAAAAATTGAAGTTTTTCAGAATAATGCCAGAATTTCACCCTAAGCTATAATTGATATTCCGAATTCAAAAATGATTTCTATTTTAAAAAATTACAAACATATAAGTTTCATTAATTAATTTTATAATTATTTCCCGTTGTCACAACAAATAGCGTGTTTTTAAGAAACAATATATATCAAAAGATTAACAATTGTTTATGTCCAATTTCAATGTTAAATTAATTATAATGACCACCATTGGATAAAATGGTAAAAATATATTATAATTATACTTTAAAACCACTAAATAGTATAATTTATCACTATAATTTATTTTGATTAAAAAAGTTGTTTTAAGTATTTTTCACTATTCATAAAAAATTGGAAGTTCTCAGAAAATTACAAAAAATTCAACTTAGGATAATTTTGATATTACGAATACAAAAATGAATTCCATTTTGAAATATAAAATTTCTATAATTTTAAAAAGTGGGTATTAATATTCATAACGGCTACATTGATTAGTCGCGGTGTGTTAGAACTCGAACTTGCGTACAATGAAAGTGATTGCATTATTGAAAGAGAAGCGTATCATGGAAGCTCGGGGTGTTACAATACGTGTCTCTTCCGCCAGGCTGGAATCAACCGACTCAGGCCGACATGTCACCACTGCTTTGATGTCATCAAACGTGGCCCCTTAGGCTGAAGGACAGATGGGATAGGGTTGACTGCCTTCATTGCTATGGTCTCAATGGCGAGCGATTCTCCTGATATGATGACCACTGCTGCCAAATCCGGAACCATCTTCCCCTTAGGTTTTGATAGCCCAGAAGTATCTCTCGTTGCAGGAAATCCCCCCACGGGTGGAGAGGAAGACCTGGAGGATGCTCCCCCCTCCTTTGAGGAAGGTGTCTCTACCACGGTTGATGAACTGGTACAGGTGAACCTTGGTAGCGAGGAAGATCTGAGACCCACATTGATCAGTGCATACATGTCCCCCGAGGAGCGACAACGGTACATAGACTTTCTCAAAAAACACCGTGAAGTGTTTGTCTAGAGTTACAACGAGATGCCAGTACTAGATCCACAGGTAGTCGTTCACCATCTGGGCCTCCCAGAAAACCATCGTGGGTTTAAGCAGCCTCCCAGGATGATGCTCCCTTCTCATGGTGCTATGGTTGAGGCCGAAGTTGACAATCTTATCAAATCCAACTTCATTAAGGAAGTCCAGTACCCCAAGTGGATTGCCAACATTGTGCTAGTCAGGAAGAAGAATGGGCAGATCAGAGTCTCCATCGACTTTTGCGACCTTAATAGCCACTGCCCAAAGGATGACTTCCCACTCCCGGTGACTGAGTTATTGATTGATGCCACGACCGGGTTCCAAGCTCTCTCTTTCATGGATGGGTATTCCGGGTACAACCAGATCCGGATGGCCCCTGAGGACGATTATTCCACTACCTTCAGGGATCCCCAAGGTACCTTTTTCTACCAGGTTATACCCTTCGGCTTGAAAAATGCAGGCGCCACTTATCATAGGGCCATGCATCGCATATTCAAGACGATTCTCGGGATGCTGGTGGAATGCTACGTAGATGACCTAGTGGTCAAATCATGGCAGCGCCGGGACCATATCAAAGACCTTGAAAAAGTGTTCGGTTTCCTTTGTTCCCATCACCTGAAGATGAACCCGTTGAAGTGTGCCTTCGGGGTCACCTCTGGGAAGTTTCATGGCTTTGTTGTTAGATACCGAGGCATTGAGATCGACCCAGAGAAGATCAAGGCCATCAACCAAATTCCTCCCCCAAGAAATATTTGGGAACTTCTAGGTATCTAAGGCCACATAGCCTATATACGCCGATTCATCACAAATCTGGCTGGAAAGTGTAAGCCCTTTTCCTGGATCATGAAGAAGGGTGCCGCCTACAAATGGGATGAGGACTGTCGGACCGCCTTCGAGGAAATCAAGAAGTATCTAATCTAACCTCTGGTTTTGATGCCACCAGTCTCCGGAAAGCTGCTGGTCCTTTACGTGACCGCCCTGGAATGATCCATTGGTGCACTGCTCGCCCTGAAGAATAACGGGGGTACTGAGAACAACCTCTACTATCTCAGCCGCATGCTTCTCGATACAGAGGTTAGATACTCCCCTATCAAAAAGAGCTTCCTTGCGCTTTTCTTTTCCGTACAGAAGTTGCGGCATTACCTGCAGCACCATGAGGTACAATTGGTCTCCCGGGTAGACCCACTGATGTACATCCTGAACCACCCCATGTTGACTGGCTGACTAGCACAGTGGGCAGTGATTCTCCAGCAGTTTGATATCAGGTCCGTACCTCAGAAGGCCATTAAAGGACAAGCATTGGAAGGCTTTTTAGCTTCCCATACAACCTCCACGGATCAATCCCTGGACCTGGATTTTCCAGATGAGAAGATCCTCTCAGTCGATCGTGTCGTCCCATGTTGGCAAATGCACTTTGACGGTGCCTCCCGAAGCCCCACCTGTAGGAGGCTCAATGATCCTAAGCTCAACAGAGTGGGTCTGGGTATTGTCTTCATTACCCCGGTGCAAGCCATCCTACCATACTCGTTCCTGTTGTCAGAAGGCTGTACCAACAACGAGGAAGAGTACCAGGCTCTCATCACCGACCTCGAGTTGGACCTTGAGATCGACGTGCCCCATCTACATGTGAATGGAGATTCTGAGATGGTAATCAAACAGGTCAATGGCGACTATGTTGTCAGGAAGCCGGAGCTTGTACCATTGCTGGAGTGCACCCTCCGCCTAATGGCCTAGTTCTCTTCTCGACCAGAGATTACCCATGTCCCACGGTCACATAACGGTCAAGAAGATGCCTTGGCTGGCTTAGATGTGTCGCTCGCAGAACCCGAGCAAGATGATTTGATCATATATGTGGAACACCGGAGAGTCATTTCCCCCATCACCCAAGAGGACAATGATGGACTGCGGGTAAGTCATCTCACTACTAGGCCCTCTACGTTAGGGGTCCTGGGTTCGTCGGACACAGTGATTGAAGACACTCCTGTCTAGAGGGAACCTTTTGTCGAGTATCTCCAAAATGTTCGCCTCCCGGACGACCGGGCCGAGCGTGAGCGAATCCGACGCCGCGTGCTGCAATTTCACCTCCAAAGCGGCTCTAGTCTTGAACAGATCCTTTATAAGAAGAGCTTCGATGGCGTCCTCCTCTGTTTCATTAAAGGAGTAGAGATTCCTCAAGTTATGCAAGAGGTTCACGCCGGTTCCTGTGGTGCCCATCAAGCTGGGTCGAAGCTGTCCCATCAAATCCAGAGGCTGGGGTACTTCTGGCCCTCTATGATCCATGATTGTATCGGGTATGCCAAGAGATGCCACATGTTCCAAGTTCACGCCAACTTCCTGCATCGCCGCCGGAGCCCCTCTACCCCACTAAGTACTCTTGGACATTTGCGGTATGGGGACTTGATGTAGTGGGACCATATTCACCGGCAACGGCTCACCAGTGTAGGTTCATCCTGACTGCTACATATTTCTTTTCCAAGTGGGTAGAGGCAGTTCCACTCAGAGAAGTCAAGGCCCGTTCCATCGTCGACTTTGTGAGCTCCAATATTATCCACCAGTTTGGTGTCCCTCACTCCGTCCTCACCGATAACGGAACCATCATCCAAGTAGCTGAGCTAAAAAAATTGTACACCTAGTACGGTCTCCGTTCGAACCATACCTCCCGCTGTCACGCACAGGAAAACGGAAAAATCGAGGCTTTCAACAAAACCCTCTCTAATATTGTGCAGAAGATGGTTAGTCAGAATAAGAAAAGTTGGCCAGACAAGCTCCCCAACGCCCTCTGGGCTTATCAGACAACGACTCGCAACTCTACCCAGGTGACCTCATATTCCCTGGTGTATGGGGCTGAGGTCACCCTACCCATTGAGATCCAGCTGCCATCGTTACGCACTGCAGTATATGACCAGCAGGCGCCATATGAGGTGGCCGAAATCCGTCTAGTTGAATTAGAAGCACTGGACGAGAACTGGCTTCGTGCCCTGCACAATCTGGAAAGGCATCAGAGTAAGATAGCGAGGGACTTCAACAAGAAGGTTCACCTCCGTTCTTTTCTACAGGGCGACCTAGTGCTGGCCCTTTGAGCGCCAATGATCCTCGGTAGGAAACCGCCCAAGCTAGAACCCAAATTGGAAGGGCCTTATATCATCCGTATGGTTTACCCGAACGGGGTGTACTCCTTGGTGACCACGGATGGTGAGCGCGGAACTCCTCCCACCAATGCCAGGTTCCTTAAGCAGTACTTCGCATGATCCAAGATGGTCCAACACGACCTTAAACTGTATGGTCCAACACGACCTTAAATTGTATGGTCCAACACGACCTTAAACTGTATGGTCCAACACGACCTTAAACTGTATGGTCCAACACGACCTTAAACTGTATGGTCCAACATGACCTTAAACTGTATGGTCCAACACGACCTTAAAATGTATGGTCCAACATGACCTTAAACTGTATGGTCCAATACGACCTTAAACTGTATGGTCCAACACGACCTTAAACTGTATGGTCCAACACGAAATTAAACTGTATGGTCCAACACGACCTTAAACTGTATGGTCCAGCACGACCTTAAAATGTATGATCCAACACGACCTAAAACTGTATGGTCCAACACGAACTTAAACTGTATGGTCCAACATGACCTTAAAACTGTATGGTCTAACATGACCTTAAACTGTATGGTCCAACACGACCTTAAACTGTATGTTCCCGCACGACCTTAAAATACACCGCCGTCCTGCAGGACTATAAACTGCAAAATGGTCCGAGCTCTATGAACTTAAAACTAGGATATCCCCTCATCCTTACTGTAAGATGTTAAACTGCAAGCCAGTCAGGCCTTACTGACCGAGGCTCAGCCTCAGGCCCCTTGGCCTCCTCGGGCCCCGACCCCCGTCCTTACTGCAAGACGTTAAACTACAAGCCAGTCAGGCCTCCCTGACCAATGCGCAGCCTCGGTCCCCTTGGCCTTCGTCGACTCAGACTATATTATGGGATTGTACAGTGTGGTGTGGTATTACATCCTCATTCACGTTGGGTTACCCACCGTACCGTACATATTCCCAATTGAGACACATTTCGCATCCATAACAATTCTAAACTGTGCTTCAAGAACTGCGTGTGGCTTGATTCCCATCTTAATGGGATACGTAGGAATGCTCAGACGCCTCGGCTTGAGCCCAGCCCCAAGCTCTTCTCTTCCACTATCCCCACTGGGAATAGTTTCCTTGGAGGGTCCTTGAGTAGCGAGGAGTAGGCTTTCTTAGCCCCGCTCATACATCCCCGCTCATACAAGGATTGTAAGGGTTGCACCATGTGCCCACTCCCGTTATTCTATCCTCCCACATCCTCACCACATGATGTTAAACTGCATGGCCTTCAAGAACTATGTATGGCTTGATTCCCATCCTAATGGGATATGTAGGAATGCCCGGACATTTCGTCCGTTGGCCCAGCCCAAAAGCCAAAATCTTCCCCTCGGGTCAAGACATATGGAAGGGTGCACACTTTTTCCCCAACTCACATCGAGCAAGCCTTGACCCGGCTGCATGTCCCCCTGGAGATGTTCACCATTTTCGTGGATGGATACAGCTATGCTTCACCCACCCCTTGACTGGGATTCCATCATTTTTCACACCTGGAGGGACCCCCAAGAATGGCCTGGATACTACACCCAAGGGATCTCCTACCGATACGGGCCAACGCCCCCGAGGGTTTCCAAGAAACAAGCCGATACAAGTCCCGCGTTGCGAATTTTGTCAATGGTCGATGCTCATTTGTTGCTCCCATATCAGGTCACCATAGGAACGCTGTGTTTCGAACATGGTCAACAGTGTCCTGGATCCTCGGGTCCACCCCAAGATGGCCCAAACATCGAGTGCAGTAACTCGTTCCGCCCCATCCGGAAGCAACAAACTTCCCTCTGGGTAGTGCTAGTGGTCGGGCCCACGACCTCGATTCTCTTATAAGTAATGTACAGCATGGTGTAGGTTTACGTCCTCTTTCATGTCAGGTTGCTTGCCATGTCGTACACATACCCGGATGAAATAAAGTTATCTCTTTCCCCGTCTTTGCTGCAAGATGTTAAACTGAAAGTTAGTCAGGCCGTCCTGACCGAGGCCTAGCCTCATGCCTCCCTCACCGAGGCCTAGCCTCAGGCCCTTTTTCCTTTTCGGGCCCTAGACCAATCTCTTACCTGGAGTGTTTGGTGTGGTGAAGGATTATATCCACATTCACATCAGCTTGTTCAGTGTACCATACACCTCCTCTGTCCAGGGAATCCTATTCCCCAACCCTCGTCCTCACTGCAAGATGCTAAACTGCGAGCTTGTCAGGCCTTCCTGACCGAGGCCCAGCCTCCAGCCCCTTGGCCTTTCCGGGCCCCCGGGCCCAGGTTCTGTCCCACAATATCGTGCGTTGTGGTGCGGGATTACGTCCCCATTCACGTCAGGCTACTTGTCGCATCGTACACATCCTTTCTAGGGTATCCTACCCTCTGGGTATCTTCTAGAACTACGTATGGCTTGATTCCCATCCTTATAGGATAAGTAGGACCACCCGAATGACTAAGCTTTGGGTCCAGCCCCATCTCTTGGGAATCTCCATCCCATCTTGGCTCCTTGGCCTACCCTTCCTCCACGAGGGGTGTATATGGAGTGGTATGGGATTATTTCCCCATTCACGTCGATCCTGTAATGAAAACTCCATGTACCTCTCCCTCCCGAGCTGTTCCGTCGACCCTTTTTGGCGGTTCACCAATGTGCCTAAGGGTACTCTGGTTTATTACCTGGAATGCCAAACTTTACTCGGACACGTCCGCACCCGCTTTCCCGGCTTTGTGTATCCCTGCATTAGGGCTTCCATCATCTTTCACACCCAGAGGGACCCCCCAAGAATGGCCTGGATACTACACCCAAGGGATATCCTACCATTACGGGCCAACGCCCCCGAGGGTTTCGGACAACAAATTGATAAAATCCCACGTTGCGAATATGGTCAGCGGTCGATGCTCGTTTGTTGTTCCCACCTCAGGTTAACGCTATATGGAGACTGTTTTTTCCTCAACAGTTAATAGTTTTCCTATATCGCCACGCCAACCCCATTAAGCCCAAAATATCAGTTACATGATTCACATCCTTCTCCATTATCATCATTTCCAAGTAGAGTCTTGGAACTCTTGGTAATTTTCCTCCGTGCACGTCTGCGCGTTGGGGGAACAAGCTGCGTCAAAGGTGTCCTTCGGGGCTTTCTACCGACTCCCCTTTGATGGACGCCCCAAGTATTGTGATAAGGATTCCCCCCTTGTTTCCCACACTGAGTTTAACTCACGTGGGCTTAGGGATCGGGTTGACGTCTGCGCTTACTCGGGAAGTTGTCGCCATTCACGGTCCGAGCTCTAAGACCATAAACTAAGATATCCTCAGAACTACGTTCATCTTGATTCCCATCCTCATGGGATACGTAGGACCACCCGGACGCCTTTTCTTCGGGTCCAGCCCATTTAGGGAGCTAGTCTCTCCCCCCCTGTTTCACATCTTACCTCTATATAGGCCCCTCGGCATGATGTATCCCTCTCGGAGTGACATACCGTGTGATGTGGGATCATGTATCCATCAATTGTGTTTCATGACACTGTGCACATTCCCCGCCTAGCATTGCCTCTGCTACGTCCACGTTGCATGACGTTAAAATGCATGCTTGGTCCTGTCACATGACCCTAAACTGTGACATTATCGTCCTGGCCACATGACGAAAAATGGAACTGTATTGTGATGACCTTGTTGTAGAGGACGTCACATTGGGTATTGGTCACATGCCATGCCATTTTTCAATGCCTATCACAGCTTGATTCTTATGGCGACACCAGGGCCTACTACCCTAGGCATGTAGCTTCACAAAAAAAAACCACTCACCTTAAAGGACAAACAAGATTTACCAAATTCCGCTTCTTTTAGTGCAAGGGCCACACCCGCACTCCTCTTTTTCCCCAGCACTGGTACCCTATCGTGCCACCCTGTAGAACAACATATGGATTGATTCTCATCCTCATGAGATACGTAGGATCTCCCGGGCACTTCCCCGCGGGCCCAACCTAACCTTCGTGTTTGGTCCCTCGACTCGAGCATTTCCCCAGAGAACGCATGGTAAGTAGGGCTTAGGTCCTCATTCACGTTGGGTTTTGTAACCGCCTTGCCATGTGTCCCCTACTCCCCTTACGCATTCATGGTCCGATATCTAAGACCATAAACTAAGACTCCCTCAAGAACTATGTGCAACATGAACCCCATCCTCATGGTGTACATAGGAACACCTTTGAATTTTTCTTTTGGCCCAGCTCAACTCTCGTTTATGGTCCATTGACCTGAAATTGTCCGAGAAGCACATGGTGATCGGAACCTTCAGTTCCCATTCACGACAGGTGTCTGAGATACCCCACCGTGTGCCTCCCATGTTTCCTCCCGCCCTTTGTCCCGAATTCTATGACCCTAAACTAAGATCTCCCTATTGAAAAAGACTCTGCTCCCTCTATATAATACGTCTCGTTTTCATATTCAGATGTGTTTTGACAAAGAGCTCGAAGTGTGGAATTTTCATGGGGACATTCCCCCCGTCCCTTGACCAAGCTTCGTGAGCTCGCTATTTAGATCGTCATCCTCTTCCACATCCAAAAGGACCCTCAGATGACATGGATACTAGGCTTAAGGGCTCTCCATGGATGCTGGACCTAAGGGCCCTCCAATCGTTTCGGGCCAACGTCCCTAAGGATATTTGACAACATTTGCGACATGGTCCCGCGTTCCGAACATGGTCAATGGTCAACCCTAATTTGTTTGTTCCCATTCTAGGATAACACGATATGGACACTACGTTTCCGCCACGGTTAACAGTTATCCTCTATCATCACACTGCTGTAATTGTGATCCAAATCTCGAGCGTCATGATTCACACATTTCCACTTCCTCATGCTGAAGTGGAATTCCAACATATTCGGATCTATCTCTTCGTGCATCTAAGTGAACCACATGGGCGTGTTAGTATCATGGGTCCGGTATTCACCAAGCGTCTCTCCACCCTAACCTCCCATTTTCTGTGTCGGGAAAGTCCCACCACTACTTGTTTCCCACACCGAGCATGGCTCACGTGGGCTTAGTAGTTTTGGCAGGATGTGTACCAACATGAACAGGCTTCTCATCGTCCTACATGACGTTAAACTACGCTTCCTGAACTATGTATGGATTGATTCCCGTCCTCATGAGATACTTAGAGACACCCCGGTATTTTTCCTAGGGTCCAGCCCATAGAAATCATTAATCCCATCCTTCCTCTTTCAGGCCCCTTGGTCAGACCCCTCGCTAGAGAGGCCATGTCCTAAAGAAGGAAGGATCCATGACCAAACCAACGCACCTATATGGTGTACTCCCACCACGGTGGTGTAACTACATAAGTGTCGGATTCTGTTCGGACAAACCATCACTCCATATTCCACGCTTTGCGTGCCCCTTATTCGGACCCTCGTCCCCTTTTATGTCTGAAGGGACCCCCTAACCTCCTGGTCTCATGCCGCATCGGCTCACCTACAATCCTAGGCCAACATTCTGGAAGACTGTTCATGTTTTGAGGGACCCCCCAATAGTATGGATGCTCCACCCAGGGTCCACCAACTGTCCTGGGTCAATGTCCCGAAAGATTGACTGACAGAATTTGTGACATGGTTCCGTGTTTCGAACATGGTCAATGGTCGACCCTCATTTTTTGTCCCCATTTCAGGCTAACGCAGTAAGGATACCGCTTCTCCTCCATGGTTAATGGTTGTCCTTTATTGTCACGCCATCCCCACAGTGCTCCGAATCTTGGGCATCGTAATTCAGGCTTCCCGTTTCTGTCTGTTCGGATGGATTTCAGTGCCCCTGGCGTTTCACCGTTCGTGCATGAGGGCACGCTGAAGAAACGATAATTCAGATGTTTTGAGAAGTTCCTTCTCCAGCCAAGCCTCTCCCATCTTTCGGAAATCCGGACTGGTAATCCAAATCCTGGATTCCCGGAGCTTGGTCTCCACTCCTATGATAGGTGTGACGAGAAGTCAACTATCTCTTGTTTCTCACATCGGGCTTGACCCACATCAGCTTGGGGAATTAGCGCCGAAATTCCCGCAAACATTGTAGGGATGCAACGAACCGATTTAAACAGTGGAAATCGTGCGTGCTACGACATTCAAAACAAAGGAAGAAATTGAAGCGCGAAAGTACCAATAAAAGTTTTTTAGTTTGTTACAGTACCCGAGGGTCGACTCCCCCCATGGATGGGTTGACCCTGTCAAAAGAGCGTTACAGCTCCGCCACCCTTCGGCTTGTGGAGTCCAAGACTTGCTGCCGCTGACTCAGCTCCCGATCCTCCTCAACAGCAGCGGGGTGCAATTCATCAGCCTTGGCTCTGGCCCTCTCTAACCCAGCCTGAATGGAAGCCATCTTTCTAGAATCCCGCCTCATATGCTCCTCTGCCTCTGCCAGCTGGGCCTTCAACTATGAGACCAGCTCATATTGTGCATTGAGAGAGGCTGAGTGCTCATCCACCTGGGTCTGCAGCTGTTGGACCTCGCTTTCAGCCTCTTAGAGCTTCTTGATGTTTGTCGCCTTACTCCGCGGCCAGCCCACGCTGAGCCCACGATCATGCTTCCGGATCTTCTCAACCATAAGATCTCAGATGAGCGCATGAGGACGGTGGGCATCCACTCCCCCAGCGCACAGTTCGCACAGTCGCGAGCGAAGTCTGTCCATTTGGCCCAGCTATAGCGCTTGGGGGGTGTCCTTGATGAAGCGCATGATTAGCTTCCATGACCGGCGGCAGACTATGCTGCTGTCTTCCTCGTCGGAGGCCGTTTCGTCCCAGTCTGCGCGATTGGCAGGCTCGTACGTAGGATACGCCCGCAGGAAGTCCTTGGCAGGATCTGTACCTGGCATTGAATCTGGCGCGACATCTGGCGCCGAAGCAGGCGCGACAGGAGTGGGACCGGCCGGTCGATCCTCTTCATCGGAGTCCACCTCAATGACCTCGGGCATGACCCTGCTGGTGGTCCCACCAGTGATGATGTGTGTTGCAGCTCGAGGAGATGGGGGGACTATCGCCACCATCACTAACATGCCCCTAGGAGGGATGCCACCAGACATCCCAACTAGCCTTGCCGCAGTAGCCCATGCCAGTCGGAGAACTGTACGATAGAGAGGGACATAAGCGTTAGTTGGCATAGTCTACATATGACGACATGGAAGCCGGTAGAGGAAACTTACAGATATCGACCTCCTGGTGCTGCTCTTGAGCCGATACTGACGGGACCCCGAGGTTAGGCCTTCCGTATACTATTGGAAGGTCAGGAGATTCCAGAGGAGCCACCACAGGTGCTCTGGTCCCACCAGACACGGAACTGGACGCAGCCATAAGCGCGGGTTCTAAAGGTCCTGCATCATCACCCGCCGAGGGGCGAGAACGAGGCCAGCGTACAAGTTCCTCTCGCATGGCTCAGACATCGGTGAGAAGTCCATAATGACCCAAGAACGGACCATAAGGAAAGAAGTTCAGAATGCTACCTCGAGAACCTCTGCGAAATCGTCAGAATCTGAGCCTTGATCTCCGACCTTGCCCTCCTCCAATGGGCTCCCTCCTCCAGCCTAATCCTCCCGAGAGGAGTCCTCTGATTCTTCCAGCAGGGGGAATCCCTCCCTAATATTGGCAGCTGAAAACTGTGGGGGGACCGTTCAATCCAGCAGTACCCTCACCCGGTCTGTCATTGGGTGAGGGACACCACTGGAGTGAACGTAATCCTCCATCTCATCCATGTATTTCTCTGCCTCGGCCGGAGACGCCATGAAACCAGCCCGGACTGGGCCTATTCCCGGTAACTCCGTCTTGAAGCAATTCATGTGTGCCCATATCTCAGGCGGGCTGAGGAATTGCCGGTTGACATCCCAAATGTCCCAGGCTTCTGGGAAGACGACATCCTCTTCCATGTCAACATGACGCAGCCGCTTCCCCCGATCCTGAGTGGATATCCTACAAAATCCCCTCGGTGGCCGCCCCTCCGAATGGCCCTACTCTTCCGGAATCACCAGATCTTCCGCTGCTGCCACACCCTTGGCCGGTGCGGGTCTCGCCGCCACGGCAGCCCCGCCACCGCAAGAGGCCCTAGCTGCCCTCCGACCCCAACCTCGGGATAGAGGAGGCCCACCGTCACCAACCCGAATAGTTGGCTGCTTCAGCATCTCCCCTGGGTAAGAAGCCTCCCAACTAATGGAATACTCCCTCACCAATCCGAAAGCGGCGGTGGATGGAGGCAATGCAATTCGCATCTTCCCATCTTCCTTTGCGAACATGAGCCAGAGCTGCCTCATCACACACAGGTGTTCCTCGTGACGCACCTCCTAGTAGACTTGCGGGGTCAGCCGCTGGAGGCACCAGAACTGCCTCGTAAACCGATGTGGGGTGTACGGTTCGCAGAGCGACTCACGATCCACTCGTGCCACCAAAACTCTACCTCAAAAGGCCAGGAGGTAAGCCCAGTGCTCTTTCGTTCCCTGCCCGTCGTCAGTAAGTATCCCCGTCGGTAAAGGGAAGGGGTGGAAATTAAACTCATCCGCCCTCCACACCCGGTTCAGCACCATCGGCACCGTTAGTTTGAACGGGAAGCTCCCGGCCGCATTCAGGATGGAGGGGAAGAAGTTTGATCCCGGCGGTGAGATAGAGTTTGGATACTCATATATCCCCCTGATGTGCGCCATAATCCACCCATATAGGAGGTGGAAGGGCCCGCATATCCTTGGAGGCTTCTTGCCCTCGCTAATGTGCCACAACATTCTGTACAGCTTGGCGAGCATTGGAATCCCCAGATTGACCTACTGCCCCATGTCCAGCATGGACGCCATGATAAAAGATCTGGGCCGCACCCCCACGCTGGTATCCCACACTGGAAGGATCCAACCGCAGATGAGAGCCGCAATGAACGCCGCCAACCTGACTATCGGCTGTTGTTCAGTGCTGGCACTGAAACCCCAAGTCTTCCATTGGCTGTCCTCCAAGACCCGCCAATACACGTTCTCCTTACCCCGTTGGTCTGCCCTCGGACAAGTTCGAGGCCTCAGAGGGAACTCTCGATTATCTGGGAAATTCAGGAAGCGCTTGAACCACTTCTTAAAGTGGACATCCCTTACTGCCTCCTTGTCCTCTCCAGGGAAGAGTGCCATCAGTGCTGACGCCAGTCGCGACATTTGCTCTGTATCCTCCCACGCGGTCATGACGGGGAGGAACTCATCATACATGGCCCCCAAGATCGGAACCCCCGAAACCTAGTGGACATCCCACAGGCTGATGCCCACCTCCCCGTGGTGCAGGTGAAAGGTATTGGTTCTAGATGACCATCTGCTCAGCAATTCCGGCATCAGTTGTTTTGGTTGGTAAATGTGGAATTGGAAGGCCCATACCGCCTCATATAAACCCACTCTCCTCAGATCGGCCCCAAACTCCTCGCATGATGCACCTACCCAATAGGCCCAGGCCCATTCTTCAGTAAAGTTGCAGCCCTGGCACAGTTCCCACTCATCGGACCACCCCTTCTTCGAATCCTGCAAAGCCGCCTTCAGTATAGTATGGTGGAGAGGAGGGGACGTCTCCCGTTGCAGTGGATTCCCGTCAATATTGTTCACATGGTTGTAGAGACAGTTGGCGGTGACCGGTGTGAAGTCCTCCCGTGCATGACCATCGGCCACCCTGAACCATTGGTACTGACATGGCGTGCTCTTAAACTAGCAAGCTGGTTTGTCCCTACTCGCCTCCGGGATGAAGACGTCATCCCTCAACCTGAAGTCGTACAATGGTAGCTTCATGCACTGCATATATTTCTTCTGACCCCCCGATAGCAGCTCTGTCAAAGAAATGTGGTTCGAGTGGCTTCAGACCATCTCCCCAAGGCCTGGACAGTTGGCCATCTCATCCCGACGGGCGACATCTGCAAGAACCCCCAATACAGTTTCTCGATGAGCCATTTCGGTTCTGACACTCAGAAAAGAATTTGTTCAGAAAAGATCATGAAGCTGGATCGCGAAGCTGGCTCGTGAAGGTCGGTTGCGAGACCAAGCTGTGGAGTCTAACCTAGGCCGAAAAATAGTAGTTCGCTTGGCACTGTCTCAGAGTCGGAGACCCGCGGTTCGCCGTGAAGCTCGAGTCGCGGAGAGTAGGCGCGGAGTACATAGAGCTTCAAGAAATCGAGAGCGCAAAAGGACAAGAAAAGCGCGTGAAGAAAAAAGAGGTCGTCCCCTTATTTATAGGCGGCGACCCCGATGCTTCATGGCGTGCCCTGCCCGTGCGGAGCATCGCAGCGCATCTGGATCCTGTGGTCGCGGTCAGCACCGCGGGCCCCCTCCACGAAGTCACATCGACAACCGCCGACAATTTTGGCAGTTTTCCCTCAGACTTCGACCCTTCATCCCTCCGCAGCTCTAAGTCTGAGGGGGGTGCATTTGTTGGTGCCAAAATATTGCCCGAAAGGAAGGGACGAAAAAGAATCCCCGCACGCTGACTCGCGAAGCCCCGACACGAAGCACCGCCCGAGCATCGCGGTCCCACGAAGCCCTAGAGGCGGTACCTCTCTGCGAATGGCCTAAAGTTCACGAGCCACCCGCAAAACCCTGGAGGCGGTACCTCTCCGCGAATGGCCTGACGTTTGCGAGCCACCCGCGAAGCCCCGGAGGCGGTACCTCTCTGCGAACGGCCTGACGTTCGCGAGCACTCCACGAAGCACCGGAGGTGGTGCATGAGTTTTTCTTTGCAGTGCCCATTGCCTATAAATACTAGGCTCCCCCTGAGTCCAGAAGTATGGACAATCCGAACTTTCAGCTTCTCCACTCCCGAATCGCGAAGCACCCTTCACCCCGGGAATCATGAGCTCCGCGAGGTACTTCTACTTCGCGTGACGCCTTCGCTTTGTCTCGTTTTTGAGCCCCTCTTCCGAGAGGGATGCCCTTCGCGAAGCTCAAGGGAATTCGCAAAGGAGAGGGATTCCCAAGGGAACCCGGGCAGTCGCGCAACATTTATGCTTCGCGAATCACCCATCCTGTACTAGCGATCCACATGCTAAGGCAGGATCGCTACACATCGCGAATCACACTACTTCGCAGTACCTTGCTTCGCGAGGCCCCTCCTCTTCGTGAGGCAGTGCTCTATGAATACTATTCCACTTCTCGAAGCACTTACCACTCACACCTTTGCCCCATGCTAAGGCCATGGCACCCCACTTCGCAAAGCACACTCCTCTTCTTGGCAATTCCTCTCCCCGTGCGACCCTCCAGGTTTTCACAATGTAATTTCAAAGTCCCACGGACCACACCACTCGTAAAGTCGCATCGCCTAATGCTTATTCACATAGGCACGCTAACGGCTATTGCTTCTTCGCATAGCCATGCTAACGTGGACCCCTCAATGGTTCGCTCTACAACCCCCCTTGACCATGGCCTTACTGGTACCTTCCCTCCCCGAAGGAGCAAAGGGTGTCAGTCATGTAAGTCCTAGGGGTGCGGAGTAAGCCCACATCGTCCGAGCTGCTGGACGTTACACTGCCAAGCACCAAGACCTCAACACATGACGTTAAACTGTGACCCGACCCCGTGTCTCGCATGAAGGGTCCCCCCATCTCGGACATTCTTTACGCCACTCGTCTCCACGGGAGTGGAATCACTCCCCCCACAAGGGATGATATCCTCATTATCAGAGTGGCGTATGTCCACAGGAGAAGGGAAACCACCTTGGTGTAAGCCCCCCTAGTCCCCCAACAGATGGCTACACCCCTGCATCTCCGTACTTCCCCACTACCAAGGTTAGTGGAGGGCGTGATAGGGAACGAGGCACCTCCCATCATTGGTCCCAAATCCCTCTTTCGCTGCGCTTTGCCACACTTCGGGCCTCCATCCTGGAGTAAGTCCCAACACCATGGGCCGCCTAACGCGTAAGCCCCTCTTCACTTCTCACGGACGCACCCTTCGCGGTGTGATCGTCAGGTCCTTTATGCCTCTTGTTTCTCACACCGAGCATGACTCACGTGGGCTTAGAGTTGGAATTGGCTATGACAATACCTTGTCCGGCATGACGTTAAACTGTATACCCTCATCTAGAATGACGTTAAACTGTATTCCCTCGTCTAGAATGACAGTAAAACTGCACACCCATTTGAACTACAAGGACTTTGATCCATGTCATGGCATGGTACGTAGGAAGCCTCCCCAAGGATCAATCCCACCACTCGTCATTTCTTCACGTCGAGTAAATCCTCGTCCCACAAGACATTAAACTGCATTGCAGTCCGACAGCAAGCCGTTGTGACCACCCCGAACTAGGAGGTCTTTGATCCATGTCAAGGCATGGTACGTAGGAAGCCTCACGAGGTTCAAGCCCACCACAAGTGGACCCCCCGGGATCACATTCACGTCGGTTCTCCGACGAAGCCCCTCTGAACTACGAGGTCTTTGATCCATGTCACAACATGGTACATAGGAAGCCTCCATGAGGTTCAAGCCCATCCATCATTTTTTCACGTCCGATTCCACCTTCGTCCTGCACGACGCTAAACTGTATTCCGGTCCAGCAGAAAGTTGTTGTGACCAACCTGAACTACGTGGTCTTTGATCCGTGCTAAGGCATGGTACGTAGGAAGCCTCCACGAGGTCCAAGCCCACCACCACTAGGACCCCCCTGGTCCTCCTCATTCACGTCGGCCTTCCGGCGTCCATCCTGAACTACGAGATATTTGATCCATGTCATGGCATGGTACGTAGGAAGCCTCCCAGAGGTTCAAGCCCACCATCTGTTGGTCATCCCGACCCACCTTCATGTCGATTCATCAACACCCGGGCAACCTAGTGTGTAAGCCCCACACCATCTAGACCAAGATCCTTGCTCGTGTTGGTTCGCTGACACACCATTATGAACTACGTGGTCTTTGATCCATGTCAAGTCATGGTACGTAGGAAGCCCCCATAAGGTTCAAGCCCATCACACAGTCATCCCAACCTCACTCATGTCGGTTCACCCCCGTCCCGCATGACGTTAAACAATATTCCACATTCCATCCGAACTACGAGGACTTTGATCCATGTCAAGGCGTGGTACGTAGGAAACCATCATGAGGTTCAAGCCCACCACCAGTGGACCCCCAGGTTCACCTTCACGTTGGTTCACTAACGAAATCCATCGGACCAAGGTCCACCTTCACGTCGGTCCACCGTCACCATCTCGAACTACGCAGAGTTTGATTCCCTGCCACGGGGATACGTTGGAGGTCTCTTCGAGACTCAAGCCTAACTTTACTGTTGCCCTTGAGATGGTCCCGTATTAATTCCCCCTCCACTTCATTCAACTCTCCATCACCCATCCTGATTCTCACCCGGACTGCCATATCCTGGTAGGATCATACCATTCCGCTCCTCTTCGCAGCCGCCCATGGGCTGGTCCCGGTATCGACACCCCTTCAAGGGAAATTCCTGAATCCGATCCATTCCAGCAAACGCTCTGATCGGGCTGATCCGTCTCTGCTGGACGTTAAACCTGCGACATACGCTATGTTATACACAGGAATCTGAGGACAACCTCAGATATATTTCTATGGAATATAATTCCCCATGCTCGATGTGGGATTCCTTGGGGTTCCACTCCCTCGAGAATCCCTATGACAAGGGATAAAAGACAGACATGCCAGTTCCCCAGCATCTAGACACGCTACTGATGCCTCGACGTGACTACTCCCCCGACTGAAGGTTGCTGCCCTGACCGGACCCTTTGTAATGTCCCGAAATAAGTAGTGTAATTAACCGGCGTCCATGAAAACATGGCACTGGGAAGAGTTTCACGAACAACGTATTAAATCTATAAGGGAGACCCGGACTAGGTGATGAGTTCCGAGGAGGAATCCACGGAAGGAAGAACCAACATAACATCATCCCGTTTTGATCAAGGAGAAGACTTCCCTGAATAAGGACTGAATGCCGCCCGTCATTGGAAAGCGTGAATGCAGGGCAACAGTGCAGCGCGTCCTCCTCCACAGACGGACACGCGCGCGCGCCCCCGATGAAATCGTCGGAAACACTCTCATTACCATATTATGAGAGTTTTAGTATTAATTATGAGGTTTGTAATCAGATACTTCATCATGAAGGCCTGATTCATGAGAATTTGGTCAATCTAGAGAACCTATCTTTGGTTGAGAGCCACAGAAACTCTCAGTGTGGCCAAAAAACCAAGGTGTAAGAAGATTTATCTCTTACTGTAATCCACCATAGTGATCCTCCCCATGATGGAATTTGTTGTGAAAGTCCTCTCTGTAGTAGTATTTCACATTATCAAGATAATTCTATAATTGACAATGTAGCGACGAGAAATCCATCCTATCTCGAGGCACTTGCAAACACAAGTCCAATCATATCTAATGCCATGTCATTGATAGGTGAAGCACTTTCTCAGCCAAAAGAAATTTCAAGAGAATGGTCATTCCTTGAACCTCCCTTGGTTCATTTGTATTCTAATATAGAGGATCCACTTTGGTCAAACCAAGTGGAGAAATCTCTAGTGAAAATGATAAAGATGTGTTAAACATGAGGAAATAATTGGCTAAGGGAGAAGTATCAGTCATGTTCTAGCCTTTGGAACATTCTTAGTATAAAAATCCATAATTGATGATAGAAGATTGTATTTATGATATCTGCCTCAAATTACAGTAGAATCATCCTCATTTTAAAACAAAAGTATTAACATGTGATGAATATCAAAATCATGTAAAGTTAATAGAAGGGTTGAAATGAAAAATTGACTTGGGGACTCTCTCGGTTTCCCAGCATCCAAAGGTTGAAAAATAGAAAAAAAATCAGTGTGCATGCCTCAATGCTCTAAAGAGGCTACACCAGTTAATTTCTGATTCCCCATCAAGTGTTTGTATCAGAGGATGGGGTGTACATGGAGAATTGAATTTCACTACACTCCAAAATTATCAAAGTCCGCCAAAATTGGTCTCATGAAATGTTATTTCCCATGGTCGGCCATAATCAATAGATTTTGTATGTAATCAAATTTATTCTTAAGAACTGGCCTCAACAAGATCTCATCAGTGTCACGTCGAAAGAAGAAAAGTTTTTGAGTTAATTTTAAATAAATCATTTGAGAATCTTGAGAAGACATCCTTCTTAAAGGATGTTAGGCATCGGATATTGAAAATGTCTGAAATAGCAAAGTAATCTTATGAAATAGGTGATTTGAGTGGTTGTCGAATAATCCACCCAGCTAATGTCCAAACAAAAATTCACAAAATCAGAAGAGCAGTTGCACGAATTTCATCTATAGAAGTTCGAGAATCACCCTAACTTACAAGGATGAGGGCTCATTTAATCCAGCCGTCAAATTCATTAAACAATGTTCAAATATTTGAAGAAGAAGAACATGAATAGCCCCAGCCTATAGGGCTGAGGGATTTTTCACATCTACAATTCCCTCCTCAACGGAAGTCTGTTTTCTCTCGATTAGGGAAGAATCCATAAGGAAATAAAATAGTTCTTGGAATTCATCATATAGGAGAACAGAGTATCATGGAAGTTATGGAGGGAGACGATCTTATAAAAATACTGACAGAATTCCATAGATGTATTATGAATTAGTGAATATCATTAATACCAATGTAGAAGATCTTCCAGAAAATTATTCCAATTCAGGGGAATCAGGAGATGAAGATCTTTTCCATAATATGGTACATACTGAGGCAAATGAATAAGGTGTGCATACCTAAAATCAAAGGCTTACCCAGAATCTAGGTATGCCATCAAAAAACAAACTCCCACCCCTCTAAAAAGAATATAACAAGTGGAAAGGAAAAAGTAAGATTACATATCAATTTTACACTGTAGAAGGTCAATCTCTTTCACTTGAACATGGTTTTTCACAGAAAGAAGAGGAAATTTAGGTGTTGAAAAGGCTCAATACAGAGTTACTTCAAAGTAGCATTTCTACTAAACGTACTCCACATGCAGGTCCTCAAATTGCACATCCTGTATTAGATCCTCTACAAAGAGGATTTGTAGTAACTACAGATGTGGATAATGAATTCCTTCCACTAGGTACACAATCTAGACATGACCAGACACATCCTCATAGGCATGTTCCCATGGTTAATCCAGGAAAATATCATCACCACCATTAGTGGTTTTGTTTATCATTTCACCATCTCAAGCTCTAGTTTCTATACCTACATAGGATCCATCTCATTCAGATGATCCCCAAATGCTTATGAATACAATTTAGGCATTAAAGACTCAATTGGATTATATGGAGGAACGACGTGCACCAGGTCAGCTGGAAAAGAGAGGTTACCCTGAATGGTTGGATGCAATTCCTCCCCCATCAAATTTTTTGAATACCATATTCCCAATATTCAATGGTTTGGGAGATCCAGAACAACCCATGACACATTTTTTTCTCATTTTGATCCCATGATGATAAATCTTCAACAACAAATGGTGGTAAAGCTTAGGAGTTTTGTGCAGTCATTAAAGGGACCAGCTTTTGTCTGGTATACAAGTTTACAATCTCGATCAATTAATGGATTTGAAGATATCCATCAGAAATTACTTCTTTAATTTAGCTCAAATAAACCAAAGATGATAGTTTTTTATCTTACCAATTGTAAACAAAGGGAGAATGAAAGAGTATCATATTTCATTGCTTGATGGAAAGGATTAACATATTCCTTAGGTCTAGCACTCCCTCAAGAAGAGTTGCTTCCAATTTGTGTGGAAAATCTGTGTGATGAGTTATGCACACCATTGACCCCCTTCAAATACACATGATGGTTTTGAGACCTTACTTCAATCACTCAACAGATAGAAGAATCTATTATAGAAAATAAGGATAAAATTCGTGTAATTATATCAGATCCGGAGAGGAGGATTGGAAATTAAAAAAACTTCTATAGTTACACTCATGAAAGAACCTATACCTACATCTACTTCAAGACCTTCATCATACCAAAGGTCTCCACCTCTTGACCATCAGTAGAAAATATCACCTCCTCAATATGATCAAAGATATCAAAGGAGGAAATGGTTTGAGGAATTAAAAACCAAAAGTTTATTCTTTCCTAAATCAACAAGTTCTTGGTTACTTCATCTCAACTTTGGAAAATAATTTGGTTTAGTTTCCAAGGTTGAAGAAATAAAATAAAGAATGAGATGATGATCTTCTAAATTATTGTCCCTTTAACCAAATGTTAGGGCATCCCATTCACGAATTTTCTGTTTTCAAGGACCTCCTACAAAATATGGTAGACTCTGGACAAGTGAAACTAAAAAGTTCATTAGCTCAAGTATCATGTGTTACTGCTGCCGATCCAGAGGAAGAGGGAAAATGGAAGGAAGTAAAAAAGTAAAAATGTGAAGAAATATGATGATTGGATGACCATAAAAATGATTAACCAGACTCATGCCATTTTAGGAACATAGTTGGAACAACTAATTGTGTCTTCTACCAATCCTGCCACAGTAAAACCATATTCATCAAAAGGTTGTCCATCAAAGAAGCGAAGTGATTTTAAGGAAAAATAATAGTCAGAAGAAGATGAGCTCACATTAAGGCCAATGTGGTCCTTGACCCTGATAGATTTCATTCCATCTATTTCAAAATAACTTTTACCGCCCCACCAAACGGAACAAACAGAATTACCTTGTCAAGAAGAATCATTATCATATTAAGAATTGATCTTTGGTTCTATAAACATTATCCATTTAAGAGATCCTTATACAAATGGTGATTCTGATTATAATGAGATGGAATTATATATAACTAATTCAGGAACTAGAGGAAGAGGCCAAGGTAGAGGGTACAGGAGAAGACGTGGGAATTCTAGAAACAACCATTCTAAATCTACCCCTACCCAAACCATATATGTTGCAGAAACTTGTGGAAGATCCATTTTGCGGGCTCAACAGGAACAGGGAGTTTCTTCCATGAAAGATAGGTTTGGTTCTGACACAATTATCTTGGATAACTGATTAAAAGTCACACCATCTTCTTCTCAGTAAGTTAATAGATCTAGTTTGTCTAATCTACCAAATCTAGGAGTATTTCCATCTTCTTATCCGACATAGGATACAGCTACATAAGATGCATCAACATCCAAAGCACCTGCAAAACCACATCTCCATGCTAGGAAATACATACCTTTGGAGAAAAATTATGATGTATTGAAACAATTTTCCCACATACTAGCCCAGTTACCAATTCTGGATTCTTTGAATTTTCCAAAATACCTTCAAGAATCACTTATTGAGGCTTTTTCAAGTCCTTAAGAGTTTGAAACAGAAGTTGCTACTACTAAGGTTTACCGTATAGAGAATGATCTTGTAGAATGTCATGCAGTCATATCTTTTACTTATGAGGATGAATATGATGTTTTACATGAACATATCAGACCTTTGTATTTATATGGAAAGGTCAATGACATAGACATAAGGTGGGCCTTCATTGATAATGGATCTGAAGTCAACCCAATTCTTGTTCATACACTTTGTTGATTGGGCCTAACTGAATCTGACTTATCTTATTCAACATTAATGTTTCAATCTTATGATAATAATGAGCAAGAACCCTTGGGTGAGATTACACTCAGAACTCAGTTTGTAGATCTTGGGTCTAATTCAGATTTCATGGTTGTTTGTTAGGACACAACCTTCAATATTCTTCTTGGAAGGCCTTGGATGCATCAACATGAAACCATACCTTATCCATACCACCAATGTATTAAGTATTGTTTCTATGGTCAAATTGGGACATTTTATGGTGAAAAGGCTCCATTTAAAATGTGTGAATCTCAATACATTGAGGTAGAGTTTTATCACACAAAAGGTAAAAATTCCATAATAAAATAAATAACCCAAGTTAATGCTCTGAATGGACAGGAAAATATCCCAACAAATCCATTCATACATTTGAGTACAAATTATGTGTTACCTATTAATCAAATTGAAAAGATAAACCCAAATCTAAGCACTCATCTAATAACTTCTATAATTTCAATTATGGAAATTGAGCCAGAAAACATGGGAGAAACTGTAGATCCACCAAGCAATGATGGAAGCCTAAATGGAGAACTTTTAATTCATCCACTCAACTATAGAAAACCTATACTTCTTCAATCATATTAGAAGAAATTTTATCAATTCAAAAGGAAGACAAAGATGTTGATTCTTAATTCATCATTCGATCATTATTACCACAGGAAGACCCTTCGGCATCAGTAGGGCCAGATATGGTAGCCCCTTCTTCAGGATATTCAAATATCGACTCCCCCACTAACTCTAGGATTTTTTCCTCATCATCAACTATGAAAGTGAAAATAGAAGAGGTAACACATAATGAAGAAGAAGAGGAAGATCTTGGGGATACTCCTACAGCATTTGAGGAAGGTTTCACTATCACCGTGGATGAGCTTGGAGTGATAAATCTAGGTACATAAGAAGATCCACGCCCCAATCTAATTAGTGTGTCCATTACCACTAGAGAGAAAGAGGTGTATACATTATTTCTAAAGCAACATCGAGATATATTTTCTTGGAATTATACTAAAATTATAGGAAATAATCCTGATGTATCCACCCATCATTTGGGTTTTCTAGAAGATCATCATGGATTCAAGCGATCACCAAAAAGAACACACCCAACTCATGCCTCTAAAATTAAATTTGAAGTTGATAAGATTATAGAGGATAACTTTTTCAGAGAATTTAATATCCCAAATAGCTGGCCAAAATTTTCCCAGGGACAAAGAAGAATGGGAAAATTAGAGTTTTTATTTATTTCATAGATCTTAACTGGCATTGTCCAAAAGATGATTTTCTAGTTTTGATTATAGATCTTTTAATTGTTGCAACGGCTGGTTATGAAGCTCTTTCCTTCATGGATGGATACTCTGGGTATAATCAAATCCATATGGCCCTAGAGGATGAAGAATTTACAGCCTTCCAAGCCCCTCATGTTGTGTTTTTCTATCAGGTAATGCCCTTTGGCTTAAAGAATGCAGGAACAACATACCAATGTCTTAAGCACCATATATTCAACCCCTTATTAGAGAATTTTTTTGAATGTTATGTGGATGATTTGGTGGTCAAATCTAGAAAACATTCCAATCACTTGGTTTATTTGGAGACCATATTCTATAAACTTTGGCAACACATTTTGAAGATGAATCCCTTGAACTGTGCTTTTGGGGTAACCTCAGGAAAGTTCCTTGGCTTCGTTGTATGCCATCGTGGTATCGAAGTTGATCCTGAGAAAACAAAATCAATCCTTGGTATGTATCCTCCTAGAAATTTGAAATAATTAAGGGGAATCCAAGGATACTTGGCCTATATTCAGGGCTTTATCACCAATTTGGCAGGATATTGTTTTCCCTTCATGAGATTAATAAAGAAAGTATTCACCTACCAATGGACTGAAGACTGTCAAAAATCATTTGATACCCTCAAGAAATATCTCTTGAGTCCACCAGTATTAATGCCACCTATTGAAGTAAGTCCACTTATTCTTTATGTGACAGCTTTAGAGCATTCACTGGGTGCCTTCCTTGCACAAAAGAACGATGTTGGGAATGAAAACAACCTTTACTATCTCAGTCGAACTATTCTTGAGGAAGAAACACAGTATTCAAGTATTGAAAAGTGATGACTAGAATTAATCTTTTAAATTCATAAATTTAGGTAATACCTGCAACATCATGAGGTATAATTTGCATCTTGCAATAACCTACTCAAATTTATACTTAGTCATCCTATGCTTACAGGGCGTCTGTCACGGTGGGCAGTTATTTAGAAAAAGTTTGATATCTAGTTTGTGCCTCAAAAGGCAATAAAATTCCAAGATCTATCTGACTTACTTGTTGAGCATCCATCTATAGAAGATACATCATTAAATACTGAACTTACTGATGAATAAGTCTTATCTATTCAGGATAATCCCCAAACATGGGAAATTTACTTTGATGGTGCTTCCAAAATTCCAATAGGGAATAGAATGGAAAACCCTAAACTCAGTAAAGTTGGGTTACGAATTATCCTTATTTCCCCAGAAAAAGGAAGTTTTGAATTATTCCTTCCTCTTGTCGGAAGGTGGAACCAACAATGAGGTGGACTATTAAGCTCTCATCGTAGGTTTGCAATTATCACTTCAGGTGAAAATGAATCATGAGTAGGTAAAAGGTGATTCAGAATTGGTAATCAAGAAAATAAATGGAGAATATTCTATCAGAAAATAAGAGTTAATCACTTTGTGTGATTACATTAGAGGGTTAATGTCTGAATTTCCCTCAAATCTGACATTGTATTATGACATGTGATCACAAAATTACCAAAGAAATGCACTATCTAATGCAGCTACAGCCTTGTAAGATCCAAATTGGGATGAGACAGTCATTAACATAGCCCATATTTTTGTGGTATCACATTTTTTTCCAACCGAAATGGAGGAAATTAATGAAATTAGCCATATTTTTTAGCCATATAGTCATACCACAGGATGGAGAACATCCATCATGGAATATCTTTAGAATGGAGTACTTCCACTGAATAGGGCTGAAAAAGAATGGATCCGGTGACAAGCTGCCAATTTTACTCTTTATGATAGTCTGGACCATCAAAATATCCTATACAAGAGTTGCATTGATGGAATCATCTTCATATGTATTGATGGATAAGAGACTGTAGTTGTCATGAAAGAAGTTCATTCAGGAGCTTGTGGTGCCCACCAATCTGGGCACAAACTCTCTAATTAGATCCAAAGGCTTGGATACTTTTGGCCTTCAATGACACAAGATTTCACATATTTCACTATGAAATTTCATCCCTGCCAAGTGCAAGACAACTTCATCCATTGACCCCCATATTTTCTACATAAAGCTAAATACTCTTGTCCATTTTTCACATGGGGAATAAATGTAGTAGAACGTTATACTCCATCTACAATTAAGCATTTCAAGTATATCCTTACTTCTAATGACTTCTTTTCTAAAAGGGATGAGGAAATACCTCTCCAACAAGTCAGTGCCAAAATCATTGTTAGTTTTTTCAAAATTAATATCATCACCAGATTCGGTGTCCCTCATAGTATATTGACGAAAAATGGAACCAATTTTTGTTCAATTGAGGTAAGGATTTTATATCTGAATTATAATATCAAATCTAACCACTCATATTGCTATCAAGCGGTGGCCGACAGACCGATAGATTCCATTAACAAGACCCTATCAAATATACACTAGAAAATGGTGTATAAAAATAAGAAATCATGGCCTAATGAACATTTGAATTCTTTATTGGATTATCAAAAAACTACTTGTACTTCCACCCAAGAAATTCATGATTCATTGGTATATGGAACTGAAGTAGTTTTTCCAATTGAAATAAAATTTCCTTCACTCAGATATGCGATCTGTGATCAGTTTTCTACAAATGAGAGGTCTTAGAAATGGTTCAATGATATGGAACGATTAGACGTGAAAATATTGCATACTCTGCATCATTTAGAATTCTAACCGAAAATAATAGTGTGTTCTTTTAATAAGAATGGTTTCCTCTGTTCATTTCCTCAAGGACAATTGGTATTGGTCCTTAGGACTCCAATGATACCAGGGAAGAAACCTCCAAAGCATGAGCCAAAGTAGGAAAGACCTTATTCCATACATAAGGTTTATTCAAATGGAGCTTATACATTAATCCCAATATATGGAGAGCTTATTACAACTCTAACCAATGCAATATTATTAAAGAAATACTTTGTGTAGTTGTATAATTTTCCTTGTTGCAAGACTAAAAACTGAACATCCCCCATGTCCTTACTGCAAGACTAAAAAAACTATGCATCCCTCATGTCCTCACTGCAAGAATGAAAACTACACAATATAACGTCCTAGTTGCAAGACATTAAACTTCATAACAACCATAAGCGGCTATGTTTCATGACGTCAAAATGCATAGTATCTTCATCCTTGTCACATGACATTAAATTGCATGACATCATTTGTCCTTGTTGCATGACATTAAATTGTACAACTAATGTTTTTTCTATTGGACGTTAGAATCCTTCATAAAAAACCATCATTGACATCATCACTACCCCTTAGTAGCACATGAGTCCCTCTCTTTCCTATGTTTGAGTTAGATCTGCAAAAGAACCTTGTTTAAAGAACTATGTATGGATTGATTATCATTTTCAATGAGATACATAGAGATGCCTAAATCTCTAATTTTGGGCCCAACCATAGTCACAAAATCTTCTTATTTTTTTCCCTCCATTATATGAATTAGATCTATACAGATTTTTTCCTTAAGATATATGATTGTGTCCTTATATCATTTTATATCTTAAGATTTACCGTTCTATCAGAACGTGTCAAAAAGCCCCCATTCTTCATGTCAAACTCAATTGAAGTGAGGAATGATTGTTTAAAGAACTGTTTAAGGCTTGATTCTCACCAATTTGAGATATGTAAGATGCTTAGATCTTCAATCTTGGTCCCATCCATGATAAAAAACCCCTTTATTATTTCTATAAGAATCAAACCTACATAGGTAATATTTTAAGAACTACATATGGATTGATTCTTGCACATAGCAAGGCACGTAGTGACACTTGGGTTTTATCCCTTAGTACAGCTACAACTAGTCTTTATTTTCACATTGGTTCATCTTGTCCTTACCACATGACGTTAAAATTCATGGAAATATAACACCCATATTCTTCATTTCTGTCACCTTTTTGTTATAGAAAAAACCCTTACTGCTTCTTATTTCTCACACTGAGCATAGATCAAGTGGGCTTAGGAATTGGGTAAAAGGATTTTTTGTATATTGGACAAGGAAATGCCATTGAAGATGAGTTATGGGAGATGATCAAGGCGATTACTTATGCGGTGCATCATGGATGGCGTTTTCTTTGGCTGGAATCGGACTCAATGGTGGATGTTGATCTTCTTAGACGTCGTTCTAGGGATGTTACATGGGTGATGTTACCCTCTTGGATTGAGTGTTTGAAACTTCTTGGTGGTATCATTCTTGATGTGACACATGTTTACAGGGAGGCTAATCAGGTTGCTGATGCATTGTCAAAGAAATATATTGTGGAATCTTATTCAGCTTGGTCTTTTCATATTCCTAATTGTTGCATGCATCTTATTGAGGTAGATGTGAGTGGCACATTTTTTACTAGGTTATGTAAACCTCCCTTGTAATGCCGACTGTCTTTTCCTTTTTTAATAAAATTTGTTAGGTGTGAGCTTGACTTGCTCCTAGTCCTTTTGAGATTATGTGTATAAATAAGGTGTCTCAATTTATTGTGGGATTAACAGTGTCCTCATTGAATGACTAAGAATTTCACAATACAATTTCCTCACTGCATGACTTAATAATGCATAGTAAAATGTACTCATTGCATGAATTAAAATTGCACATCATAATATTAATTTAGAGGAATCAAAGAAAGTATCCATTTTTCATATGAGTCAGATCTATGTAAAGGAAATCAAATTCATGGCCAATATTGGTTCAAATATTTCTCATTTGAATTGGGCATAACCCACTTCTATATTCCACACTCTTAATCTTGAATGTTTCTAGATCTTCATAATATTTCTTATGGTTTCTGGTGACAGAGTGTCTAATACCTGAGAACTCTTTTTCCTGACTATGCAACATGTTCCCTTAGGTGGCCTTGCATAAGTCTCCTATATAATGGGTCCGTCAATCAGAAGATGAAACTATTTGGCTATACAATATATTCCCCAGTTGGGCCTGCATAATACAACCCCCTTAATGGGTTTGTCAAATAATGATAAATTCATTCTTGGTTATAGTATCTTTGTCCCCTTCAAAATTTGATGATAATATACAAGAAACAGACATTCATGTATATTGTTCCCATTACCTTTCTCCCAATCTATAAGTATTAAAGAACATAATTTAAACATTTCCCTTACCATGTTTTCAAAAAAATATAAAATAACCTTGGAATCAATTGGACACATATCATTTTTTTTTCTGGTCTTAATTTTATGACCTAAAACTAGAAGACACTATAACTCCTAAATTTGGGCCAGACATTCATAGGAATATTATTTTTCTGATTCTTTGGAAATATTGGTTGGAAATACCCTATCCATATTCAGATACCTTTTCCCCATGTACCAAACTTCGTGTTTTTTAAAATTTTAATCTCCATAAGCTTTCTTTAGCTTTTAGAAATATAATTTTAAACTTCAAATACCACTTCTTCTTGACTATGCAGTATGTGCCCTTATCTGGCCTTATATAAGTTGCCTACATAACAGGCCTGTTAGCCAAAAGATGCACTATTAGGCTATGCAGCATATGCCCCAGTTGGCCTGGCATAACATATGCCCCATAACAGGTTCTTCAAATAATGGTAACTCCGTTCTTGGAAAAGACTTCCTCTAATGCTTTTATCCCTTTTCCCATATCTTCCATTGGATTCAAAAATTCATAAATCACAATTTACGATTTTCCATTCTATACTTGGATATGGTTGTATATTTCTAGAAAAATTATCAAGAAATTGGGAGTCTCATAACAGTGGAAAAATCTAAAGACTGAAAATTAAAACCACACAATTTCCTCACTGCATGACTGAAAACTACATAGTACCAATGTCCTCACTGCATGACTTCAAACTACACAGTACCAATGTCCTCAATACATGACTTAAAACTGCACAACATAATGTCCTCACTGCATGACTTAAAACTTCACAATATGATACCATAAATTCCACTTTCTGATAAATTTTAACCATTCCCTATACACCAAATTTGTGTAGAAATGGTTTTCCTATTCATTAAATATGTCGGCAAAAAGTAGCCCTTCCATTCCTAAAATTCCATTCCTTGGAAAATCCACCCAATGTGGTCTTGAGTCACCCAAATCTTATTTTCCCCTATCTATCAGCAGTAAAATGTTAAATTCCTAAGAGCTATTTTTCTTGACTATTAAGTATGTGTCCTTAGGTGGCCTTGAAAAAGTTACCTACATAACAGGATTTTCTGCCAAAAGATTCCACTATTTTGTTATGCAACATATTCCCCAGATGTCCCTACATAACACAACCCCCATAATAGGTTTTCAAAATAATGGTAACTTCGTTCTTGGAAGAGACTCCCATTATATTGATACAAGTTTTAAATTTGGTGGCCATAAATATCTTGGCTCAAGATTCCCCTTGGAAATATTTAAAAAATATTAAAGAAATTCTTAGCCATAGAGTCTTGTATATGAACTAATTTAAAAATTTATGGTCAAAGATATTTGACCCTAAGTATTATCCCTTTATAGTCCAACATGCATGACTCTAAACTGCAAAAAAAAAAAAGACTTGGTACTCATTAGATTGAGACCCTGCAAAGGGAAATCTAGACAAAAAATGAGTACTAGCTCACTAAACATACATTTTTGTATGGTTTAGGTAATATTGAGAAATATAAAGTCAAAAGACACAAAGAATGTTGGTTTTTACAAATTACCCTAGAAATAGTAAAACAAAGATCGCTAAGCCCCTTGGATTAGGCAAAAAGTTGAACATCCTTCCAAACATGATATAACTCCAAATCTGACCAAATGATGTTGGAATGTGTCAAAGTGCCCTAATTTTACCTTAGAATAAGATTATTTTCATTCTGAACGAATAAAATTCTACTGGGGGATTTTGTAGACACCATGAAATGTGTTCCATTCACTTCTCCATAGAGTGACAATAGGATTCTTATATAGACAACAATTGTCAAGTATGATTAAATATTTTTTCACCATGAAGAAAGAAGGTGCATGGAGGATTTCTATGTGCCAGAATACTACTCCATACTGATGGATAAGTAGAATGATCCCCCCACTCCCTAAGAGTTGGTTGTGGATTTACAATATTGATGATGAAAATGTGTTGATTGATTAAATTAAATTTCAGTAATTTATTTGAGGATAATTGGTGTATTCTCTATCTCAAAAAGTGTACATCTCTTCATGAGCTTTGATTTTACTGGTCACAAAGCCTAAAAGAACATACATATAAAACGTTATGGAACACATAAGATGTAAAAAATTTATCCTGAAGAGCTACAAGAGGACCTATGCGAAGGACCTACGTGAAGAACCTACACGGAGGACCTAAGCGGTAGTAAAAAAAATTCACACCTATGCGAAGGTCCTATGAGAAAGACCTATGTGGACGACCTATGCGGGGGAACCCCTCTGCCCAGGTTCCCATCCTTGCCTATAAATAAGACCCTTGGGCTCTCCATTTCAAGGACTGAAAAAGTTGAAAGTCTCTCTGAAGCTCCCATTGCATAGCTCTTTTTCTTATATCCCTCAAATTGCCTCAGGTAGCTCTATAAAACCCAATAGAATAGATTATTAAATTGGATAAGCATGTTTTTAATGTCTTTTACAATTTTTATATAGGTTTGGTTCACCAATGTGAAACTCATTCTTGAGTTATCATTCACATCTATGTGGCATACTTGTGCCCCATGATTGCATGGAATACCTGTGTGACACAACTACGTGGCATACCTACACGACCTAACTGCATGGTATACCTGTGTGGTACATCAACACGGGGTACCAAAGTAGAATACTTGCACGAGGTACCTACACGAATGAGATTGGTATAAATCCAACATACCAACTCAAGTACCCTCTTTAAAATACATTTATGGCAGGGTATCTCCATCCATGGTTCCCTTATCTGAAAGGGACTATGTTGAAGCCTCCACCAAAACCTCCTGAATTATCTAACCTTTAGGAAAGGCACATCAACGTGTCTTCTATTTGGGATTGTATTTCCATAGTCATTGGTTTCCCACATTTTATTCACAATGGGGTTAGGATTATTGGAGTGTTTGTGGGTTTGTATATGCATAGTCACATGCACTTTTATCCCAGAAATAGTGTTGGGAAGTTCTTGGTTTGGAGGATTAGGGTTTGGGTTCTATCCTCCCATTTTGATCTATAAGACCCGAAACGTCAGGTCACTGGTAGGGAAGGTACAGTTCACACTTGCTTTTCCATGGAAGAAAAGGAGAAGTCTCTCTCCCCTACCAGGATCAATTTTAGGTCAACCATCCTGGCATATGCCCCTATCATTTTTTGCAGGAGGTAGCATCAGTGCTCATCCTTTCTTCTTCAATGCCAAAGAACATAAGGGAGATGGGCACATAGACTCTTTTTACCCTTTCCCACTCTCATTGGGATTTTTCACCATGGGTAGAGATCCTGGTGAAATCCCCTAAACTTCATTATTTCTTCCTTCCATTGGAGCCTTGTCCAATGTGAAGATAAGAGAGGGATAGCTTGTCGCATCTCCTTCTTCCCGGGTCGCCTCGCCCTCATCTATAGTCTACGCGCCCTCTTTCACTAGTGGAGGAGGAAAATTTTGAAAGTGTAAGTGCCACTGTTGAATCTTTCACATCCTCTTGTTTCTCATATCGAGAATGACTCACATGGGCTTAGAGATTTATAATGATTACAATATATGTACAAAAACCCATGAATAATGAACTACAAGAACTCTAATTTACACCTTAATTGGGATATGTAAGAAGCCTTCTTAGGGCCCGAGGTCACTGGATATCCTATTTAGGAATCTAACCTTAATTCCCTTAATCTGGGCATCCTTCTTAGGAATATTCCCCAAATTAAACCCCCAAAATCATTAAGGTGTCTTTTTCAGGAAGTAAGCCCAAACTCATTTATCTCAAAGGACTATACTCTCCTATGAGAATAATCAAACTATGTGGGCTTTGATTCCCATATATATGGGATACGTAGGAAGCCTCTTTGAGGTTCAAACCCAATACCTTAAATCAACCCTATTCTATTTGGTCCATATTCTCAACAGGGTCTGATTCTACTTGGAAACCCATATCCTTTCCATGTTCCTTGTTCTTTTTCAGCATAAGTCCCACACTCTATTTTGACTAATCACCTTTCTCTTAGATGTCCATTATGACAACCCTGCTTTTTATTACAACTTAAACATGATTTATTACATAAAACTTCACTTGATACAACAAAGAAGATCGAGAGGTTTAGTGTCTTTGGGGCTTAGGATCATTACATAAAAACATAAAACATGAAATACAACATCTTTATTGAAAACTTCCTTTACATGACCACTACATTCCCTCGTACTTAGCATTGCATGGGATAACCTGAGGACATGCATAAGAAAAGGGTGAGCTATAAAGCCCAGTAAGGGAGTACACATGGAATAACATGAGGAGTAAAATACATGTTAGACAATAGGGATATCAATAGAGCATAAAAGAAACATGAAAAAAATGCATGATAAAGCATGATAATCATAACATGGAAATGTGGCAACAACACTTAACATGGAATTATCATGAGCCAAGGCTCATTGCACATAAATCATGAGTAAACCCTCATTGCACATGAAGCATGAGTAAACCGTCGTTGCACTTGAATTAGAATGAGTCAACACTCATTGCACATGACGTATCATGATACTATACTTTACCCAATGCATTGGAGCGCTATAAGGGTGCACCCTTCTTAAACATTTCATTTCATGCATAAGTGTTCCACATGGATCATAAAGAATGGATTCATAAAACATAATAATTTATTCCACGATAAAGGAACGTGGAATTAATAAATGAAACTTTACAATCAATAAGTAAATGTGCATAAAGGTGAATACCCTTGATGGAGAAATGGGGATGGTATTCACTACACAATGACATGGCTTAGAAAATCGGTGCGATTTCGGCAGCGTAACGGCGTGACATAAGAATTTATAAAAAAGTTTGATGAGAGAGAAGGGGTTCCTCATTATATTTACATGTAATGGAAAGTAAGTAGGTCATATAGATACATTTCCCAACAATATTAATGGAATTTAGATTCGTGATACAAAAGTATTGCTTGAATGTAAAAGAGGAGAGAGAAGTTCCTTTCAGAATTTCGGCAGAGTAACGGGTGTACATGGGAGGCATTTAATGAGAGAGAAATGGTCTCCCATCATTCATACATAAATAGGTTAGTATGAGGGAGGTTCGAAACCATACCCCAACATTCATAATTGAAATTAAAAGGGAAAAACAACTTAAAGAAAATTGGACAAAAACGAGGAAGGAAGAAAAAACCCTTACTTGGAAGTGTGCTTCCAAAGGCCAAAGAGAGGCTTGTGAGAGGCTTCTTGGGAGATTGAGAAACTTTGGGAGGATTCTAGAGAGAGTAGGTAAGAGGTTGGACGAACTCCAAGGGATTTTTGTGAGGAGGAAGTGGGAGCTTGAGTGGGTTTATATAGGAAAGGTGAGGGAGTTCTTTATTATTTAGGTTTGGCCCCCCTTACATTAAATTAATCCAAACCACAAACCATCCCATGGTTTTTGCCCATGGTTTTTGGAAAAGGGAAGAGGAAAAAAATATTTTATAAGTCCCACGTCCGAACTTCTTAAAATAATAAGGTTGCTTATGTGGAGGTGAGTCACACTCCCATGGAAATTAATTTAAAAAGGCAAAGTGTTGAATATGTCTTGAGGGGTCCATTAATGCTTTGAAAAGTAAGACAAACAAACCCAAAATCACATTATTTTAATGATAAAACATATATTGGCCAAACATAAGGATTGTGGTATTTTATTACATCACCATTAGGTCATTATGATGTCATGAAACACATTATATATTTAAACGGTATTTAATTTTTACCCAAAAATTTGGCTGTCTCAGAAAATTATGAAAAATTCACCATTGGAAAATTTCGACGTCCTGATTCCATAAATGACATTTATTTTATCTAAAAAAATTCTAAATATGTTAATTTTCACTTTTAAAATAAAAACCGACATTTATCGAAAATTCACGGGTTTTGACAAAAATGGCTTTCAAACCTTAATAAAAATTTTAATTGCATTAATAAAATTATAAGATCATTTATATTTAATAAAAAATTAATTTAATAATAATAATATTATTTTATTAAAATATTATTTAATTCAAAAATCCCTTAATTTAATAAAATTGATTTCTTAATTAAATAATAACTAAAAACACCATTTGTACTTTAAAAACTATTTACAATGTATCAAAAATGACTAGAAATTATATTCATTATTATATAAAAAAATAATGTACATGAACATAGTACTACTTAATTTTTACATAACCCCTTAAAAAAGCTGCATAAGACCTAAGGGTAAGGTGTGCGATGGTGACAGACTCTTGGGGTGGCTCGGATAACATCGCTCGAGTGGTAATCTCTATCAACTTCCACTTTTCCCGTAGACGATCCCGTTCGAGCTTGACATGGTGAAGCTCAGCTTGGGCTTGGTCAAGGGCGATGCCCAAGGATGCCACCTCTTTTCCGAGCTCTGAAAAATGGGCTTTGTATGGGGAAATTCTACTGGATGAGGCCATCGCTTCTTTTGTCTGAGTAAATTGGATTTGTTAGGGTCCTATATTTATACTAATCACGTGATCACTGTTCAACGACTATATTAACAACGGTCAAAATTCTTAACATAAAACCAAAGAAGTTGACATCTTATAAAAACATTTTTCATAAAGAGACATTTAACTGGATCAAGAGGGATTTTCCATTAATGAAACTTTGGGTCGTTATAATATCCCCCCCTTAAGAAATTTCGCCCTCGAAATTTTCTTTTTCACACACTAAAACAAATGTGGGTAACTCAGCTTCATCATATCATCCGATTCCCAAGTCGCTTCTTCAAACTTGTGGTTTCTCCACAACACTTTGACGAGGGGCATTGTCTTATTTCATAGAACTTTTTCTCTACGATCTAAGATCTTCACTGGTTTCTCCTCATAAGAAAGATCATCTTCCAATTTTACCACCTCAGAAGAGAGTACATGTGAAGGGTCCGGTGTATACTTCCTTAAGAGGGATACATGAAAGACATCATGTACTTTGGCCATATTAGGTGGAAGTGCTAGTCGATAGGCCACAGCCCCGACACGATCAAGAATCTCGAAGGGGCCGATGTACCTTGGAATTAACTTCCCTTTCTTTCCAAACCTCATGACCTTCTTCCATGGAGATATGCATAGAAAAACCATGTCTCCAACTTTATACTCAAGGTCTCATCGACGATTATCTGCATAACTCTTCTATCGAATTTGGACTGTCTTGATAAGCTGCTGAATGGTTTTCACCTTCTCCACCATTTCCTCGACCATTTCTAGTCCAAGCAGCTTACGTTCACTGACCTCATCCCAACATGCCGGTGTTCTACACCTTTTCCCATACAGGGCTTCATATGGTTCCATTTGGATACCCGAGTGGAAACTGTTATTATAAGAGAACTCAACCAGAGGAAGATGTTGATCCCATCCTCCTTTAAAGTCCATTGAGCATGCACTCAATATATCCTCAAGTGTTTGGATAGTCCGCTCGGATTGGCCATCAGTTTGAGGATGATAGGCCGTACTGAAGTTCAGTTCAGTATTCAGAGCATATTGAAGACTCTTCCAAAACTTAGAGGTGAATCTTGGATCTCGGTCAGACACAAAAGATAGTGGTACTCCATGCAACCTTACCACTTCCCTAATATATATATGTTCCAGTTGATCCAATGAGAAATCCTCCCGAATAGCAATGAAGTGTGCAGTCTTTGTAAGACGATCCACAACAACCCATATTGCATTGTTTCCTTTGGATGTCCTCGGAAGTTCGGTGACAAAGTCCATGTTGATGTTCTCCCATTTCCATTCTGGTATGGGAAAAGGTTGCATCATCCCCTTAGACTTCTGCCTCTCTGCCTTCACTTGCTGACACACCAGGCACTTTGATGTATATTCGGCGATCTCCTTCTTCATATTATCCCACCAAAAGTTTTCTCAGAGATCTTGATACATCTTTGTGCTCCCTGGGTGAATAGAGAAATTTGAACTATATGCATCATCCAAAAGATTATTCTTCAGCTCCGGACTTGATGGAACACATAGTCTTTTCCGAAACTGCACAATTCCTTCTTCATTAACATTAAACTCCGAGGATTTCTCCTTTTTGATGGCTTCCACTTTTTCTTAAATTCCCACATCATCCTTTTAAGAAACCTTTAACCTTTCCAAAAGAGATGTTTGAGCAATAATTTGTGAAAGGATTGATGATTTACCCTTCTTTATGATTCCCATGTCCATCTTCATCAAGTCTAAGAAGATTGGATCCTTCTCAATTCTCATCATTGATAGAATCACTGGATCCTTTCTACTTAGGGCATCTGCAACCTTGTTCGCTTTCCCAGGGTGGTAATGTATTGAATAGTCATAATCCTTGATGAGCTCTATCCATCTTTTCTGGAACATATTAAGCTCTTTCTGTGTGAATATATATTTAAGATTCTTGTGGTCAGTATATATCTCACATTTCTCTCCATAGAGATAATGCCGCCAGATTTTCAAGGTAATATCATAGCTACCAACTCCAGATCATGTGTTGGATAGTTTTTCTCATGGATTTTCAATTGCCTTGAGGCATAGGATATCACTTTATCATTCTTCATCAGCACACAACCTAAGACCTTCTTTGAAGCATCACTGAATACCACAAAAAGTTCCTCACTTGTGGGTAAAGTGAGCACGGGTGTAGTGATAAGCCTCCTTTTCAACTCCTTAAAGCTTTCTTCACATTAATCACTCCAAGAAAACTTTACTCCCTTTCGAGTTAGCTTGGAAAAAGGGTTGGACAATCGTGAGAAATTTCTCACAAATCGTCGATAATATCCAGCTAACCCCAAGAAGCTACAGATATCCGTTACCGATGTTGGCCTCGTCCATCCCTCAATTGTATCTGTTTTGGAGGGGTCCACATATATTACATTGCTTGTGATGATATGGCCCAAGAATGAGACCTACTTCAACCAGAACTCACACTTTCTGTACTTTTCATAGAGCTTCTCCTTGCGCAAAGTCTCTAGTACAGTTTTTAAATGCTCCTCATGATCCTCCTTGGTTTTGGAGTATATTAGAATATAATCTATAAATACTACCAAAAATTTGTCAAGGTAATCTCTAAATACTCTATTCATCAAGTCCATGAATATTTCTAGAGCATTGGTGAGTCCGAAAGGCATTACTATGAATTCATAGTGCCCGTATCTTGGACGAAAAGCAGTCTTGGGGACATCTTCCTTCTTCACCCTTACTTGATAATATCCCGACCGCAAGTCCAACTTGGAGAAGTATTGTGCTCCATGAAGCTGATAAAATAAGTCATCGATTCTTTAGAGAGGATACTTTTTCTTTATCGTGATTTTGTTAAGTTCACGATAATCGATGCAAAGCCGCATTGACCATCCTTCTTCTTGACGAAGAGGACTGGTGCACCCCATGGTGAAGCACTTGGGCATATAAACCCTTTTTCCAGATTCTCCTATAGTAGTTTTTCTTCATCTTTTCAAGCTCTAAAATATCCATTCTATATGGAGTCTTGGATATTGGTAGTGCCCCAGGTATAAGTTCAATTGAGAACTCAACATCTCTTCTTGGAGGAAGACCAGGCAGTTCCTCGGGAAACACTTCAGCGAATTCCCTCACAAAAGGCATTTCTTCAAGGATGGTTTCTTCCTTGGACTCAATCATCTGAGCCAGATATGCATGCTCATAAGGCAGTAATATCCATGCTTGAGATGATGGAGCTAAAGGATATTCATCTTCCTCCTGACACTTGTAATGAATCGGGGGTCGATTCTCCATATGGAGTGTGATTTCCCTCTCCCGACAATTTATGTTGGCTCTATATAAGGAAAGTCGATCCATGCCAAGAATTGCATCAAATTCCACCAGAGGGAGTATGACGATGTTCTCCGGGAAATTCAATCCAAAGATTATAACAGGGTAGGACTTATATTCATGGGATGCAAAGATTGCCCCATTTCCCGTACTCACCGACATCTGTACTTCCATGATTTTTGGTGGTGCTGGGATTGTTCTACTAAACTTTCGAGATATAAAAGAATGCGTAGAACCTAAATCAAAAAGTATGTTTGCTATTCTTGAATGAATAACTAGCATACCTGTCACCACTTCATTGTCGGGGTTCACTTCGGCAGAAGTGATGGAAAAAGCTCTTCCTTGCTGTCTTCGAGGTTGTTGGCTGCATCCGATAACCCTTGGATTTGGGCACTGGTTTGAAAAATGACCCGGTTATTTGCATTTGTTGCATTGAACAATGCGTTGAGGTTCGAACGGAGCGTTCCTCTCCTTTGTCGCAGCAGCGGGTCCTTCTTGCCGACAGTTAACAGCTAGGTGCCCTTCTCTTCCACACCTGAATCATTTTCTCGTCCCCTTAAGGCAATTTCCAGGGTGCTTCTTTCCGCACTTTTGGCAAGTGGGGTGCTGGATCTTCTTAGCACCGTTGGATTTATCCAGCAGACCACCAGCATTGAAGTCCACCATACGCTTCTTGTCCCCATGATACCCCTATGATTCCCCGATCTACATTTCAACCTTGAGGGAACATCAGACATTTTTCTCATAGCTGTCGAAGTCACGGATCACTAATGCTTTTCGCAAGCTAGGCTTCAGCCCACCAAAGAAGCGGTCAACCTTGAATTTGGGGGTAACAACAAAACTGGAAGCGTATCAGGCAAACCTCGTTAAGTTTTCCTCATACGCTCCAATAGATTCTTCATCTTTTTGATTGAGGGAAAGGAAGTCTCTTTCCATCTTAAGCTGGAGGGTGCGCGAAAAATATTTATCGAAAAACATCTTCCGGAAATCCTTCCATTCTAACACCTCGATCTCCTCCTCAGGCTTAGTATTTTAGATCAACATCCACCATTGATCAGATTTACCTTCTATATGATAAGCAGCTAGGAGAACCTTCTCTTGTTTAGAACATTGGAGGATGGAGAATATTTTTTCAATGGAGTTGATCCATTTTTCAGTGATCGTGGGATCAGATGATCCACTAAAAGTAGGAGGCCTTTGTCTCAGGAAGCTCTCTATAGAGACTTGTTCTTTCTTAGGGGGGGGTTGAACGTTCCTCATGACCCGTGTTTCTATTCAAAACTTGAGTTAGCTGTGAGAGAAGCATGACAAAGTTCATGATTCCCGCTCCCATTGGATTTGGCATCTCATTAGTACATTCATCACACTGATCTTCACAATAGTTGTTAGCCCGAGTCCTCCTATTACCGACCATTGGCTGGAAAAAAAGGAAAGTTAGGGGTAACATATAAAGGGTAATCCAAAGACAAAAGTTTATGACTTATAAATTAACTTTCATTTCCTTTACTCATGAGTCTATAGGTTTCAATCTAGGATTTTCATGATCTACTTTCTAACATATATTCTTAGGGGCATTTTTTTCCTTTAATAAGGGTTCATACTAAGATTGTGAATTTATCAAAACATATCCCCCGGGAGTGTCGTAACCAAGAGTGCAGCAAGGCCCATTGTCGTGCACCAGTTCCCGTTCGAGTCTATCTCAAAGCAGTGTTTTCGGGTTTTACCCCTAGGATACATCTGTGCCAGAGACGCCTCTACTTGCTCGTATCCAGACAGGGATGTATTTGTTTGATAAACCACTTACTCAGTACTTACCAAAACTTAGGGATGTTTTTATTATACTTAGTCTTGTATCTAAGGCTTTACTAGGGTTTCCTAATCCCAAAAATAACTAAACCTATCCTCTGATACCAACTATGACAACCCTGCTTTTTATTACAACTTAAACATGATTTATTACATAAAACTTCACTTGATATAACAAATAATATCGAGATGTTTAGTGTCTTTTGGGCTTAGGATCATTACATAAAAACTTAAAACATGAAATACAACATCTTTATTGAAAAATTCCTTTACATGACCACTACATTCCCTCGTACATAGCATTGCATGGGATAACCTGAGGACATGCATAAGAAAAGGGTGAGATATAAAGCCCAGTAAGGGAGTACACATGGAATAACATGAGGAGTACAATACATGTTAGACAATAGTCATATCAATATAGAATAAAAGAAACATGAACATAAAGGCATGATAAAGCATGATAATCATAAAATGGAAATGTGGCAACAACACTTAACATGGAATTAGCATGAGCCAAGGCTCATTGCAAATAAAGCATGAGTAAACCCTCTTTGAACATGAAACATGAGTAAACCCTCGTTGCACTTAAATTAGCATGAGTGAACACTCATTGCACATGATGTATCATGATACTATACTTTACCCAATGCATTGGAGCGCTATAAGGGCGCACCCTTCTTAAACATTTCATTTCATGCATAAGTGTGCCACATGGATCATAAAGCATGGATTCATAAAACATAATAATTTATTCCATGATAAAGGAATGTAGAATTAATACATGAAACTTTACAATCAATAAGTAAATGTGCATAAAGGTTAATACCATTGATGGAGAAATGGTCATGGTATTCACTACACAATGACATGGCTTAGAAAATCAGTGCGATTTCAGCAGCATAACGACGTGACATAAGAATTCATAAAAAAGGTTGACGAGAGAGAAAGGGGTTCCTCATTATATTTACATGTAATGGAAAGTAAGGAGGTCATATAGATACATTTCCCAACAATTTTAATGGAATTTAGATTCATGATACAAAAGTATTGCTTGAATGTAAAAGAGGAGAGAGAAGTTCCTTTCAGAATTTCGGCAGAGTAACAGGTGTACATGGGAGGCATTTAATGAGAGGGAATGGGTCTCCTATAATTAAAAAATAAAGAGGGTAGTATTAGGGGGGTTCTAAACCATACCCCAACATTCATAATTGATATTAAAAGGGCAAAACAACTTAAAGAAAATTGGACAAAAATGAGGAAGGAAGAAAAAACCCTTACTTGGAAGTGTGCTTTCAAAGGCTAGAGAGAGGCTTGTGAGAGGCTTCCTGGGAGATTGGGGAACCTTGGGAGGATTCTAGAGAGAGTAGGGCATAGGTTGGACGAACTAAAAGGGATTTTAGTGAGGAGGAAGTGGGAGCTTGGGTGGGTTTATATAGGAAAGGTGAGGGAATTCTTTATTATTTAAGTTTGTGCCCTCTTACATTAAATTAATCCAAACCACAAACCATCCCATGGTTTTTGCCCATGGTTTTTGGAAAAGGAAAGAGGAAAAAAATATTTTATAAGTCCCAAGTCCGAAATTCTTAAAATAATAAGGTTTCTTATGTGGAGGTGAGTCACACTCCCATGGAAATTAATTTAAAAAGGCAAAGTGTTGAATATGTCTTGAGGGGTCCATTAATGCTTTGAAAAGTAAGTCAAACAAACCCAAAATCACATTATTTTAATGATAAAACATATATTGGCCGAACATAAGGATTATGGTATTTTATTACATCACCATTGGGTCATTATGATGTCATAAAACACATTATATATTTAAACCGTATTTAATTTTTACCCAAAAATTTGACTGTCTCAGAAAATTATGAAAAATTCACTGTTGGATAATTTTGATGTCCTGATTCCAGAAATGAAATTTTTTTATCTAAAAAAATTCTAAATATGTTAATTTTCACTTTTAAAATAAAAACCGACATTTATCGAAAATTCACTGGTTTTGACAAAAATGGCTTTCAAACCTTAATAAAAATTTTAATTGCATTCATAAAGTTATAAGATAATTTCTATTTAATAAAAAATTATTTTATTAATAATAATATTATTTTATTAAAACATTATTTAATTCAAAAATCCCTTAATTTAATAAAATATATTTCTTAATTAAATAATAACTAAAAACACCATTTGTACTTTAAAAACTATTTACAATGTATCAAAAATGACTAGAAATTATATTCATTATTATATACAAAAATAATGTACATGAACATAGTACTACTTATTTGTTACATAACCCCTTAAAACAGCCACATAAGACCTAAGGGTAAGGTGTGCGATGGTGACAGACTCTTTGGGTGGCTCGGATAACATCGCTCGAGTGGTAATCTCTATCAACTTCCACTTTTCCCCTAGACGGTCCCGTTCTAGCTTGACATGGTGAAGCTCAGCTTGGGCTTGGTCAAGGGAGAAGCCCAAGGATGAAACCTCTTTTCTGAGCTCTGACAAATGGGCTTCGTATGGGGCAATTCTATAGGATGAGGCCATCACTTCTTTTGTCTGAGTAAATTGGATTTGTTAAGGTCCTATATTTATACTAATCATGTGATCACTGTTCAATGGCTATATTAACAACAGTCAAAATTCTTAACATAAAACCAAAGAAGTTGACATCTTATAAAAACATTTTTCATAAATAGAAATTTAACTGGATCAAGAGGGATTTTACATTAATGAAACATTGGGTCGTTACATCCATACCACATGACATTAAACTGTATGGCATGGTTCTTATCACATGACCATAAATGGTATGAAGTGTCCCATTTACTGGCACTAAACTATGAGGGTTATGATTCCTTTTACAAGGATCTGTAGGTAGCCCATTTTATGGGCACGATCCCAAGATCAAATCAATCCTTCATCTCCTTGGATGACAATAATTTCTAAAGTGACCCATTGAGTGGATTAAAAACCCAGTATCATCATAATGATGATTAAAAGAAACTTTAAGTAGTATGTGAGAGGATACCATTGATGAAGAACCTCGAATACATACATATATCTCCATTAATGAATAACCTAGAATACATATGGATGATTTTAATCTTTTCACATGATAAATAAGTTATTGAAAATTCCAAGGGATACTTATGATATACTTGGGGAATTAATAAGGATTCACTAAAATATCTTAAATTATAAAGAGAGTCCCCGAGTAGACAATAATTCCCCCCAAAAGGGTGTGAGGAGTCTAACCTCCCATACTCTTGACCAATGCACGTTCTTAAGTATTGTGAAGCTCAAAATATATGAACAACTTCCTTTGGAAAGCAGGTCCCTTTTGGATAAATAAGTATTAGAAGTTTCTAGTTCCATAAATAAATCCAATGGAAACCACATAGAAGTAGTGATTCTTAAAACTAGACTACATGTTTCAAGGAACTATGAAATAGGGACATGTGTCACCCTCAGTTCCATCGGATCAAATAAATAGATTTTCTCCATCAAACATGATGTAATGTATGGTGCATGAGAGATCCATGTACATAGCATAGATATGTGGCGGGGTCTTGTTTTTTCCTTACCTAGATCTGATAGTCTAGGATGCTTCATTTCAATATCACCACTATAGTGATGATGTTTCCATCTACCACTACCTATGGAGGAATTATTAATGGATAATTTCTCCAAATTCCACCATGTTTTCATAACAACCAAATCTTAACTAGGTTATCAAAGAATAATAAATTTTACTTTGAAAATTGGTAATTAATTCCTCAATTTGTTATATAGAATTATAATTATAGTATAAATCCTATCCATTATAACTTTTTATATATAAATTGTATCGGCCATAAACTATTCTTCTTATCTTAATATTTATCATGAAAATAATGGGATATATTTCCTATAAGATCATTCTTGATAAATTTTACGTAATATACATATTATTCAAAAATTGTAAAATTCCAACTCTCTAGGTTATCTCTACAAAATAAAAATAAAAAAACCTTAATCCCATTTGAAATTATTAGTAATAGAGAGTAACATATGAATCCTGGATTATGATTTTAATGTTATATCCTCAAAAATATATAGATAAATTTTGGATATCCAAAATTATCTACATATTTTATCAAAATATATAAGTTTATTTTTACCAAACCATAACTATTATTTAGTTTGAATCTTTAAAATAACATAATTAATTAAAAAAAATCATATATTTAGTTTATAAATAAAATATGTGTGGTTTTATAGGAGAAAAGTAAAAAATAATGATAATAAATGATCTAACTAACCATACATTAAACATATATCACTTCTTCCACCTTGACCCCCCCTCCATATACCACTTTCTCTATTAATATCTAATGGAAATTAGGTTTTGTGGAAATAAAATTACATTAAAGGAAATACATATTGATTTAATGATAAATAGTTTTATTATGTTATTATTATTATTATTATTTAAACACCTTAAATTCTTTGAAATTCCATGACAATTCAAAAAATTCCCAAACTCTCACCAAAATAAAAAACCCATGATTCTAATATGATTATGGAGTCTGATAAATTTTATGATATTTTTAATCTCATGTAAAATTACAATTTTACCATTTTAAAATCATTTAATAAATATTTTAATCTTCTTTTGAGAATAAACATAATCACAAGTAGAAAATTGTCGCATTAGGTTAATCCAAATATATTTTATCTTTCCGACCATAAAACATTTCATCCATAAAAAATAAATGAAAAATGGGAAATTAGATAAACATATTCATCAATTATTCTTCCCTGATAAAGGGGTCCTATAATTATTGTTTCCCAATAAATATTCTATAAGAAGTAATATAGTAGTCAACCAGAACTACCTCCAACCAACTCAAACATTTCCCTTAAGAAAAAATTATATATTGAACTAGGCTCTAAATGATCTCCACATTCCAGAAATCCATTCCATAAAAAGTTTAATTACTATCATTATGATCGAATATATTGGTTCTCCCACACAATTGGATAATATGATTCACTTCAATGATTAATTATTCTTAAACTTATATATTAAAGTCATAATCATTCTAAAGAGTGAGCCTCACTCAACCCATCCTCCAATACCTTTCAAATATTTACTATCCACTCAATAAAAAAATTAACCTCCCCACCTTCAAATAAAGTTCTAGGGTTCCATGTGAAAATACATATCATCATGACTAATTTCTCATCCCCCATTTTTCATAAGTCAATACCAAGGTCTAGGATCATAAATACTTTATGATGCTTTACTAAATGTTGTCACATAATCTCTGTAGCACCCCAAACATTTTATGGTATGTTTCACTTAAATACATTCTAGTTATAGCCTATATTTCATGAATCACTGAGCCTATATTGAACAAAACATGGTCACTAATAGGATATAGCCATAACCTAGCCATAAAACTTATATTTTTCAGCTCTGTGATTTGAATTTAAAAAATCTAACATACACGCTTGTGATCAAGATGCTAATTAGAGTCTGATAGAATTAACTTAATTTTCAGTGAATAGTAACCTACCCTTATGAATAGTAGCCTACCATTATGAATAGTAACTTACCCTTATGAATAGTAATATGAATCTTATGAATGGTATCCATGCCCTTGAATGTATAAATGAATTTAGGGACCTTAAAAATGGAGATGAATATTTTAAGTGTTTATATTTTTTATTAAATAATTATTTTAATTAAATATTTAATTAATCATATTTAGAAAATTATTTTTTAAAAATTGACTTCATTTTTTGATTCTACATGTCAAAAAATGGTTAGGGTGAATTTTTGGGATTTTTTTGAAATACTTTAAATTTTGATGAATAGTAAAATGAGATAATTTACAATAAATGCTAAATAAGGAATTTATTGAGTCATTGATTATGACCTTCTGATGTAATCCTAATTGGTTTGAATTAAAATTCATATATTACTGTTCTTTTTCATGTAATAATCAATATTGGTTGTCTTGAGAGGAAATAATAAATTAATGATTATAATATTAAGAAAACTCCTCCCCCTCTTCTAAATAAACCACCTCTCACCCCTTCTCCCTACCACACCACTAAAGCTTCAAGCCTTCCCTAAATTCTTCCAAATACTCTCCCCAAGACCTCTCCCCACGTTCAATACCCTCTAGTCTCACCAAAAGGCCAAAAACAAATGCCTTAAGGAGATTCTCAAGGAGGAGTACTCAAGAGGTGAACCTTCTTTCCCTTTTCTTTCAATTTCCTTTACAAAGTTCCATTAGTTTGTTCCCCCTTCTCACATCCCCTCATCCAAATTCAATGATAATTCCAGTATCTTACATTTACTGTATTTTCAGTTTTCTAATGGAATATTTCAACATAATCTCTCTTTTTCTACTCCTTTTATACAATAAATGCAAACACCATCCGAGATGTGTAAATTTATCACATTCAAGGAATATGAGTTTTAAATTTTCATTAATATTTTAAATACTGGTCATGAAACCTTTTCAATGGTTGAAAAAGGTCATAATATATGTATCTTATCTTGATTAATGTTCTGTAATCTTTATACATTCAAAATATGGAATAATAATACAAAACAAGTTTATTGTGCACAAAACCACCAAGCCAAATCCAAGTGTTTATTTCTAAATCATCGAAAAAGTTATCCTCATGGTATATAACCAGAATCATTATAAGATCATTTATATCTCTTTAATTTCACTAATAATGTATGTTAACAATTCTGGATGTTTGACCACATTTCAAATGAACTTCCATTCATGAATACAAGTAAACAAATCATGAAACCAAGTAAGAAATTGCTTCCAAAACAATAAAATTTAATCTCTTAAACCCATCAAAAAGGACATTAATGGACTTAATAATATTATACCATATCAATTACATGTTTAGGAGGTTATGTAATTATTAATTAATGAATCTAAATTTGATTATTCAGGTCATTAAGAACAAACAAGAATACCTTTGAGCGTAAGGTAAGGGATCCTCTCTCTCACTTTTGTTCAAGAATCTCCCCTATGTTTTTCCCTTTTATTTTTAATTTCTAATTATGGGGTTTGTTTTTGAACACCCCCCATAATTACTTTGTTACATATAAATAATTTAATACCCCTTTACCTCTCGTTAATCCCTCGCAAGAACACTCGTTACTATGCCGAAATGTTTGTAAGGGGTTTCTCATCTCACTTTTAATTCTGTGAGATTTCAATTATTCATCACTTATTTCTTTCATTTGGTATATGTTTAATTAAATTTTATATATAATATCATGATTATATTTATTTTCATGGTATTCAATTATTCATTTGATAATTATTAATTCTTGGTCACCCGAAACGATTGATTACATTGTGGAAATGAGCCTTGTGTCAATTTTCCATTTCGTTATGACTTACTTTGTTTTGCACCTAATAATCTTTATGTGGTGTACCTACTACCCATTTGATATCAATTTTCATTTGAAATTATATTTATATTAAATATCCATAATCTGATTTCATGTAAATGTTTATTGTCTAAATCGTATACCATTTTACATATGGTGTTTATTTGGAAAGTTATTTCAACTATGGAAATATTGATGAATCTGTCTACTCTACTCTATACGGATATTTTAAAAGCATATTTATATTGTATTTAATCAATTTATAAAGAATTATTAGGAAATACAGTGGTGGATGGGGCCCGTTATAGCTCCTCGATGCATCGGTAGGTCTCATGAGACAAATCCGTTGGTGACAAACCCTTCGAGTTTGTTTCCAAAAATCAGCTGGGTTTCTATACATAGAACTAAATTGTTTTTACAGTATTATGGTTTCATGTTCCATATACATGACATTAAAATAATATGAATTTTCTTTATTCATTATCAGTTATTACTATCCATGAGGTTTTCACTATGACAAAATCTATGGATGCAGTCTCATTCTCAATTTATTAATGGTGTGAGTTTTTCACATATTCACCATGTCATATTGATTATGTCAGATTGATTATGATTCAATTATTATTGTATTCATGCTTCTGCTATTTTTAACTCTTACCGAGCTTTTTATCTCACCCCTTTCATTGTTTAATTTCAACAGGTGATAAAGAGGAGATCATTTATTGAGTTCTTATGGATACAGTTTTTAGTTTTCGTTATGTATTGTATTTTTTAAACTTCTCTAATGTAATTTGAGTAACATCTATGTATCTAGTTTCTTCAAGACTATTAAACAGATCATTCCTTCTAGATTTTAATTCTTTACAACCATGCCAATATAACAAGTAGTGCATCGGCTCCAGTATAGAGGGGTTGGGGCATTACAGTTGTTATCAGAGGATATTTAGTAGCAAACTTGGAAACTAGATTTAAAAGTGTAGATTAGGAACAAATCCATAAGTTATTATATAAGGATGAACGTACAAGAACATCCTAGAATTTTGGTAAGGAATATATTGTGTGAATATTTCTAGAAAATAAATCCCTATCTGGATACGAGCAGGTAGAGGTGGCTCTGGCACATGTGTACCTAGGAGTGAAAGCTCCAGCAAGGAGTTTTGGGCTTGACCTAGGGTATCTGGTACACGACAATGGGCCTTGATTAACTCTTGGTTATGAAACTCTTGGGGGATATTCTTAGGATAATTCAAGTTTTCTTTACAATCCATTATAAAGGATTTAAATGTAAATTATTCCCCAAAGAAACCATTTTTCTAATTATGGGATTAGACATGCATAGGATCTCAATTTATGCTACGTATTTTTTTATGTTAAGATTATACATTATGAATCATACCCTAATCTAGTGTGTTCCATTATTTAGAAATGACGTCTAATGGAATAAGGGGAATCAATACTCGTGATCAAGGTAGGGATATCCCCACTGATCAAGTCAAAACAGTCAATGTTAGAGAAGATCAGATCGTGATCATATTGGGAAAACGTACTCAAGTTGTAACGAATAAACATTCCACACTTGTGTTAGATCGTTTCAGGCAGTAGAAGCCCCCATCTTTCAGCGAGACTACTAATCCAGTGGTTGCTGAGCAATGGATCAAGTCACTTGAAAATATATTCATGGCATTAAGATGAAATGAAAATGAAATGGTGGTACTGGAAATATATTTTCTCAATGGATATGATGATCAATAGTAGTCCTTGATTCAGAATACCATGGATGAAGAAGAAATAGAAGATATGTAATGGAGGACTTTTAAGGAAATATTCTTCGAAAAATATTTCCCTCATGTGAAATGAACCAAAATGAAGAGGAAATTCCTTGGCTTAAATCAAAGGGAAGAAGACAGTGTTGCAGAATATAAGGCTTCCTTGACAAGGCTATCTAGGTATGTCGTAGATTACGTACATGACTCGACAGACAAGATTGATCATTTCATTGAGGTCTTAAACAAAGTCTTCGAATAACACTAGCTTTTCAAACATTTTCAACATATGATGAAATTGTCTCAAGTGTCATCAAAATAGAGAAGAAATTTTCTAGATAAAATTTTTTCAAGGGAAACCAAGATAAAAAAGTAGTACTTTGATAACAAAGGGAAAGGTGAATCACTAAAGAAGAACAAGGGAATAAATAAATTCCCATTATGCGAGAACTGTAGAATGAATCATCTCGGTAAATGCTTGAAAGGCATTGGAGTTTGCTATAAGTGTAGAGAAAAGGGTCATCTATCTAATGAATTAAAGGGGAAGAAACAATTTGAATATATTCAATTCTATAACTGTAGAGAGAGGGGAAACTATTAAAATGAGTGTTCTAAGCTCCAAGGAACATGCCTTAGAAAAATCCAAGAGGGCAAGGGAGAGTTTATGCGATTATAACCATGGAAGTTGAAGTTCCTAATGATGTGGTGGTAGGTATATTAATTGTTTCCTCAAACTTATCCAAAACTTTATTCGATTCTGTATCATCGCATTCATTTATATCTTCCCATTTTTTCACGAAAATTAGACATGTCCAATTTTATTTAATAAAGGAGTTATCAGTCAAACCTCCTAGGGGGTGCGTCATTGCAACAAAGGCATGTCAATTTGTCCCCCTCGTGACACAAAAATTTTCTTTAGTTTCTAACCATATCCTCATAAAAATGATTTAATTTGATATAATTCTTGGTATTAATTGGCTATCAAATTATGATGCCAATATATTTTTCAAGAAAAAGGAAGTTACAATTTTTGAAAATGGTGTAGAATCTCTTATCTTTAGAGCAGAGACCTTTCCATCTGACTCTTATCTAGACCCACCCCTAGTAGCTATGTTAAATGAAATTCATGGAGAGGTAGATAACCCAATATCTATGGGTGAGGAAGGAAATATTCAAATTAATGTTGTGAACATAGTGCAAGAATACATTGATGTATTTCCAGAGGATTTACCTGTACATCCTCTAGAGCGGGAAGTTGAGTTCTCTATTGATTTAATTCCGGGTTCAAGAACTATATCAAAGAATCCCTATATAATGGCCACCATGGAATTAGTGGAGCTAAGGAAACAACTATAGGAATTGAGAGAAAATGGATTTATTCTACCTAGTGTTTCACTATGGGGAGCCCCTGTCCTCTTTGTTAAGAATAAAGATGGATCCATGAGGCTATGCATTGATTATGGGGAAATCAATGCTATTACGATAGAGAATAAGTATTCTCTACCCCTCATTGATGATTTATTTGATCAAATTCATGGATCTCAATACTTTTCAGAGATCAACCTTTGATCAGGATATTATCAGCTATGTGTGAAGAAATGAAGATATTCCTTAAACAATATTTTGAACCAGTATGGGCATTATGAGTTTACAATAATGCCTTTTGGGCTGACAAATGCACCCTCTGTTTTCATTGATATAATTAATAAAGCTTTCAAAGAATATCTTGATAAATTTTTTGTGTTATTCATCAATGATATCAAAGTATACTCAAAAATATATGAACACCATGAGAATCACTTGAAGATTATTCTGAACGCTCTTAGAAGAAAAAAAAATTATATGGGATGTTTAGAAAGTGTGAATTATGGCTTCAATTAGTTTCTTTCATAGTCCATATTGTCTCTAAGGATGGAATCCTAGTTGATCCTGCAAAGAAAAAGGTAATCCAAGAATGTCCCATGCCAACAAAAAAAAATTTAGGTATGCAGTTTTATTGGTTTAGCAGGTTACTATCTGTGTTTCGTTCCGAATTTTGCCCGACGGGCTAACCTGCTAACCAAGCTCACAGGTAAAGAAGTTAAGTTTGTGTGGAAAAAATAATGTATAGAATTCTTCTAAGAATTAAAAAGAATATTGTTCAATGCTCCAATTTTGACACTTCCATCTGGAAGTGATGAATTGTAATATACAGTGATGCATCAAAGAATGGACTGGGTTGCATCCTTATGCAAAATGATAGATTTATTTCTTATTCATCAAGACAGTTAAAGACTCATGAGAAAAAAATATCCAACTCATGATCTTGAGTAAGCATACATAATAACTTCTTTGAAAATTTGGATACATTATCTCTACGGAGAAATATGTGAGATTTATATGGACCACAAGAGTTTCAAATACATTTTCACACAGAAATAACTCAACATGAGGCAAAGGAGATGGGTCAAGTTACTCAAAATTATGATTGTTCAATGCACTAACACCCAGGAAAAAAAAATAAGGTTGCAGATGTATTAAGTAGGAACGATCATGGACATCTAAATCAAATGAGGATTGTAATAGATCCTATATTCATGGATCTACTAAATATGTATATGGGAATTGTTAAGGAAGGGGAAAAATCTTTCCACTTTCAAATTATTGCTAAACAATCTTTACTAGAGAAGATAAAAATCTCTCAATATAATTATGAGAATCTATAGAAGAAAATTAATGTTGTCAAGGATGGGAGATTGGTAGACATCGTGTATGAGGAAGGAGTTATTAAATTTGGGAAGAGGTTATGTGTTCTATTAGTACCTGAGCTGAAAAGGGAACTACTAGATGACACTCATAGCTCAAATTTCTCTATACCCTCGAGTAGAACAATGATTTATAGATATCTGAAGGAACATTTTTTGGTGGGATAATATGAAGTGGGAAATTGCTGATTACGTGTTAAGGTGTTATTTTTTCAACAAGAGAATGCAGAGATACAACATCCCAAAGGAGTTATGAAACATCTACATATTTCTATATGGAAGTGGGATAACATTATGATGGATTTTTTCATCTGACTATCGAGGATACAGAGAAGGGATGATGAAATATGGGTAATTTTTGATCTTCACACAAAACCAGCACATTTTCTTCCAATGTGAGAGGATTTACCACTTGAGCATCTAGTAAGACTTTATATTAATGAATTTTTAAGACTTCATGGTGCAACTCTATCGATCATGTCCGATCGAGATCCCTTGTTTTCATCAAAATTATAGAAAAATCTCTATAAGTATTTGAATAATGAGCTTCGTGTGAGTACTACTTATCACCCTCAAACTGATGGAGGGTCTGAAAGGACTATTCAAACTCTGGAAGACATGTTGAGATCATGCTCTCTAGACTTTGAAGGTACGTGGGATCAATACTTGCCTTTGGTGGAATTTGAATACAATAATAATTTCCATTATAGTATTCAAATGTCTTTATATGAAGCATTATATGGAAAGATATTTCGAACTCCAACTTATTGGGATGAAGTTGGTGAGAGAAAACTTGTGGTCCTAGAACTTATTGAAGAGTCCATGACAAAGGTGAAGACAATCCAAGACCATATAAAAGCAGACCAAGTTGGAAGGAGAGTTATGATGGAAACCAGAGAAAGGATTTGGAATTCAAAGTGAGAGATCATGTCTTTCTGAAAGTATATCCATGGAAGGGTGTCTTATGGTTTGGTAAGAAGGGGAAACCGATCCCCAGGTACATCAGACCATTCAAAATTTTGGAAAGAATCATATTTGTAGATTACAATTTTGCAATTCCTCCAAGTCTCACCAAATTTCATGATGTGTTCTATGTGTCATTGTTGATGAAATACATGACAGACCCAATTCATGTACTCATATATGAGGAAATAAAACTAAAACTTGATTTATCATACTGTGAAGAGCCTATCTGGATTCTTGACACAAGGGAGTAGGTATTGAGAAATCAAAAAACTCGTCTAGTAATGGTTCTTCGCAAAAACCAGAATATAGATAAAGCAACATGGTAACCTGAGGATGATATGTAGAAGAACCACACACATCTTTTTGGTGGGCTTTATAAAGGAAAAATTTCGAGGATGAAATTTATGAAGGAGGGAATAATGTAGCACCCCAAACATTTTATGTTATGTTTCTCTTAAATAAATTCTATTTATAGCCTATATTTCACGAATCAGTGAGCCTATATGGAACAAAACTTGGTTACTTATAGAAGATAGACATAACCTATCCATAACACTTATATTTGTTAGCACTGTTATTTGAATTTTAAAAATCTATCATACACAGTTGTGACCTAGATGATAATTAGAGTCTAATAGAATTAACATAAATTTCAATTAACAGTAACCTACCCTTATCAATAGTAATATACCATTATTAATAGTAACTTAACCTTATGAATAGTAATATGACTCTTATGAATGGTATCCAATCCATTGAATGTATAAATGAATTTAGGCACCTTAAAAATGAAAATGAATATTTTAAGTGTTTATATTTTGTGATTAAATAATTATTTTAATTAATATTTAGTTAATAATATTAGAAAACTATTTTTGAAAAATGGACTTCATTTTTCGATTCTACAGGTCGAAATATGGTTAGGGTGAATTTTTTGGGATTTTTCTGAAATACTTAAATTTTTGATGAATGGTTAAATGCGATAATTTACGATAAATGATAAATAAAGAATTTATTGAGTCATTGATGATGATCTACAGATGTAATCCCAATTGGATAAATTTCAAATGGATATATTACTAGTCATTTTCATGGAATACTCACAATTGGTTGTCTTGAGAACAAATAATAAAATAATGATTATAATATTAATAAAACTCCTCTCCCCTCCACTATATAAACCGCCCCTCACCCCCTCTTCCTCCCACACCACTCAAACTTTAATACTTGCCTAAATTCTTTAAAATACTCTCCCCAAGCCCTCTCCCCACATCCTAGACCTTCTGGTCTCACCAAAAGGCCAAAAACAAAGGCCTTAAAGAGATTCTCAAGGAGGAGTACTCAACAAGTGAACCTTCTTTCAATTTTCATTCAATTTCCTTTACAAAGTTCCATTATTTTGTTCTCCCTTCTCACCTCCCCTCATCCAAATTCAATGATAATTATAATACTTTACATGTACTATATTTTCATTTTTCTAATGGAATATTTCATCATAATATCTCTTTTCCCCCACCATTTATACAATAAATGCAAACACCGTCTGAGATGTGTAAATTTATCACACTCAAGGAACACGAATTTTCAATTTTCATTACTATCTTCAATAATAGTCATGAAACCATTTAAATGGATGAAACAAGTCATAATATATGTATCTTATCTAGATTAATGTTCTGTAATATCTGCACATTCATAATATGTAATAATAATACAAAACAAGTTTATTGTGCACAAAACCGCCAAGCCAAATCCAAGAATTTATTTTTAACTCATCGAAAGAGTCATCCTAATGGTATATAACCAGAATAATTATAAGATCATTTATATCTATTTAATTTCACTAAAAATTTATATTAACAATTTTGGATGTTTAACCATATTTCAAATGAACTTCCATTCATGAATACAAGTAAAGAAATCATGAAACCAAGTAAGAAAATGCTTCTAAAACAATAAAATTGAATCTCTTGAACCCATAAAAAAGTACATTAATGAACTTAATAAGATTATAAAATATCAATTACATGTTTATGAGGTTCTGGAATTATTAATTAATTAAGCTAAATTTTATTATTCAGGCCGTTAATAACAAATAAGAACACCATTGAGCGTAAGGTAAGGGATCCTGTCTCTCACTTTTGTTCAAGAATCTCCCCTATGTTGTGCCCTTTTATTTTTAATTCCTAATGATGGGTTATGTTTTTTCAAATCCCCCATACTTCCCTTGTGAGATATAAATAATTTAATACCCCTTTACCTCTCATTAATCCCTTTCAAGAACACTCGTTACCACGCCGAATTGTTTGTTAAGGGGTATCCCATATCACTTTTAATTCTGTGAGATTTCCATTATTCACCACTTATTTATTACATGTAGTATATGTGTACTTATATTTGATATATAATATCATTATTATATTTATTTTCATGGTATTCAATTATTCATTTGATAATTATTAATTCTTGGTCACACGAAATGATTTATTACGATATGGTAATGGGTCCTGTGTCAATTTTCCATTTCGTTGTGACTTACATTGTTTTGTGCACCTAATAATATTTATGTAGTGTAACTAATACCCATTTGATATCACATTTAATTTGAAATTATATTCAATTAAATAACCATAATATGATATCATGGATATGTTTATTGTCTAAACCGTATACCATTTTACATATGGTGTTTATTTGGAAATTTATTTCAACTATGGAAATATTGATGAATCGGTATACTAAACTCTATACAGATATGGAAAACATATATCTCTTATATTGAATCAATGTATAAAATAATTATTTGTACATTTAGTGGAAGGTGGGACCCGCTATAGCCCCTCGATGCATCGGTAGGTCTCATGAGACAAATCTGTTGGTGACAAACCCTTTGAGTTTGTTTCCAAAAATTAGATAGGTTTCTACCCATAGAACTAAACCGTTTTTATGGTATTATAGTTTCATGTTCCAGATACATGATGTCCAAATAATAAACTTTTTTTTATTCATTATCAGTTATTACTATCCATGAGGATTTCACTATGACAACATCTATGGATGCAATTTCATTCTCAGTTTATTAATGGCATGAGTTTTTCATCTATTCACCATTCCATATTGATTATGTCATATTGATTATGATTCACTTATTGTTGTATTCATACATCGTCTATTTTTAACCCTTACTGAGTGTTGAAGCTCACCCATTTCATTGTTTACTTTTAATAGGTGACAAAGAGAATATCATTTATTGCGTTCTTGTGGATGCAATTTTTAGTTTTCGTTATGTATTTTATTTTTTAAACTTCTCTAATGTAATTTGAGTAAAATCTATGTATATAGTTTCTTCATGACTACTAAAATGATCATTAATTTGTGATTTTATTTCATTCTAACCATGCCAATATAACAAGTAGTGCACCAACTCCAGTCTAGTGGGGTCGGGTCATTACAATCTCAACTGCACATAGTCTCATAGTCTAATAAATAATACCACCGACATTTCTTATTCTAATAAACAAGATAAAAAATAATTTAAATTTTACAAGATATAAACAATTGTTTAGTACCATCTCATTCAACAAATAAAACATCACCTAAATTCTCTTCCACCTCTAAATTCATACAACAGTTATTTTCAATGTTCACCCAAACCATCAAGATTGAATGAAACAAGGTTATTATACATATCCTAATGAAAACACTAATCAACATCCCACTAAAACTATAAAAAAATTACATTCCCACTTTAAATGATTAAATATATAACCATATAAAGTTAATTACACTATTTTTAAATACTTATTCTCTTAATGTACTTATATGCTCATTATAAGGCTTATTTTTCAAGACAATGAGAACAACCATAAAAAATTACATCATTTCCATGAGACATATCCTAACTATACTAAATAATCTCATCACACTTTTATTTTTTCCCTCTCCGTAGAAAACATTCATGATATAAAAAATCACACTAAGCTATAATGTGTAGGCATTACCCATTGCAAGAAAAATCTTCCTCATTCTACTCATATCAATTGATCACCTATGTAAGGTGGTTATACAATATATCTATATTACCATTAAAGATAAAACACTGACTAACCTTCTTTTTAATTTTTATCACACTAACACTTGCTGACCACAATCACTCTACCACATCATCCTTTGTGATTTCATAAAATCAATCGACGACTAACTTTGGTTTTTTAAGATTTTCTCAATATGTAAAAAATGATTGGTCAAAGCACTAGAAAAACATTTAATCAATGTAGAGTAACCTTGAATTTACTATTATAAGACTCTAAATTAGTCTATTATTATCCTAACTCTAATATATATACTTCATTCCTAATATACGCATAAATCCCAACACAACAAATAGTATTGTATTTAATGTGAAGCAGTATAGTGCATTCCCATGTGGATTCCCCTTATCTATAAATGAGGAATAAATACATTATTTACACCATCTCTTAAAAATCCATATGTCTGTTAATCTGATAAAATGGATATAACAATATAAAAAACCCACTTGTGGAACTTTAATCAATGTAAACTCATTTTTATAGCTCATGAATTATTATATAATTCATAGTATCAAATATCAACCAAGAGGAATTTTGAAAATTACAATCAAATCATTACATAATAATGAAAAAAATTAAATAATTAGTGAATTTTTATATCATTCTATAAAAACTCATTACCACAATGTAGAAAGACTACAATATGAATCCCGTCAGGTGACCCTAAAATCCATTGTTCATGACAATGATTTAACATAAAATTTTCTATGTATATCTAAAATCACCCTCACAAACATTTATTCATAACATGACATCCTAGAATTTTCAATACCTACCCACTATCTCTGAGAAATTATCTCAACCTTATAATCATACCAATTAATGAGGAGGTTGATATATATTCTACTAGTTTAGACCATATAGACTATTAATTTATGCAATCAAATAAAACATGAAGTTAAAAAATCATGACCTGATCTATATGATTCACGATCCCCCTTAACATTCTTAGTTCATATATTAATGTCTCAAACACATTTCATTAGTAATATTCATGATCAAAAATATGTTTGTCACTATATACATTACAATGTCCTTTAAAATGACTAGCTTTTTTATAGATCCCAAGTTAAACACTTTTTAACCATCCTTATAATCCTCACATGTTCCTAAATCTCCATTATATCCTATTTTTTGGATACCAATCTATCATGTCCTGGTATACCAGTAGTTGACTTGACCAAGCCCACCTTCACAAGATTAGGGGTTGGCATCTAACACTGAGGTCTCTTCACAAAAATTCAATTCAGTACCACTAATAAACCAATCACCTATTATCAAACACTAAAATACACCATTTATGTATAAGATATAAACTAAATATTACTAATAATTTACATGCATACAAATTCTTGATACAATGTAAATAATACAATACAAACCCTCAATGTACAAGGAACATTGAAAAAATGTAATAATTAGGTATAACCAAAACACTTGGTAAAAATGATGCATCCCAATATGTGATATCTGAAATACTGATTATCCATTGTTTTCCTTTATAATGATCTCTAATACAATAGTTATACACATCTATTTATATCTACAAGTTCCATGGTTATCCAATATTTGCATCAATAAATCCACACATACACAAGGTAAACAATGCCTGAGATCACATATATAGGTGAATATAAAAATACATAGTATTGGCATCCCCTGAACTAGAAAATAAAAAGTAGCAAATAGTGTCAATACTCTAAGAAGATAAATTAGATGTAGATATATAATGTCCCCAATTTCATAAACAACACAGAACTGACCATAATCAAACTTTTTAAATATTTTTATAGTTCATTTATACAATTCTAAACCAAAAAAAGAATTAATTATTTAATATATCAAATAATAATAAACAAATTAGTTATCAATCATAGATTTATAACATATAAATTCACCCTAGATGGAAAGTATTTAGATATCGTAGGAAATGCATGCCTCCACCTATCAAAGAATTATTTTAGGAAATACACATCACCATCTATCTATAAAGTGGGAAACAAAATTTATATCTCTATGTGGAGGAAATAAAAATGAACAAATATAGTAGTGTAAAAAAATCTAGACACTATAAAAAATTAAAAACCATATAGTTTCATCTCTATAGATAATCCTTTAATGTCATAGAGCTATCGGTAGGAGGCGAGAAAGTATTGGTCCATCATTATCTTCCTTAATACCTATGCTATGGGAGATATGGGTTCTCACCTCTTAGGTGAATCCTCATCATCACATTAATATAATGAACATGTTGTGGAAACTATACATCTCCACCCATTATATATATCATGTCCTCCTATCAAGGAGACTGGAGGAATTACCCATCTTTATATTGTATCAGATATATTAGATTAATAATTCATCTCTAGATATATACATGGAATATCTATACCATATCATCCTAGAGTAGTGGGTTAGTATGATTATATACATTTGTAGGTCATCATCAGTCTCGTCCATAATTAGTGAGTGAGATTGTTACATCTTAGATCCATATTCCACTAAAAGTTTTTGTGAGCCTGGTTAGACACATGGACTCATATCAATATCTCCAAACACAAGAGGCTACAAACTATATGTTAGGGACTAGGTGTGTCTGTGGTGAGACTATTACCTCATCATCAAAGTGTACCATAGTGGAATTTCAATGACATACAAGTAGCAGAATTAGTAATAAAAATTAGAAAATAGATAAAAAATAAATAAATAATGATAAAAAAATAATCTCATAAACAACGATGATGATACATTTCATATGTCTCTATAAACCATCCTAAATAGATATATGTTACATCAGTACAATCCATAAATAAGTAAAAAATGGAAAAAAGTATCTCGACTAGAACCATGAGCCTTGGATTAGTCCCTTTCTTCGATGATATTTAAAAACAATCAAGAACCTATATTAGGACACTTTACCTTTTCCATACCTATAATCATATAGTTTGTTCAGGAACCCAAGGCAACCCAAACATGATACTAGACATAATCCTAGTTAGCAACCTCCCAAAGTCTTGCCCCATCAAATAAGTGAATATATAATAGTTACAACATGAAGTCAGCAATATAATATGTAAAGGAAGGACTGAAAGTAAACATCCTATAAATTCTAGGTTCTCATTTATAACCAAATCATTTCATCAATTTCATTCAGAAGGTAAGTATCTGAATTAATGTTCAGGAATGTGCCATTTATCATCAAATTGATTCAATTAAATAGTTTTATTTAATTCGCAGGTCTCGAGACCCAGAACATAACCCAATTTCCCCCATTGTGATATGCTCAAAGGTTTCCTAAACAATCCATAAATTAATTATAAATAATGACCAAATCCAACCTTCTACATTGGCTTGGAAGGCAGCTCATATAACTTATTTCATTAATTATTCATTAATGAACCTAACACCATACATGGAATTTCTAATTTAGAATCCATGTATCACTATATGTATAATATAAACCAACACCCTATGACACTATCAATGGAGAACCTCATAAGAACCCAAATATCGCTCTTGGTGTCGTATAACATCACTGCCATTCGAGTCCATCCTTAGTGGCCCACTAAGGGAGACCAAGTGTCACCCATTGAATATATAATCAATTTTCCCTTGCATCCATTCTTGGGAATCCATATGGATTCCTTGTATCACTCGACATATAATAGTCAATCCTCAGAGTCCATCCTTTCATGTCCTCTAGGGAGTCCATGTATTATTTGGGCATAAGCATGGTATAAGCCAATTGATTCCATCTATGGGATCCATCATTGATTCCATGTGTCACCCATGGAATATTAATAATCTATCAATAACATTTAATCAGTATCATTTAATTTATTCCATTTAACCAAGTCAGGGTCAACACCAAGAACAATTCATTTACACCTCACTGAAAATAGTGTATAAAGTCACATGCTAATCTTAGAAGGCTTATACTTTAATTATACTAACATGGGAAAATTCATTACTATAATAATCTCATGCTTAAATAAGCCATTACATTGAAAGGGACAATTGTCTTCATTATTTCATCCATTCCATTCAATCAATTCAATTACAATTTATATGACAATTCAACTCACATTTCAATTTACAACTCAATTCATGGATACAATTAAAATTTCATATCCCATGGAAACGGGGAAAAAGTTTTACCCTAAAAGGTATCCAATTTCATATACCACAATGTATGCCTATTAAATTAAACAACACACCCCAAGGAGTTATTCTAATTTCAAGGTCCAAACCCAATAACCATTCATTGATGGACCTCTTTAGTTACATAGTTCAATCCAAAAAATATAATCCAATGATCAAAATTCATTCCAAGGTGATTCCCAAGAATTGTACATGAGGCACAACAACATATATATATAAACACTTAAAATTTAAACAAAATGAACAAGACCACCTTTCGTAGGTACATAGTGGATAGATCATCCAATATCATCTCCTAATTCGACTTAGATTGGATGCAAATTAAGAAAAAGAAAAAGAACCTAATAACAGGGAAAATTATCTTGCACCCAAATAGAACATATGATACCAAATCAAATGAGGAATGGGTAAAAATGAATCAATATCTTACTGAGTTGGATCCAACAAGATATGTGGTTCTTGAATCCGACAATAGAAAAATACAATCTCTCAATTCCAAGAATAGTCACCAAAGAGGGATTCACCAAGGCAGGTTTGTTGTACATTGGAGAAATGAGAGAATAGTATGAGAAATTGATTTAATTTGGGGATAAATTGAAAATTCACCCAAAACATAGGGTCACATGGTTTGGACGCACGGTTGGAGAAACCATGCATCAACCATTCATGTTTTTTTGTAGGGAGGGTCACTTCCTATGTTTTATATGTAGAGTTTGACTAACCTTGTGCAAATGGTGTCTTAACCCACTATAAAAAATATATAAATTTTTTCATGGCCGGGGGCACCATGTCACATGGTTTATCAAATCGGGAAGCCTCCTCTTGCCCATTATCCATCTTATCATGGTTACAAGTAATCGTGTGGTCTACCCCACACTATTTCTTCAAACCATGCATCGGTCTTTTTCTCTCAAAAGCTGTTTTTGGGATCTGAACCGACCCCAAACACCCCCGACACTCCATGACCTCAATAGGAATTCACATTAGCCATATTTAAACATTTCACTAATAATTTATGGAATGTAAAAGATATATACCTCAAATAAGAATCAGGTTCTTACAAACTTACCCCACCCTAAAGAAAATTTCCCCTTAATTTCCCACTCAAGGGTGGTTAAGAATGTCTGAGAATAAATATGGCCACTATTATTGAACATTGGCCTCCCGATCCTAGGTCTCATATTATACTCAACCATATAACATATCTACTATACTAAAGGAATGGTATAGACTTGGAAAAACATCATGTTATGATCCAAAATAAAAATATGATGATCCTTAAATAAACCATATACCTATAACTCAACATTCTCATACTGAAAGGCATGAGATGGGTCTAAATAATAGTGGTGTAACTATGATATAAGGAATATTTCATTCGTGGCCCAGTACCTCTAAGGTAACTGCTACTGATTGGATACCTTCCTAACTCTCTCTATAATCTAAAATGGGCCAACACAATGTGGTTAGAGGTTACCCTTTCTCATTATCCTCCTGTGTCCCAACCTTAATAAAACACGTAAGAGAAACCCATACCTGGCCATAAACTCTAGTGGTCATCTTCACGGATCAACATATGATTTATATTAAGACTACATGGTATCCATCCATTTCTAAATCAAATGGACCCACTATATGGTCTCCTGAACAAGTTGAGGTCCAATCATAACTGCCTCTCCTTCCTTAAACCAATACAGGGGTGATCGGTATGGTATATCATATAAAACCTCATAAGGTTCCATCTAAATAGTATCCTAAAATCTATTGTTATAGGTGAATTCAAACAGGGGTATATGTCTCTCCCAATCACCCCAAAATCTATGATGCATGCTTACATAGTTTCTTAAGGAACCTGAATCATGTGTTCTTAATAGGTATCTGTCTAGGGGTGGTTTGTTGTGGTCAGAAACACTTGTTTACCGAATTCCCTCTTAGATCTTTCTAGAACTATGATGTAAACTAGGAATACCTATCTAAAATGAATGTAAGAGGGAACCCATGAAGTCGTATTATCTCAGGGGTATAAAACATCCCATGCTCATCAATACTAAAGGATTCTTTGATTGGTAGGAAATGTGAAACCTTTGTGAGCCTACCAATAATGACCCATACAACATCATTACCTTGAGGCAACCTTAGTAAAACTATCATGAAATTCATTACAACGTTAAACCATTTCAACTCATGGATGGGTAACTATTGTAAATTTCCAACAGGTCACTAGTATTCTTCATTCACCTACAGATAGGTAGAACTTATCATGACAAGCTACATCTGTTTCTATATCTAGACACTAGTATTGGAAATGTGAATCCTGGAACATCATGTTGACTCCAGGATGCACTTCCCAAGTTGAAGAATGTAAGTCCCACATCATCTCCTCATGCATTATTCAAGAAACCTGTACTTGATCATGTACATTTATAATCCCATCCTCACCTATGGTCCAACTAGGGGAAGGGTCCTCACCTACCACACTCTCATGTATGACTAGGCCTTCTGATTCGAATAGCTACCTTGTCCTAACTCTGTCTATAAGGTTGTAGGTAAAATATAAGAAAGATAGAAAAATTATTCACTAGACTTTCATGCACCTACAAGTGAATCTTAGAAAACAAATCCATGAGCTTCCACTTGATACTAACCTACTGAACTGCTTGTATTTGAGTCCTCATGCTTAGTTCGTCATACATTCCATTTACTTTACCAGAAATATAGGTAAGCTCAAAGTAAAAAGACTATAGGTATTCAACCCACCTTCATTATCTCATGTTCAGATCACACTATAAACATATATACATGAGGATTTTATGGTCCACGCACACCACAAAATTCTCTCCATGTAAGTAATGTCTCCAACAACGCAATGAATGGATAACTGTAGCTTACTCTATATTTGTTTCTGGTTAATTCCTCTCATGTGGACTCAGTAGATGAGACCTGTATTCTATGACTCTATCCCCCTAAATAACTAGTTAATCTATCTCAATACCGAATGCATCAGAGTACATAGTGATACTCTTGATTGGCTCTAAAAAAATCAGTATTGGCAATGAATTCAATCTCCATTTCATCCTCTAAAAGTTCATCTTATGGGAATCTAACAATAAAAATGTAAAATACTTTTTATCCATGCCTATAATCCAAGATTCTAGACATGATATGTCTTATATGAAATTCATATAGTAATTTTTTAGCCCTAAGAAACTTCATACCTCAAATATGTTCTTGGGATTATCCCAGGAAACTATAGGTGTCCCCTTCTCTTGGTCAACTGTTACTCATATCTATGATATAATGTGACCCAGTAAGTGAATCAGATCTATCCAGAAGTTTCAATTTGTGATCTTATCATATAACTGATGTTATCTCAATGTATCTAATACGATCTCAAAATGTTAGGCATGGTCATGTAGACTATGAGAATACACCATGATATCATCCATGAAATCCATGAAAAAAAAGAAACCAGATAAGGATGGAAAACTCAGTTCATCTATGCCATGAATATTTCTAGTGCATTTGTGAGAATAAATGGCATAAAAAATGATCGTATATACCATACCTACTACAAAAGGATGAGTGAAGTATGTTTGATGGTCTAACATGCACATGATAATAACCAGATATCAAAACGTCCTTCAAGAACACTTGAGATCCCTGTAGCTAGTCAAATAGGCCATTTATCTGTGGTAGAGGATACTGGTTCTTAACTATCAAATGGTTTAATTTTTGGTAATCGATATAATGATTGAGGGTACCGTCAACCTTTTTTGAAAAAAAGGACCAGTGAACCCCATGGATAAGTACAAGGTAGGATAAACCCATTAGCCTCTAAATCCTCTAGTTGCCTCTTGAGATATTTTATATTAGTGGTAGACATCCTATAATGATGAATAGATATCAGTGTAGCTCCTAGCACTATCTAGATAGGGAACTCTACCTCTATCAATTAATGAAATCCTATGAATTCATCTAATAAAATGTCCTTGAAATAATAAACAACTGGAAGGAAATATTCTTGATTAGTTTTCTGGTCATCTAGATATAAAATCACAATTTGGGTTTTCATCCCACCCCAGCCCATGATGATAAGGTCTAGATCAACTCTCCTAAACATCCCATTCACCTTTATGAATGAACTTTCCACCCTTTAGTGATTTAAAGGTCACCCTACAGTGATAGAAGTCAACAAAGTTAGGGAAGGAAACCAACCAATCCTTCCTGAGAAAGATTCCAAAACTTCTCATCTTGAGGAAAAAGAGGTCCAATATGAGGTGAACCCCACCAGTGATAAGGGATCACTCCATGAACTAGAATAAATCCTCAGTTCTAATTTTCAATAGAGTGTTTAGTGTTAAAAAACATCTGATTTATAAACACTGATCCCAAGGATCTCCACAATGGTTATAGATATAAATCTATGAGAATCCACTATATCAAAAATGGTAGAAGCCAAAGTCTGTGATACTAGAAAAGTACATATGATTATATAATTTATAGGATCCTACACCCCAAGGGTCTATTACACTATGTATATATAGCCTGAACTATGGCCTTATGATACTTCTAGGCTACCCTAAGAAGATCCACCCTTCTGCCTCTGTAAAAATAGGGTCTGACAACCATGGAAACAACCACTACCTCAGCCTAATCATCTTGATGTACTCTATCTCCATTCTTGATGAGAAGCTACTTACCATGCTTTTGAACATGGAGTCGACATATACCCTCTCTCACTGAATGTTTTCGGGAATGTTTTGCAGACGCACTATAAATGGCCTGTCTTGCTGCAAGATTAGCTCTCGACTGGGTCCCTCATACACTAGGTCCTCTAATCTCCCAACCTTCAGCACTGTTAGCACATCACCTGGATAAATGAGTATCTATTGTAGGATCTAATATCACTACATGGAAGCTCTAGATTATTCTTCCAACTACCTATCAATGTTGTACTAGTTCAAGATGTCGAACCTCCCTGGATCTTGCCTCTAGCCTCTCTCAGGTTAAACTCTGTGATAAGCTCCTAATTCACTATTCCAGAAACAATATTAAAAAAAATACATTAACATACAATTACATATTTAATGTAAGACCATCCTCGAATAGCCTGGATTTAGATAAATCATCACCCATCAGAATAGGTGTGAAGCACTAGAGCTTAATAAAATGAGATGAATAATCCATAACCGATAATAGTTCCTGCTCCAGATGCATGAACTTCTAGGCTCTATCATCAGTCAAAATATCGAGATATAAGTATTCATAAAAGGCTATATGAAAATTCTTGTAGGTAATCTCATGATGAAAATCTGTTTGAATAATGACATCCCACCATCTCTTGGCAGAATCATGCAACATATATATATATATATATATATAGATCTTTACACTCCTCTCAGGAGAAGTTTCAATATTCTCAAATATTGATAACATGGAATCTAGATAATAATCCACATCATTTGGTCTACCATCCCATGGAAATGTCAGAGGATACTGCTACTAGAACTCATGTGTCAACTCTTACATACTTAGAGGAGGTTGCAGTGCTCCCTGAATGGTCTACATAAAGTGAATGAACTCATCATGGAATTGTGCATCAACACTTATTTATAGTATAACTATTTATTCTTCAACTAGAACTATTAGGGGATGCATTGGTAGCCTATATCATCCCACCTCTACAGTGTGGTTGTCACCATGATCATGGCATATGACTAGAGGCTGTCATGGTGACATAAATCTACAAATTCTTATCTCATTGCTCAGTTCAAGATAATTATTAATGATCACAACTCAAAATCCCAAATACTAAAATAAAATAGGTATAATCCTTCCTATATAAAAAGAGACACCCCTCGTCCTACTCCATGTTTTAGGTCTGGGTGATGTATAGATTGTATATAAACATGAGATACTACCAATTTTCCACTACTAATGTTGGGTATGGATCAAGTCCTCTACTATAATAAATTTTAGTTTCTAGTTATTCCCATATTCATTTCCATTATTTCAATTTATTTTCACATTTATATCATAATTCATTAAAATTTTTAACCAATGGTTCTCCTAATTGTAATCCATGAGGGCACATACTTCTCAAGAGCCATAGTATGGAATCCACCTATTCCACACCATAACACATTCCATAATACCAATCGCAATAGTAGGTAAATCCATCATGGAACCTATCACAATAGCATGAAACAAGTAATGCAACCTAAATAGCATGGAATAATGCATGGAATTTGATTCTTGTAAAGTGCATAAAATGATGTATGAGATAGAATATCATCATCTCATCATATTTTAAAACAATAAAACCTACAATCCTATCAATAATAACATCATAAATAAATTTCATCTCCAAATGATATAATCAAAGAAACTGAATAGTCAAAATACAGAAAATAGAAATTTCATTTGTGGAAATATGGCTTTTCATGTATGTGGGTTAGCTGCACACAAACATAACTCCTAACCAAACTTTATTTCATTATTATACCTATATATTTTCTACAAATAATAAACCATAATATAAAATTTTCACCTAATACCACTTTGTAACATCCCAGTATTGAATGCCACTAAAACTTTTACAAGCCTGGTTGCCCAAATGGCCTCAAGTGTATCTCCCCAAATTCTAGAGGCATCAGACTAATAGCGAGGGCCTAAGTGTGTCTGTGGAGAGTCTATGCCCTCATCACCAAAGTATATAAAAACATAATTTCAATAACATACAAGTAGAGGATTAAGTAATATGAATGAGACAATAGATAAATAGAAGGAGTAAATAGTTATAACAAAAGGTTAGATAATATATAGTGATTATGATACATTTCATATGTCTCTATAAAATAACCAAAATAGGTATACATGGAATTAGTAAAATCCACATAACAAAATTACAAAAATAAATAAAGAATCCCAACTAGCATCATGAGCCTTAACTCGGTCCCATGATCCCCTATATCTAAGAGGCAATTAAAAATCTTTATGAAGTCTATTTCTCTTATCCATGCCTTAAATAATGTAATTTGTTTGGGTACCCAAGGCATCTTGAATAGAGTGTTTAAAAAAATCCCATTAGGTAAATACCCAAGGTATAATTCCATCAATTAAGTGAATATATAGCAGTTGTAGTGTGCAAATAGAAATAAAATATGTAAAGGAAGTAATGAAATTAAACATCTTATAAAGTTTGTTTTCTCATTTAAAATGAATAAATTTCATCAATTTCATTCTGAAGGTAATTCTATGAATAAATAGTCACGTCTGTTTCATTTATCATAAAATTCATTCAATTAATATGTCTCTTTTAATCTAAATTTCACCATTCCTAGATCATATCCCAGCATCCTTTATAGTGATATTCTAAAATGATGACCAAATAGTCAACCCATAAAGTATAAACAAATACCAAATCAAAGATTACACTTTGGTTTGGAAGATTTATCATATAAATCATTTTATTAATTATTCATTTATGAAGCTAAGAAAATACTTGGAGTTCCTAATTTGGAATCCATGTATCGCTCTAGGTATAATATAAACCAACACCCTATGATACCATCCATGATGAACCTCACAAGAACCCAGGAATCACTCTAGGTGTGGTATTACATCACTATCATTCAAGTCCTTCCTGTGTGGTCCAATAAGGGGGCCCAAGTGTCAAGCATGGAATATATAATAAAATTCTCCTTATTTCTATTCTTGAAAATCTATATGGAGTCTAAGTATCACTCAGTATATAATAGTGAATCTTCTAAGTCCATCCTTGGCAGTCTGGTTGGGAGTCCAAGTATCACTCGAGCATAAGCAAGGTACAATCCAATGGTGTCCATCCATGGAATTCTTCATTGAACCCATGTGTCACAAAAGGAATATTAATAATCATTAATTAAAAATTAATCATTATCATGTAATAAATTCCATTTAACTATGTCAAGGTTAGCAATAAGAAAAGTTAACTTATATCGAACCACAATAGGAGGCTAAAGGCATGGGCTAATCTTAGAAGGATTTTCCTTTAATTCTACTCACATGGGAAATTCATTATTATAATCATCTCATGATTAAATAATACATTACATGGTAAGGTCTAAGGTTCATGTTCATTTCAAACCTTCCATTTAATCAATTCAATTACAATTTATATAACAATTTAAACTTGCTAGTCAATTCACAATTCTATTCATAGATTCAATTAACATTTCATATCCCATAGAAAAGGGGTAAAATGTACACCTTCAAAGGTATCCAATTTCACATACAATCATAAAATTCCATTTAATTAAACAACACACCAAAAGGGGTGGTACCAATTTCAAGGTCCACATCCTATAACCATTAATTGATGGTCCTCTTTAATTATATAAGGAAGGACTAAAAATTTAATCCAAGTATCAATATACTTTTTATGGCGCTGGAAAAGAATTGGGTACGTGGCATAAAGATGTATATATAAACAATTTGACATTAAAAAAATGGCACAATACCACCTACCGTATGTCTGTGGTGGATAGCTCGTCTAATATAAGCTCTTGATTCATCACTGATCGAGAGAAAATTGTAGAACGAACGAAGAACCTAATAATAGTAAAAAATTGAGTTCCCCTAAATAGAATAGATGATACCAAATAAAATAGGGAATGTATAAAATTGAATTTATAACATACCAAGATGGATCCAATGAGATAAACGGTTCTTAAATCGGACATCGGATAGAAAAGATCTATCAATTCTAAGAATAGTCACCAAATAGGGCTTTAAGAAGGTGGGTTTTTTTTGCATAGGATAAATGGAAGGATAGTGTTAAAATATATTAAATTAGGGTTGAAATTTAAAATTCAACCAAAATATAAGGTCACACAGTTTTTTTGCACGGTTGGCAAAACCATGCACGAACTGTGAACACTTTTTTTAGGGTGGTGAAATTTGCACAGGTTCTAAGCATGGTTTGACTAACCGTGCCCCAACAGTGTCTCATCCCACTATCAAAATTGAAGACATTTATCCATGGACATGCACCCCATGTATTATTGTTTATAAAACTGTGCAGCCTTCTCCATCCCACTCCCCAACTTATAACGATTAGAAGTAATTGTGTTTCCTTCCCCATATATTTTCTTCTAACCATGCACCATATCCTTTTATAACAAAAGATGGGTTTTGTGTTCTAATCCATCCTCGAATGTAACACTCCAGGATTTCAAAGTATGTTATCTCATTAAAGTAATTCAATAGATTTCACTACACGCAACATCGAGATCGAGCGCACCACAACTTACTAAACTAATCGTTCAAAAAGCGGTTATGAATAGTATTAACTGAATTTTTAATCTTATATACTCTATATATTTTTTAAATCCATATAATGGGTTTCTTAGACATTATATAAGAACAAATTCAATTTTTGGGATAAAATAAGTATTTTTCAATAAATGCAATTTTACCGCATTTTAATGGAGAACCCTTTTTAAAACCAATATTTGACAATGTTATATATAAAATTTAATGAAATTAAATGATTCCTTATAATCAGGACATAAAAATTTAGTTTGGATAAATATTTGGTACTTTTCTGATAACTTTCATATTTTGATGAATATTGAAAATTAAAAAAAAATTAACTAAAAACGACTTTTTTAATCGAAATAATTAATAGTGATAAATTATTCTTTTGAATGGTTTGAAAGTATAATTAGATTATATTTTTATCATTTAATACAATGTAAGTCATTATAAGTAATTTTACATTTAAATTTGACCTAAACACATGAAAATCTTTTGATAGTTTTTTTCTTTTTAAAAACTAGCTATTTGGTTTTGACAACAGGGATTGATTTTAAATTAATAAATGAAATTTAAATGTTTTTAATTTTGTAAAATATACTTCATTTTTGAATTTGGAATATCAAAATTATCTTAGGGTAATTTTTTTATATTTTTCTGAAAACATTCAAATTTTGATGGATAGTTAAAAACACTACGTTATTGTTTAAAACCAACTTTTTATTTAAATAATTAATTGTTTTATTTCACTTTATTTTAAGTCAAAATAGATATATAATACCTATATAAGTTCAATATAATTCATTTAAGTCGTTTTATAATAAAATTAGATGTATAAAAGTTTATTGAACTTTTTAACCTATTTTACCTACCTCCTAGATGCATTTTCAAATTTGCATAAAATATAATTTTACCAATTCTATGAGTTGAATTTCAAAAATCTGGTAGACATGGTTAATATTATTAAGTAAATTTTGTTTCAATAAAAAGAAAATAATTTTTGGGGAATAGTAACTTTGGACTTTTATTTACCACAATTAAAAGTAAATAGGGTAATTAAGGATACAAATGATATCATAATTACCCTAACACATGTCCTAATTCTATTGTATAAGTATAATTTGACCAAAAAATCCTTAATAATAAAATATTATCCTATTTTTTCCACTTGGATTCGATTAGGACATTTATTATTAGTTTATTTGAAGAAGAGTTAAAAGAGTTAAATTCAATGTTTGATAACTAAACCATTTTTAATATAGGGTTATACAAAATATAAATTCGACTATAAATATTAATTATAAAGATAAAAAGGTTTACTAAATAATGGTATTTTATTTATTGTTTTTAGTTATTAAATAATTAAATTTATTTATGACACAATGATGATGTAGGAATTACGTTATTAATGAAATATATTATTAATTGATATTATAAATATCCAAACAAATCTAATTTGAGACTTTTAATGAACTAAAATAATTTTATTTGTTATCATTAGATGTTTGGATTGAAAATATGAATTTTGTTCTATGTAATAATGTTTTTAGGACTTTAAGAAAAATCATTTATTAAATAATGTCAAAATTAACATAATTGAGTTTTAAAACAAATACTATATTATTGGTTGATATATTATTATTACAAATCTAAGGATCAAACAAAGGGACTTATTAATATTATATATGTCATTAATGAACCTATTTGCGTTCTCTTGGAAGTTTAAAGTATGTTTATATAGTGTAAGAATACAAGAAGACGCGATTAAAGTTAAACTATTTAACTAAGAGTTAAATCTAAACGATAAAGTTAAAATGGTAACCTAAAATTGTATAAAACCTATTTGTTGAGATTTTTTCGACCCATTACCACCTTATACTCTACATAAATCATTTTTGAGCCATTAGAAACCGAAAATGATTTTATTATAAAATAATATTTCTAGCTTTTCCTAAAGTGACCCTCACCTCTTTATAAAAGGGAACTTCCCCTTGTCTTAATTTCACACCTTCAAAGACTTTTGGATCGGCCAAACCCATCCCAAATATACTCCCAACTTTCCTCCCTTAATACTAGAGGCATTAATTTTGTCACAAATCCAACCTAATGATCCCTTTTGATCAAATCAAAAGGAAGAACCCGAAGAAGAGGTAAATATTTCATCACCTCTTTCAAGTTATTTTTTTCTTTCACTTCCTCTTTCATTTTTTTCCATTATAAAATAATAACTCAAATATATTCTATATCCTGTGATTTTATTATAAAAATGGTACACCCATATTCATTATTATATCTATCCTATAAATGACAAAGTCACCATACGTGCGTACGCACAGATTACCGTCTCCATGTCGTGGTGTGGTTTGTTATTAAAACACTTCATTATTTGGATGGGTATAATAATGAGTATAGATGATGTGAATAATAAATATAAAATGTTAATTATTATGTACATATGATATACCATCCAATTACATATGATTTCTCCATCAATATAATGATATTGTCACCCGTGTGTACGTACGGATTACCGTCTCCACGACGTGATGAGATTCATTTCCACATTCACCATTCAACGATTATAATAAAATATATATCATTAATAAGTATGTAATATATGACATAATAATTATACTGGTGATATATATATATATTTACTTAAATATATCTTATTCACATAGTTCCGTTCAATACGATATGAAAACTGAAACAGTGTTAATGCGTACGTACGACCTACAGTCTCCATAAACGATGTTATCCATTTAATATATATGTCTATTATACATAATTATATTCTAAATATACATGATATATAAATCATGTTTTATATTCTTGATGTATTTAAATCATGATCTAAGTAATACAATCAAGAGTAACAAGTTAAAACACATATGATAAAAAAGCGATTATTACCCAAGATGATAGTTTAACATGGGAATTGTTGTTTAATGGGTAGTATAAATTCATAAATTAATCATGTATGATATCATAAATATTAATATGGTTATGTTATAATTTAATAACATAATACTTTCTTTATACAAGAGGTTAAAAGTACCCTCGACTGAAGGAAATTACAAGGTAAGGGTTAATTTCACAATCTCTTTATTATCTGAGGATGTTTTTACAGAAGTATCTACTAAGACATATTTATTATCCATGTCCATGTTTCATAAAAGAGTTTTTAAATGGATTATATTTAAGGGACTTTTTTACTAAAAAATCATTTTAAATGTTTTAAATATTTATTATACTAAATAATTCTCATTAATGTCCATGTTTTCAAAATGGGTTTTAAGGATTTATTTATATGGTCCTGAATGTTTTTAAAATGTCAATTCATTTAAAAAGTTTAAAAGTGGTATGGGACACTTTGATTAAAAATTTATTTAAATGTCTTCCTTTCTAAATTGTGTAACTTTTAAATGTTTTTATGAAAAATGGATATTTCTCAAAAAGAGTTTTACAAATAATTTTCATCTATATCAAACATCATTTTGATGGATTTTAAACTTGTTTGATGTTGATTTGTTATGATAAAAATCATCCATATTGTATTGAAGGTTTTGTGATATGTTTGACTGTGGATGTTTTATTTTTATACCATTCATGTTTTATGGATAATGTATTGAAATTTTGTATGGTAGTTCTTATACGAATGTTTATGTTATATTTAAACCTTTTCAAATGAGGAATTAATTGGAGATAGTTATGGGTGGAGCCCGCTATAGCTCCTTGATGCATTGGTAGGTCTCATGAGACAAACTTGTGTCTTGGAACAAGACCTTGAAAAAATTTTCTTTGTAGTCTTGGTATAATTCCTTGACTATGTGGTTATGAAGTCTGGAATTATGCATTCCATCATTATGAAAGTGGATATTGATATTTCATGTGATTATTCGATGAGTAGAATATCCCTGTGAATAAGTAAATGCCGTTATTTGATTTTATCTTTTCCATATTATGAAAAATTTTAAGTTTAAAAGGATTTTTTAGTCTTATAAATTGCCTTAAATGTTTATGCTTATTTATGAATGATTTCTCTATATTGTTATCCCTACTGAGCATCTGAGCTCACCCCTTTCTATGTTTTATTTTTCCCAGGATGCGAAGAAGTATATTATGACAGACCTGCAGGGATAGTTTAAGGGATATGAGTGTGTCCTATGGAGACTATGTTATTTTAGTTTTTCATTTTATAATGTAATGTAAAACTTATTAATGTATCTAGTATTTCCAAGGCTACTAAACTAATCGGTCTTTTGAGACTTGATCTTTTGTGATCATTCCAATGTTATGTAATAATGCACCGACTCTGGGTAACTAGGGTTGCGGCGTTACACCGAGCACCCTAAAAACCTCCATAACCTCAATGGGAATTAAAATTAGTCCATATTTAAACACATAAACTAATAATTGATGTAAATAAAAAGGATCTGTACCATAATGAAGAATCGGGTTCTTACTGAGATGGTGTATAGTCACTATCATCTCACTATACCCTAGATAGAGGGTGGGTTCCATTAAGAACCATCACTATATCAAATATATATATATATATATATATATATTCATTAATCATAATCTATATCATATCTTTAGGTAGTGAGTTTACATAATCAAAATATCAATCACAATCTAGGTACCCTCCAATAAATTGTAAAAAATATTTTTTTTGTAGTGACACGACTATTACAACATGAACAATGAATCCCACATCCAAAACCCCATTAAGTGAATAATAGCTCAATAATATATTTATTTTGTAATTAAATTTTATAGATAAAATCATCAATACACTAATGATATTACTAATCTTACTATACGACATACCCATGACATGAAAAGAAACTCATGGTACTCAACTACATTCCTCAAACATTTCCAATCCACCTAAATATTCATAAAAAAATTTCCATCATTTTATTCTTTAAATACCACATCACTACCCCTGATTTTATTTCCATCATTCATAGACCATTCATTAATTAATTAAATGAAATAATATTCCATGATATATTTGATTAATTTTTTTCATTCAATTAACTCTTGAAGAGTTCCACTCTTGAAAATGCATTCACTCTGATCATCTGATAACCATAAAAACACTAATCATTCATGTAGTTGACTTAAATTAGTTATACATCACATTCCATTATCATTGATCCTTTGATAATTATTTCTATTATATTTAAACATTACATCAGCCTTGTTTTATTAGTTTACTCAACATATCACCACTATTTTTAGTTATCCATTTCAAAAATACATTACTTTATGTTGAATGTAATAGTTATTATAAAATTTTTCATCATAATCTATATAAAATAATTATAGAGTTTTATAACCTTCTTACTTAAAAATAACAACTTATAACACCCACTGGGATACCATACTGAACAATCACTAACTTTCATGGTGATGTAACTCATCCAAGTTATCATTTCAAGCTCCAATATTAAGGACATAATTTCTTGCTAAATATTATTATTATTAAAAAATAATAATATTATTTTTATATATTAAATATATTGATTTTGGAAACCGGTCTAAAAATTCCCATTCCATTTTGTAATGATCATGACTCAATCAACCAAACGGTGTCAGTTCTGGTTTCCAAAACACCTCAAGTTCACTTATTTATCACTAGAACATAGTTTAAACTCTAGGGTTAAATGAAGTATCAATGGGTGATGGTTTTCCGCTAGGTAAACTAACTTAAAAATTATTATTTGAAACAAAAAAATCAGTATTTCCTATAGGATCATTGGAAATCCAAGAATAATGTACATTAATTCCCACTATTGTTACCTATTTGTCCATACATTCAAAAAATATAAGTTAAAATATATGTGTGTGTGTGTGTGTGAAAATTAACACATACACAACCGGGGTCTATAATTTCTATAATGTCTAAAAAATTAAAAAATGTATTCCAAAAACTTATTATGCACAAAAATCATTACCCCAAACATTTCCTAAAGGCAACATGAGATTGAATCCCCTGTGATAGCTCACATATTGAACATCCAAGACGAAACCTAAGTTTCCACATTAAATTTACTTCAAAAAAATCCAAAAGGATTCACTAATTCCTGAGGCCCTATATTGTACAAGCCACAATGATTCAGTGGTTTCCCCTTACCAGGTTCCCATATAATGACGTCTTCACACATCCTATAAGATCTAGTGGAGGGAATTATCATGATAACTCAATATGTAGTTGCTAACCCACCCCTACATATGTTCCATAATATCATGTTCATGAAGGAAATAAGTTATGGATAATGTAAAAATAGAACAAAGTAACCAAAATATTGTAATCTTACAAATCCTGGAATTTTAAATTTAAATAAGTATCACCTAGTATTGGGAGGGTACACAACATTAATTACCTACTTCAATGTTATACTACTACTTATTTTAGTCTAGTGGTGGGGAAATATTATAGATCATCATGTTCATATGGATATGTATACAATGTTTGGGAGTAATCTTATCACGTGGGATATGAAAATTGAAAAACCATGTCAGGGACCAATCCCTTCCCGTGTTAAAAGGTAAAGGGGTATAAAAATATTGGTCACTGATAGCCCATCCCATCTCCATTATTCAATCAAGACATACCTGCTTAATAATTACATAGTAACCATATACCCCTTCTAATATACTAACTAAAAATTATGAAACATGTGAAAAAATATTAAAAATTAAAGTTAAGATTGCATATAATCATACTTGAAAAGTAAAATTTAGTAAAAAAAGTAAACTACATTCTAGGAGTACCCTATAATCATTAATTTTAGAAATTAATCAAGTTAGTTTGTGAAAAAAATAGATAATACCATCATGGTAAAGAAATAATAAGATCACCGAATGTATGATCATATTCATGTAGAAATTCAATTAAAACATAAATGGTATGTGTACTCTATGAATGGTAAATTATGACTTTATTAACCATCAAAAAAATCATTTTGAACTTCATTTATCTCATACTGACATAGATGACAACCTAGGTCTTAGGGAATGTGAGATAAAAGATTGGTATTCCTACTTGAATCAAGGGTAGAAACCTCCTAGGCATTTGGGAAGAATATGTATTCCACCACAAGTTCAAAGAGACCACCTAATAAATATTTATTATTTTCACACAATATTTGAAATTTGATGTAGTTGTATCCGAAAAAAGCTAAATCTAGGGATTTAACATATATTCACCTTAGTAAAGATTTCATAATAGCTGGCTTGTATGAAATCAAAGGGATTTAAAATATTTAACAATCTCTAAATTTTTTGGAAGATTATATACACCCACTACCATTGAAAGGATATGAGAAGAAGGAATATTATAAGTGAATAATACCATAATTAGATGAAAAAAAGGTTTTGTTACTAATCTATGTAAAGTTAGATGAGAATAAAGGAAAAATTACCGAATAGGGAAATAAGAATTGTGGGAGTACCATGTAATGAGGTAATGATTTAAATGGGATGAAATATTAATCCCAAGTAAGATTGGGGTTACAAATTAGAGTTAAATGACTAAAATAACTCTTTATTTAAGGAATATATTGTGTACCTTCTAGAATAAATTTTCTATATATTGGTTCAAAAAATAGAAACTTTATCATTTTGAACTCCATCAGGTACCTATTTTTATACCACTGGGTATCTAATAGTTCCCATGCTTAAGGTGGTCTTCCCCTTCCCCTTTATCCCTTTCATTGAACCCCACCATCATCCAACCAACTCCACTTAATCTTGTAATAAACATGAAAATAGATTGAAAAACTTGAAATAAATAGATTACATATCCATAGTGGTTGGAGTCTTGATAGACTATGCTCAACTGACACACTAATAGGGTACCTAGTGGATGGTTTTAACGAAACATGAATCCTTAGTTATTTTTAATAGTTTACAATTATTATTATTTAAAAATAATAACTCTCTCAATTATTTGACCATAAAATATTTAAATCATCTATTAATTAATATTTTATTTTAAAAAAATCAATGGGTATAGGGAATCAAGATGGTTTTGTAGGAATTGTTTTAGGTTGAAATCCACCTCCCCACATACCCTCACACATGAGGGATGGTTTCAACAAGTAAAGGGGTCTCATATTGAACCCCTCACATGACTTAAATGCACTGGTTACAAAATCAAACCTATCCCATTTTCATGGTAAGATTATAGCTATATAATTTTCATCATATGAACCAAGATCATCCATATTGGCATGGGTTAGGTTGGATCTCACATGGATAATGTGTCCACCTTAGATACCATTTTATTAAATAATTAAAAACCCTAAAATTTGGAAGGGTATTACATATTATCAAAATATCAGATGGCTTACATGAAAATGGGAATTTAAAATTACAGTATATGGTGTGTTCCATGTATATGATGTGTGGTTCCCTCAATAATGTCAGATAAAATGATCATATGGTCACCATAAAAACATCATTGGATAAGGTACATATGAAATCCACTTATGTGGTTAAGCTATGTGATAGGATCTCATCTATCCATTCTGGAATCCTATTGGCAAATATGTTTTTCCACCATGACATTCTGTTTCCTCTCTAGTTAATTCATCACCACCCATGGAGAAATTATAGAGAAATTAGAACTCCAGATGCCATCAAATTTTCATGATAACTAATTATTGAAACCAAAATCCCAAAAATAAAATTTTTGAATTGGAAATTGGTTATTAAGTTCTATAATTATAAGATAGAAGTATAATAATTAAAGAACTTATCTATATCATATGTTATAATATATAAATCAGACTAACTAAAATCTATTATCATTATATTTTTATTATTAATATATATACAAGGATATATATATATATTTATTTATGATTATTTCAAAAATTTAGGGAATCTTTAGATATTACAAGAATATAAAACATTCATCTCTCTAAGTTATCTCTAAAAATAAAAAACAAAATAAATAAAAATTGGTTCAATTAGATTTTATAGATGTAAATAAGATGAAATTTGAATCTTTGTTTTTATATTTTAGGGTTTGAGCCTCTGAAATCTTGAGAGAAAATTTGGAGGTTATTACTAATCTCTTTTGTTATTCTCAAAATCTAAAAGTTGGATTTTCACCCAACCAACTACATTATTTTGATATTAATATCTAGAATAGAATACACTAATTCCATTCCAAAATTCATCCTTTTTTATAAATAATAATATCAAGGGATCATAGGTGAAATTTATGTAAATGGATTTAAGAAAATATCCAATGAACCATAACTCAAAATATTGATCTCTTTTTCCTCCTTGATTCTCCCTCCACTAGACTCTTTCTCTCGATATTCCCAAATCAAAGTAGGTTTTTTAACAGGAAGATTACCTAGAAGAAAAAATATATACATTTTATGAGAATTGGGGTTCTCTTAAATAAATAATATAATAATTTTTATTCAAACCCCTTTAATTATCTAAAATTCATCCATGATAAAAAGTTTCTAAACTCGCACTGAAATAGAAACACCATGATTTGAATATGATTATGGAGTTTGATAGATTTTATGGTATTTCAAAGCATGAGTAAAACTACCATTTGAACCCTTTATAAATAAATTAGTTAATTCAAAAAATATCATTTCAAAATAAATGATCCCAAAAATAGAAAAGTATCCCTCAATGTGAAACCTAAGATATTACAATGAACACCAATCCCCCTTAAATTTTAATTTCATGCCTAAATTTAAATAAAAAACTTTATCTGATGTGATTTTATTCTCAACCCAAGCCAAAAACTTTTAATACCCACGTAAAAATTTTGGAACTCCAATTTTATTTTCCTTGTTTCATTAAAATAGGTTAGAATTGAAATAAAATTTTCAAACAAGTTGTATATACTTTTAAATTTCGTCATTCTATCCAAAATTATCTCAAGGTTCATCAAATATGAACAAATCACAAAAATTATCTTTTCAACCCATCCCCCTATAATTTCATTATCTTGTCACATATCTAATTAAAAAAACTTATATGTAGTAAGATTTACTCCAAAATAAATTATTTCTATTCAAAAATTATCTACAAAAAACAAATATGTTATTAGCACTAAACATAATAGTGTTTCATTATTTCTATTTAAAAATTTCTTTTTTATATATTTTGATATCTAGTATGACTAATAATTAAATTAAATTAAATTTAGTCCAATTATTTAGTAATTTATAATTAAATTAATTATAAAAAACATAATTATTTAATTTTATATTTAATTAAATTTGAATAAAATTACATAAGGTAAAAAAACATTACGCAAATTACATTCTTATTATTATAAAATTTTATGTTTTTCATTTTTTGGAATCAATTAAATAAATAAACATAAAACATGATTTACTTATCCATGGTATAAATTATATAAAAATAAAATATTATAATAAATATAATTCATATATTAAAATATACATTAATAGTTGACACTACTGTAAAAATTTCCATTATTTTCTCCTAAAATGGAATTATAACCACTTTTAGTGAACTGATTATTGGTGCTATATTTTATCAATGATATATTATAATATCTGATTCTTTAGTTTTATAAAAATATATAATAATTTACAAGAAAAAAAATAGAGACTTTTTTAAGAAATATATCACAATTTTTAAAATAAGAAAATATTTTTTTACACTATAAAATTTCAATATAGTTATTGTATCTAATATATTAATAAGAAATAGTCAGAAAAAAGTTACATGGAATAAAAATAGCAATCAATATAAAATATAACTTTTACGAGTGATTATTGAAGGATCATGATTATTATTTTTGAAGAATTGTGTGCCTATAATAAAAAGAATTTTTGTTTTATTGATTCTAATTAAATAAATGAAAACTAATTAAATTATAATGTTATGTAATATTTGGTAGAATTTAATTAATTTATAGTATAGTTTATTTTTTATACATTATATAGAGATAATAAAAGATAACATAATAGGTAAAAAAACATGTCAAAATGTAAATGGAACAACCAATAATGTAAATTATAATTAATACAAAATTCTATTTGAATTATTCTAAACTATTCATAATTTTGATTAATGTTTTGTTTTTTAAAACAAGTCATAAATTAATCAAAGATCATTTTACTAAAATTTTAAGGATAATTTGAGTTATTTTATTTTTTTAGCTATTTAATATATGAATATAATACATAAAAAATATTTAATTATAAAAATGACATTGCATCATTAACATCATATTATATATCAGATTGATTTTTGATTTTTTATATATGTGATAAGTGAATCAATGATAATTTCCAAATATTTTTTATATAATCTATGCTCAGTTAATTAGTTTAGTTAATTTTTAATGATTCTATAAATAATTTTAACATTAAGAGGACACATTGGATCATTTTGAGTACATTTTAAGTTGTATTGATATGTAGCCTATTCTTACAAATCACAGAAGAATCATTGGCCATCAATCTAAATTTTCCTATTAACTAGAGCTTATTTAATTGGTTTTTACCATTTAAAACATGTTATTGGAACTTATTAAACTATGATAAGTTTAAAAATATAATTTTAATAAAAAAGTGTAATAAATGGAATATTTGTTATCTCTCTAATGCATTTATTAATCCATTTAAATCATTGCTTATCATGATGAGAAATTAACCAAGTCTTAACCTCATCGACATGTTCATTTTTTATAACTCGATGGTTACTATTGTTAGTATCTAGAAATTTTAGTTATATGATTAATGAAATATTCATTTAGGAGGATAAAATTTAAGGTGATCCATAAAAATATCATATGATATCTATAAACCATCTAATGTGGTTATGTTGATGTTTAGTTACTGTAATATTCAATGTAAAACATAGAAAAAAAGATATAAATGTATAATCTTTATTTTCATGGAACAAATATTTATTTCTATTCATTAAAAAAGAGTGAATAGAGTAATGTACTTGATTATTTATGCATTATTTTTTTTATAGGTGATACGATAACTACATTATATGTTCAAACCATTTATATTTTTTTTAACAAAGTTGTATATTTAGATCTTATAGACTTTCTTGTTATCAAATCAAGATCAAAATTTAAAAATGCTATCATGGGTAGCATACCCCTGATGAATTATTTAGATATCAATTTAAAGGTATAAATTTATAGAATAAATGATGTTATAAAGGATGGTGAAAATGATTTTATTTCTAGATCAGTTCCCCCTTATATCTTATATATTATTTATTAAGAAAATTTATTGAAAAAAAAATTCAAATATGTTTTCTTTACCCTGATAAATATAAAATGCTATTTCCTGCTGTTCACAAAAGAAGGATCTTTTGGATTGGTTATCATATATAGTGAGAGTTTTGTCTTATATAGTTTTTTTAAGTATGGTGATGTTATTAGTGGTCAACTTAATAATGATACAAAGCTTTCTATTATGTATGCTCACTTTCTATATAATTCATATATGAATACATGTTTCAGAAAATATGAAGTTAGAGTTATGTGTTTCAAACATACTATCATACATGTTTATGGTAATAATGATATTAAAGTTAAGACGATTAATCTTTCAATTAATTGAATAAAATTGATAAAAATTTGATTATAATCTATAGGAGTGAGGATATCGGAAACCTAGAGAGGAATACAAAAAACCTAGACCTACTTAGGTAGTGGATGGGTACATAATAATGATGAAAATGGATATGAGTGATAATTAATATTTACCATGGAAAAACACATGAAGCTGAATTATAGATGAAAAATATTTATATAATTTATACAAAAAATTATTTTTAGGATGTTTATAAACATTATAGCTTTTGTATGTTTCCTACCCATTCCTGGATAAATCTTATTCTATATATGAATAAGTTATTTTTCTAAAATATTCATTGAACTGAAAAATGTAGATATATAAGTGTTAAATAAGTATTTTAAATGAAATTGTATTTATTATTTTAAATACCACATCTGAATTTTTTTTGGATTATAACATATTTCATAAATTTATTGATGAAATAACAACATTTATAGCCATTCATTTTCTTTGGAAAGTATACAAACATCTAGAAAATTAAATTTTTTATATATTATAATAGTGAAATATTATTAAATATACATTAATACCTATCATGTTATTAAAATATATATATTTTTCCAAACTTATATCCATGTTAAATGTAATTTATAATAAATAAACACTTCAATGTTATAAAAACAAGATTTTTAAAATATATTACAAAATATATAATTGAATGATGTTTTATAAAAAAATGAAGATATTTTAATAATATTTCAAAAGGGACATAAATTGTGGATTCTTTCAATGATATCTATTCATTATATATTTAAAATATTATATATAATTAAATGAATTTATCATAAAGAGAATCCAGTTATTTTGATAATAACTAAAATTAATAAAAAACAATGTAAAAAATTAAATTATATTAAGATTGGAGTATGTAGTTTTAACTTCACATGAGTGGTATTAATAAGTGTCTATCATATATTTCTTTAGTTTAAAACATTTCCAAATCTTGTTTCCCTCTTCTAATAATTTACTTTTAATTCAATGATATTTCTTATGTATATGTGGCATGATGATTAAACAATAGAAAATGATTATCCTAAGTTCATCCCATTATATGGTCTTGATATAAATATCTGAAAGAAATACAATAAAACAATAATAAAAATAACATGTTAATTATTGGATATTATAGTTATGATAATGCTCCACATATATGCATTCACAATGGATGATCATAATCATTCATGTCAAGGAATTGTATTTACACTCTCAATAACTTCAATATAAGGAGAGACTATGTTACATATCTTCTCATGGAATATAATGTTATTAGTAATACCATTTTGAAACATTATATCTATAAAAACATATCATGTTAATAAATATGGTATATATTTTATTAATCTAATGGTATACTTATAAGGTTTTTTTATCTAATAAATAATCCCACATATTTTCTAGATCCAAAGTTTTGTTTCCATTCAATCAAAACATTTATTTGTTCAATGATTTTTCCATTCATTGTAAAAAAATCTATAATATAACATGATTTGTAAATGAAAACCACTTTTATCAGCATGTTTCCTTATAAGAATGATCAACCATTCTATGAATGTTCTAGTATCATGTTTCACCATGTGAATATCAATATCAATAAGTGAAACTTGGCGCTCAACACTAAGTTCATATGAAACCTGAATCCTTAGTCTCATTTGATTTGATGATATTTTTTTTGGGTATTAAATTGAATATTTTACATTATAACCCTTATAACAAGGTTATTAGTTGGTACATATAAATAAAAATCACAATAAATTTCACATTGAAATATTTTAATATAAGGGAATTATCAGTAAATAGTTATTTCAAAATTAATATAAACTATTGTGAAAAATATTTTAACCTTGGGTAATATAGGAATTTTAGGGGAATATTTAAACATGAAAAATAGGGTGTGTGGAACTTCTTAATTTTTTTTTGTTTTTTTACATCATGTATCCATTTGATTGATAATCCCTTTTAATTCAATTTTAATATTTACTCTTTCATCCATATTTTAAATATTATCATTTTCCTCTTTCAGTTTCTTGTAAAACTACACTTATGTTCATCCTTTCCCAACATATTCTCACAGAGATACCCCATTACCCATACCACTAAAAAGAAAATACTTTTCTGGACTCCTAAAATACGCTATAATTAGTTCTTCTTAAGTTATAGTAAACTACATATCTTCTATATAAACTATATAAAGATAAAAGAAACTATGTAGTCATTTCTATGTTTTCAAATATTATTTTAAAACAAATTTCAATTATTGTATACACACACATGATTAATAAATTTTTTTTATGTTTTTATACACTTTTTTATTTTTTATTTACATGTGATTTCTTTTATACCACATGAAATAAGATCTAGGTTTATGTAGATTCTAATGATCAATATATATATATATAAAACATAATTATTTTTCATTTTATATCATATTAATTTTTTAAATATATTTAAAGTACATTCTCATTGGGTTTTATATGAAACATACCCATCTCTCACCTTTAAATTATTTCTCATATTTTATATCACTATTGTGTTTTTCTATGAGATGAGTATCTTTTTTTAGTTTATGTTAGTTCCCATTAATTTTGATTGTTTATCTATATAATACTAAAGGGGATGTAAAAAATGGAAAAGAAACTTTTCTTTAATGAAATCTCATTATTCATGGAAGGGATCATCATTTATAGTGTGAAAATCATTTTTTGTTCTATAACAGATAATCATCAAAGATTTGTAATATTTTCAGGGACCTAGGATGTGCTTTGTAGCAACATAGTGGAGCTCCCTTATAGCCATGTAATAATCTCACAACCTAGCGATGTACTTTATGGTGCCATATAATTGATCCTTTTTTATCATGTACTTCCATTATGGTGTCAATTCAAAAAATTATGGATTGGGAGGTTATTTTATGTGTCTATAAATACACAACATAAAATTTGATATTTGGACCTTATTTTAATAAATGGTATGAATTTGAAGAGATGAATCACATCATTTGAGTTTTCCAACTTTACAAGATACCATTAGTAAATTCACTTAGTTAAATTCTGATTCTAAGATAAAAGGATGGAAGGTAACCATGTAAATCATTCATCGTAATTCCTTCCCCACATAAACACTTTGTGACACCTACCATATAATATCATTTATAAATGATTCTGGAAAATAAATAATTTCTAAGGGACTCTCAAAAAAAATATTTTTGTCTAGTGGAATTTAAACACCATGAATTTAGATAACACTACATACTTCCATTACACTTCAACATTATGAAAATTTTAGATTTACTAATGTAAATGTTTCCACTTTCTAACGATTTTTCGCCACAAAAGATTTTACCCATGGTAAGTTACTTCATGAAGGATATCTATTATGAATATGTGGGCCTCCATCAAACCCATTATTTTATCGAGGATATCTATACTGGTTGAATTAATATGAATGACCTCATTTGAATTATTTCACCAAATCCAAATCCTTGAAAATCCTATTTTATCAAGACCCCCTCCAAATTCATTGGACTTACATGATCAAGTTTCAATCCATGCCAGAGTTATAATAACCCTACTATTCATTACACATTTAAACCTGATTTATTACATAAAAATGCACTTAATTAACCTCAAAAGATTGATAGGTCTAGTGTCATTGAGGATTATGAACATTATATAACAAATTAAAACCTGAAATACACATCTTTATTGAAAACTTGTTTTACATGAACACAACATTCATTTGTACTTAGCATTACATTGTATAACCTTAAGACATACGTAATAAAAAGGTGAGAAATAAAGACTTGTTAAGGAAACAACAAGGCATAACATGAATAATATAATACATGTTAGGTAATAGGAATATAAATGGAGTATAAATGAAAAATGAGCATAAATACATGATATATCATGATATTCATAACATGGAAATGTGAAAACAACTTAAAACACTACATCATATATATAAAGGAATAAGGTAAAGCAATATCCCAAAATGGTGGAAAACATTCGTATAACAGAATTAGGTAAACCCTTTTTCCAACATGACGTATCATGATACTAAACATTACCCAATGAATTGGAGCACTATCAGGGTGCACCCTTCATAATCATTTCGATCTAATTCTTAAGTGTGCCGCATAGATCATATAACATGGATTCATTAAACATCATCATTTAATTACATGGTAAATCAGTGTAAAATTAAAACATGTAAGCCACAATATTATTAGTGTATACTCATAAAGGTGAATACCCTTGATAGAATAATTGGTATTGTATTCATTACACAAATATTTTGTCATGGAAAATCATGGTGCAACTTTGGAATCATAATGACGTCATATAGAAATTCATAAATTGGGTTGATGAGAGTAAAAGGGGTCTCTAAAAATTTATAAATGGGATGGAAAACAAATGGATCATGGAACATAATATCCCTAAATGTTAAATGGAATTTATATACATAATATAAAAGAAATTATTGAATGGAAATGAGAAGAGAGAAATCCATTAGGGAATTTCAGCAAGGTAACAGGTGTACACTTGAGGGATTAATGAGAGATAAAGGGGTATCTCATCATTCAAAAATAATAATGGATGTATGGTTGAGGTGTGAAAACATACCACATCATTTTTAATTGAAAATAAAAAAGTTGTGACAATATAAGGAAACATGGATAAACATGATAAAGGAATGAACTCTTACTGAATTTCGGCATAGTAAATGGTGGGATTAAAGGATTGTAGGGGGGATTAATGGGAGTGAAAGGAATATCCCATAATGTTTGCATAAAATTTATACTAAATAGGTATGGAATAACATATCACAAATCAAGTAAATGAAAACTAAGACAGATGACATAAAAGAGGTTCTTGAAGAAAAAGTGGAGAGTGAGATCCCTTACTTGGATGTGGGACTCTAAAGGCTTGGGAGAAGCTTCTTGGGATCTTGAGGGTTCCTTGGTAGGACTATTGGGAGTAGGGGGAAGAGGTTGGTCGAGTATTAAAGAGATTTAGTGTAGATTAATGGGATCTTGGGTGGGATTATATTGGAAATGAGGGGGCTGTCATTATTATTTAGGTTTTGGACACTACATAATAAAATATTCCAAACCACATACCATACCATGGTTTTTCCAATTGTTTATGGACAAGGGGAATGTTATAAATTATTTTATAAGGTTAAGGGTTGAATATATTAAAATATATCTCTTTATTATGTGGATGTGATACACACTCTCTAGGAATTTGTTTAAAAATCGTAAAATATTTTATAAGTCTTGGAGGATTCACTAAGGATTTTTAAAATAAATCCATAAAATCTAAAATTACATTATTTTATAGGTAAATCAAATATTTTTCTAAATATTCATCTTATATTATTTTATTATATACTATTGGGTCATTATGATGTCATAAAACACATTATATATTTATACAGTATTTGTGTTTTACCAAAAATGTGATTGTCTGAGAAAATTTTGAAAAATTCCCCATTTAAGAATTCTGATATCCTCATTCCAAAAATAATATTAATTTTTTCTAAATAATTTTCTAAATATTTTAATTTTCACTTTAAAAAAACTGACATTTATTGAAAATTGACGGGTTATGAAAAAAATAGTTTTCACACCTTAATAAAAGGTACTTCTTTACTTAATAAAAATTATATGATAATTAGTATGTAATAAATTTAATTTAATAATAATATTTTTTAAAATAATATTTACTTAAAAAATATATTAATTCATAAAATTAGATCCCTTAATTTAATTTTAATTTTAACCAAAAATACTATTTGTTCATTAGAAAATCACTTACAAAGTAACAATAATAGATGAAAGAATATTAATTATTCTACAAAAAATAATCATAATTCTAGGTTATTTATATATATATATCCCTTTTTTTCACCAGAATATTACCTAAGAGAAAGGTGTGTGATGGTGGGGCTTTATCGGGGTTGTTCGATGAACATGGTTTGGGTTGTGATCTCGATGAGCTTGAACTTCTCCTGTAAATAGTTTCACTCATGCTTAAGTTATTGAATATCAACTTGGTATTGGTATAGGGAAAATCCCAGAAATTTTATCTCCCTCATAAGCTCTCACAAATGGGATTCATAGGGTACGATCCTACTATATGAGGCCATCAATTCCTTTATGTGTTCCAAAAGGATTTTTTAAAATCCTATATTTATACTAGTCATGTGATCATTGTTCAAAAAATATATTATCAATGGTATGGATACTTAATGGTCATTTAAATCCAATTGGATATAATAAAATAAAAATTGTACACATGTTTTCTATATCCATAAGACATTTAAATAAAAAAATGTAATTTTATTCATAAATGTTTGGTTCATTACATTAATTTCTCCCTTAAAAAATTTCACCCTTGAAATTTCATTTTCCCACACTAAAACTGACGAGGGTAACTCTGATTCATCATCTCCTTTTGTTCCCATATTGATTTTTCATACTTTTGGTTTCCCCAGAATTCCTTGACAAGGGGAAACATGTTATTTTATATAATTGTTTCTTTATGACCTAAGATATTTACCAGCTTCTCCTAATAGGAGAGGTCATTCTCAAATTGTACCACCTATGAATAGAGTACATGTGATGGTTCAGGTATGTACTTACTCAAGACTGGTAAATGGAATACATAATGTACTTGAGAAAGGTTCAGCGGGAGTTATAGTCAAAAGGTCACTGCTCTAATGTGATCAAGGATCTCAAAAGGTTCGATGTTCCTTGGACTAAGATTTTACTTCTTCCCAAATCTCCCAAATCTCTTCCATTGAGATATGCTGATGAATACCATGTCTCTAACATCAAAATCTTGGAATCATCAATGATAGTCAACATCACTCTTTTGTCAACTCTGGGTAGTTTTGATGTGATGTTGGATGGTCTTAACCATCTCCACCATTTCATCCACCATTTCCAGACCTAGAATTTTTTTCCAAACTTCATCCCAAAATTCTGGTGTTCCACACCTCTTCCATTAAAGGGCTTCATACGGAGAAATTTGGATTCTTGAGTGGAAACTTTTTTTGTAAGAGAACTCTACCAAATGAAGATGTTGGTACCATCTTTCTTTAATGTCCATTAAGAAAGCTCTCAACATGTCGTCAAGCGTCTGGATAGTCTACTCAGATTGGCCTTCAGTTTAATAGTGATAATTCATGCTAATGTTCAACTCATTATTTAGAGTGTATTGGAACTCTTATAGAACATAAAAGTGAATTTGGGATCTTAATCGGACACAATTGATAGTGGTAATCCAAGCAGCAGTTCCACTTCCCAAATGTACATATGTCCCAGTTTATCCAATGAGAAATCATCTCGAATTTCAATGAAGTGTGTAATCTTTGTAAGATGATCTAAAAAACCCTGATAGCATTTTTTACTTTTTATTCCTTCAGAAGTCCAGTGATAAATTAAATGGTGATGTTTTCCCTATTTCCATGTTGGTATGGGTAATTGTTTCATCATCCCCTTAGACTTCTACCTCTCAGCCTTTACTTGTATACATACTAGGCACATTGATGTATATTTAGTGATATCATTATTTATTTTATTCCACCAATAGTGCTCTCGGATATCTTGATACATCGTTTTTCTTCCTAGGTGAATAGAGAAATTCAAATTATGCACATTATCCAAAATTTCATTATTTTACTTTGGATTATACGGAACATATAGTCTTCATACAAATATCACAATTCATATTCCATTGACATTCAACTATAAGGATTTCCCTTTTCTGATAGTTTCCACATTCTTCTAAATTCCCATATCATCTTTTTTAGCATCCTTTAACCTCTCCAAAAGAGATGGTTGAGCAATCACTTGTGAATGGACTGATGATGCTACCATATTTAGGATTCCCATGTCTATATTAATAAAATCTATGAAGACTGTATCCTTTCCAATTATCTTAAAATATAAAATTTTTGGGTCCTTTCTAATTAGAGCAAACATCACCTTTTTCACTTTCCTAGGGTGGTAATGGATCGAGCAGTTGTCATTCATAATGAACTCTAACCATCTTTATTGGTTCATATTTATCTTTTTTTTCTGTCAATATATATTTGATACATTTTTGATCTGTATATATTTAAAACTTCTCCCCAAAGAGATAATGCCACAAAATATTCAATGCAAATATTATAGCTTCCAACTCCAATTCATGTGTTGGAAAGTTTTTCTTATAAATTTTCAAGAACCTTTAGGCATATGGAATCACTTTGTTATTCAGCAGGAACACACAGTCCAAGCCCTTATTTGAAGCATTGCTGAAGATTAAGAAAATCACCCCACTAGTGGGTAGTGTGAGCACAGGGGCAGTGTAAATCCTCTTCTTCAACTCCATAAATATTTCTTCACATTCATTATTCCAAAAAAACATGACTCCCTTCTGAGATATCATGGTAAGAGGGTTTTATAATCGATAGAAATTTATCACAAATCAGTGATAACATCCAGCTAACCCTAGGAAGAAATGGATATATGTCACAGATTTCATCCTCATCCATCATTCACTTTCTTGTGTTTTCTAAGGATACACAGATATCCCATTCCTTGTGATTAAATTTCCCAAGAACAAGACTTCCTTTAAATAGAACTAGCACTTTTTTGTACTTTTCATAGAGCTTCTCCTTTCACAAGGTCTTTACCATAGGGATCACATGGTCCTCATTATCCTCCATGGTTTTGGAGTATATTATAATATCATTTATAAATAATACCAAAAATTTGTCAAGATAATATATAAATAATATATTCATCATGTCCCTGAATATTTCTGGAGCATTAGTGATTCTGAATGGCATCACTATGAACTCATAATTCCCGTACCTTGTACAAAAATCAGTCATAGGGATATCCTCTTTCTTCACCCTAACTTGGTAATATCTTGACCAAAAATACACCTTGTGTAATTATTTTACTCAAAATTGTTGATCAAAAAAGTCATCAATTCATGGAAAAGCATACTTGTTCTTTATCGTGATTTTTTTGATCTCATGATAATCAATGAAAAGGAGAATTAAACATTCCTTCTTCTTGATGAAGAGGACTGGTGCACCCCATTGTGAATCACTTGGTCAGATAAACCCTTTATCTATATTTTTATGTAGTTGTTTCTTAATCTACTCGTGTTCCATAACTTCCATTCTATATGGAGTCATTGATATTGGAAATTCCCTAAGTATAATATCAATTGATAATTCAACATCTCTTCTAGGGGAAGATCGGGCAATTACTCAGGAAACACATTAGTGAATTCCCTCACAATAGGAATGTCTTCAAGGATGGTTCTTTCCTTAAAAATAATCATCTGAGAAAGATATGTGTGTTCATAGTGTAGTAAAATCCATGCTTGAGCTAATGGATCTAAAGAATATCCATTCCCCCCCTTGCACTTTTATAGAATCGGGGGTCGATTCAACATATGAAGAGTGATTTCCCTATTATGGGAATTTATATTGGATATATATAGGGAAATCTTATCCATGCCAAGAATTTCTTTAAATTCTACAATGGAAAATATGATGAGGTTCTCCAGGAATTTAAACCCACAAATTATGACAAGGGATCATTCATATTAATTGGATTCTATAATTTCCCCATTTTCCATTTTCACCAACATCTCTACATCCATTATTTGTGGTGGTGTTTGGATTGTTATACTAAACTCTTGGGATATAAAAGAATGTGTATAATCATAATCAAAAAGTACTTTCACTATTATTGAATGAATAATCAGTGTACCTATCACCAATTTATTGTTAGTATTCACTTCAGTGGTAATGATGGAAAAAGATTGCCCTTGATGCCTTGGAGGTTGTCGGTTGCCTCGAAAAAACCTTGGCTTAAAGAACTGGTTCACAAAGTGCCATGGTTTCTTGTCGTTATAGAAAAGAATAGTACATTGAAGATCGAACAGAGAATTCCTTTCTTATGTTGCAGTAGTGGTTTTTTCTTACTGGTAGTCACTAGCTAGGTGCCCTTCCTTCCCACAACTAAATCATTTCCTTGTCCCCTTCATACAATTTACAGGGTACTTCTTTCCAAACCTTTGGAAAGTAGGGTGCTAAATTTTTTTATAACCATTGGATTTATCTATCAGACCACCAAGATTTAAGTGAAATTTCCTCTCCTTATCCTCGTGATACCCTTTATATTCACCAATATCCATTTCAACTTGGAGGGAACGTCATACTTTCTCTTCATTGCTATCAAAGTCATGGATAACAAGGGCATTTCGTAGGATATGTTTTATCCCACCAAAGAAGTGGTCGACCTTACATTAGGGGGTAAAAAAAAACTCAAAGGTGTGATGTGAGAGTTTGGGGAAGTTTTCCTCATACACCCCAATAGATTATTCATCATTTTTCTTGAGTGAACATAAATCTGTTTCCATCGTAATATAATGTTTTTTGGGAAAATATTTATCGAAATAAATTTTCTGGAAATCATTTCATCCCATCACCTCGATCTCTTCCTCAAGCTTCATATTTTTTTATCAATATACACCATTGATCAGCTTCAAAATCCATATGTTATGCATCCAGAAGAACCTTATCTTGTTCATAACATTGAAGGCTGGAGAATATCATCTCAATGGAGTTGATCCATTGTTAGGTGATTGAGGGATCAAATACTCCAATGAAAGTAGGAGGCCTTTATATCATCACGCTCTCAATTGTGACAAGTTATTTCTTATGGGGGACTTGAAATTCTTCATGACCCATGTTTCCATTCAAAACATGAGTTAACTAAGAGTGTATCATGAAATAGTTTGTGATTACCACTCTCATCATATTGGGAATCCCATTAGAGCAATCATCACATTGATATTTGCATCAGTTTTTAGCATGATTCCTCCGATTACTGGCCATTGGATAGAATAAAAGGAAAATTATGGGAAATAGTTTTAAATTATTAAACATGTAAAGGGGAATATAATGATAAAAATTGATAAATTATAGATTACATTTATTTCCCTAACTTATGAATTTTCAAGGCTTCAATCTAAGTTATTCATGATCTATTTTCTAATGTATATTCTTATTGGGTTATTTCATACTTTATTAATAATGGTTAATACTAATATTATGAATTTACCAAATCATATCCCCCTAAAGAATCAAACCAAGAGTGCAGAAATGCGTGTTGTTGTGCATTGGTTCCCATTTGAGTCTAGCTCAAAGCATTGTTTTCGGGTTTTACCCCTAGATACATATGTTCCAGATCTACTTCTACTTGTTCATATCCTTATAGGGTTGTATTTTCTTGATAACTCACTTACTCTGTTCAATTAAAAATTTAGGGATGTTTTTCTTATAATTAGTCTTATCCCTAAGAATTTCACTAGTGTTTTCTAATCTTGGTCCCAGAATAACTAAACCTATCCTCTGATACCAACAATAACAACCCTGCTATTTATTACACATTCAAACATGATTTATTACATAAAAATGAACTTAATATAACTCATAATATTGATAGGCATAGTTTCTTTGGGTTTTAGGAACATTACATAACAACTTAAAACATTAAATACCCATGTTTATTGAAAACGACTTTTGCATGACTACAAAATTCCTTCATACAAAATATTGCATTGGATAAATTGAGGAAATACATAAGAAAAGGGTGAGATATAAATCATAGTAAGGGAATAAACAAGGCATAACATGAATGATACAATAAATATTTGGCAATAGGTATATCAATAGAGAGTGAAAGACACATGAATATAAAGGCATGATATAGCATGATATTCATAACATGGAAATGTGGCAATAACATAAAACACTACATCATAAAAATAAAAGAACCAGGTAAAACGATATCCAAACATGGTGGAAGAAATTCCTATAAATGGATCAGGTAAATATCTATCTTAACATGACATATCATGATATGATACATTACCCAATGCATTGGAGCTCTATCAGGGTTCACCCTTCATAATCATTTCAACATCATGCTTAAGTGTTCCACAAAGAGCATATAACATAGATTTATTCAACATAATTATTTATTCCATGATTAAAGAATGTGTAATTCATACATGTAAGTCAAAATTTGATAATTATATGTTAATAATGGTGAATAAACTTGATATTGGAATGGGTATGGTTTTCACTACAATAAGATTTTTGTAGGGAAAATCACGGTGCAATTTTGGCAGCATAAAGAAATCATATAGAAATTTATAAATTTGTTTGATGAGTGTGAAAGGTTAATCTCATAATTTAAACATGGAATGTACAGTAAGGGGATCATAGAACATAATATCCCAACATGTGAAGTGGAATTTTGATACATAATATAAAACTAATTCTTGGATGGAAATGAGAAGTGAGAAATCCATTACAGAATTTTGGCATGCTAATGGGTGTACACTAGAGGAATTAATGAGATAGAAAGGGGTCTCTCATCATTATAAAATAACAAGGTATGAATGTGGTACTTGGGAGAACATACCCCATTATTTGTAATTGAATATAAAATGGTGTAACTATATAAAGAAACTTGGGTAAAAATAAGAAAGGAAGGAACTATTATGAAATTTCGGCATAATAAAAGGTGGGATTAAAGGATCATAGGGGGATTGATGGGATTAAAAAGAAGATCCCTTAATGTATACATCAAATATATAGTAAATAGATATTTGATTATATATCACACACCAAGAAAATAGAAATTAAAATCCATGACATAAAAGAGGTGCATGAAGAAAAATGAGATAGGGAGATCCCTTACTTGGATGTGTGACTATAAAGGATTGGGATAGGATTATTGGAAGATTGGGGGTTTAGGGTAAAATTTGGGTCTAGCTTCAAAGAGTTTTTGTGAAGAGAAATGGGATCTTGGGTGGGTTTATATAGGAAAGGATGGTGATTTATTTACTATTCTGTTTTTGGACACTAAACCAAAAATATTCAAAACCATAAACCATACCATGGGTTTTTCCCACGGTTTCTAGAAAAGGGAAGTCATATAAATTATTTTATAAGTCTAAGGGCCTAATATATTAAAATATTTCCCTTACATATGTATTGGTGAGTCACACTGTTAATGAAATTATTTTAAAATCATAGAATATTATATAAATCATCGAGGATTCACTAAGGGTTTATAAAATAAATAAATAAATTATAAAATCACTTTATTTTAAAATTAAAACATACATTTGTCCGAATATACCTTTTATAGTATTTTATTACATCACTATTGGGTTATTATGATTTCATAAAACACATTATATATTTATACGACATTTAATTTTTACAAAAAATTCGACTATCTCAGAAAATTATGAAAAATTCATAATTGGATAATTTTGACATCATGATTCCAAAAATAATATTATTTTTATCGAAATGATTTTCTAAATATGTGTATTTTCACTTTTAAAATAAAAACTGATATTTATTAAAAATTTATGGGTTTTGGAAAAAATAGTTTTCAAACATAAATTAAAGATAATCTTTACTTCATAAATATTATATGATCATTAATATTTAACAAATGTAATTTAATAATAATATTTTATTAAAATATTATTTATTTCAAAAATAGCTTGATTCCTCAAAATAAATACCTTAATTGAATTCGAATATTAACCAAAAATACTATTTGTTTTTTAAAAAACCATTTACAAAGTAACAATAATAGAATGAAAGTATTTTCATTATTATATAAAAAATAATAACAATTATAAGGTCTTCATACATATAACTTTATTACACTAGCATACACCCTAAGAGTAAAGTGTGCGGTGGTGGGGATTTCTTTAGGCCATTCTATGAACATGGTTTGGGTCATGACCTCAATAAGATTGAGATTCTACTATAAACGGTTCCACTCATGCTTAAGTTATTAGAACTAGGATTGGGCTTGGTCTTGGGAAAATTTTAGAACGGATATCTCCCTTACAAGATCTAATAAATGGAATTCATAGGGTATGATCCTATTTATTGGGGCCATCACTTCCTTTGTTTGGGCCAAAAGGATTTTTGGAAACCCTATATTTATACTAGTCATGTGATCATTATTCAATGGCTTTATTATCAACAGTATGGATACTTAATATTCATTTATATCTAAAAGGATATAATAAAACAAAAGTATTTTATGTGTTTTCTATATTCATAATACATTTAATTAAAATAAAGGGAATTTTATTTATAAATTTTTGTGTTGTTACAAGAGTAATACCCTTTAATCATGTATTTATTTAATAATAGGGATTGATTATCCCATTAGAACTATCTTAGGATATAATAAATCATGTATTCCCTTGTTAATAAGGTTTTTTATCATTAGTTATCTGGTGAAACCTCCCTTGGCTCATGATGCTTATCCCAAATTCCCAACAAACTGATTTCCATAACAACTCAGTATTTGTTTAGATTTATCTTTCCTAATCAACAAGATAGAGATCCAAGAATACATATCATGGCACTTAGATCTAGAGTAAGTTCCAACCCATTGGAAATGCGTTATATAACCTTGGATTTTAGCCTCTCTTCATTTTCTAGTTTCCAACAGTCATGTGGTTGATGCCCATAAATGGGCCTCTAAGTAACTGTAATCCCTAATCATGTCCTTATAAATGATCTCATACATTTACCCCTTAATATATATATATATATATATATATATATTGTCCTACTATAAGGTGTAATCCACAACCAGTCCCTCTACTATTTTTCACCATCAAACATGATAAAACTAAAAGGGATTCTCATTTATAAGTCCGACATAAACCCTTACTAGGTACCATTAATGTTAAATTACAAGTTGTATGACTTCAAACTATATAACATATCATCCATTTTTCATGATGTTCAACTAATCTGAACAGGTCCAAGGAAAATGAACATAAATGGAACATTATTTTTCATGGAAATATGACCTTAAAAGGAATAAAATCAGTCTTTTTCACCTAAGATAAATTGGTACGATGTTCTCTACAAAGCTACAAAGATCTGCATTATTTCTGATTCACTCCATGATGATATATATGGATACCCTCTTATTTTCATGATGCTAATTAAACAAATCATATCACATCCATAGGTGATAATACATTCTATAGTTACCATATTTATTTCCATAAACCATAGCAAAACCAACTATAATAATATATATGTTGAACCTATGATATATACATATACGCTCATCGATGAATAGTAATAAGTGATCTCTATTTTCACCAAGGTAATTAGAATTTTTTCTGGGAAATATTTCATGAATACATATTAATTCTATAAGAGAGTCCATAAATATGTAAGAAAATCCGTTAAGTGATGATCTAAACTCATATACACTCAACCAATGTGCAATCCAAAGTGTCACTGGTTTCTCCCAACAACTGCCAAAATTTAGAAATAAAGGGTTCATCATAATGAAACAAAATAGTGTGGATTGTTTTTAGGAAAAAAATGGTGAACCAAATGTGAAATCCTTTACCCATGGAAGATATCAAATGACCACCCACTTTTTCTTATGAAGATATACTGACATGTTCTTTGTTTTTTTGTTTTCCTTCAATATATTAGGACACATTAAAATGTCATCATCAAATGCAATATTATATATTACAATAATCATAAATCTTGTAGATAACTTCCCGAATCATTTGTCATCTACACACCATCTGTTGATGTGCCAAACATATGCCTTGACTACGATGAATGTTAAATCCTCAGTGACAATACATACATAATAACTAACCCAATGCCTCCAGTTCCATTTAGAGAATGTTATGGTATAAGAGTATCATATTATGAATCTATAATTGACATGGAGGTGGATCAACAAATCCTTTAGGATATGAAGCCTTACATGACTCTCCCTAACAACAGGTTATAGAGAATCCAGGGGAACTAGTGGCCACATCCGATGAATTTCTGAGTTTTTCCCCAGAGGATAACAACACCTTCCTCATTTATCTTATGGAGACATAATAGGATATCAAATTTATTTCCATTTCTATTCAGGATCTACCAAATAGGGATCTTACATGCCACTATCATCTCTAGTTTCATGTGACCCAAGATATTTAATAATTATCTATGGGGATCAACATAGTGATCTGATCCCTGGTTCTTTGAAGCGAACAACCAAGAAGGAGATATTTCTAAGGGTAGTTGGTTACTGATGCATTAAATAACTACCATATCAATTTCCAATAAAAAATTATGAGTTTTACCTATATATTTCAGTAGAATCATAGAAGCAATCTCATATCCATATTTCCATTAACAATTGTGAATTTTGTTGGTATATTCTAATCAGATCTTAGTAGGAGGATCATATCCATGTTTCTATCAACACCAAAGATGTTCATCATCATGTTATTATGTCAATTAATGATCTTCCCATGATATCCCACTCATGAGTTTCTCTTACTATACATTATAACCCCAATTATTCTCAAGATTCCAACCTCAGTTTCATGACCCAATATGTCTACAAAGATGTTTCTCCAATGGAAATCTATGACCCAAGATCTATTCATTTCCATAATGGTCACTAACATCATTGATTATTTTTGTAATATATTTATAGTGGAGAAAGAATATTTCAACTCTTCATTAATTAGAAAATGAAACTATGGCCACATATGTCTTTCATGTGGAACCACATACAATAAAACTATAGTTCCTCCCCATTACACTAGTTATGATGTTCTCCCCCATGGTTACAAAACCAATACATTTTAGGTCCTCCTCATATTCATTATCCTAGAGTTCCTCCCCATTACACAAAACATATCACCTGGGAATGTACTACTCAGGGTAATATATATAAGATCATGAAACTAGATGTCTACCTTTGGAAATATGATGTCAGGAAACTTTGAAGGTCCTCCCCAAAGAAATTTCTACGGATTTATTCCTCATAGTGATATAAATATGGTTCATGAAGGTCCTCCTCATTATGCTAGTTGTGGAGGCCCTCATAGCAGTATGAAGATCGATTGTCAAGGAGTTTCTACCCATGCCAATTCAATAATAATCGATATCCGTAAAGGTCCTCCCCATGGAACCCATGATAATAACCCTAGATTTCCTCCCCAAGACATTTTTTTCAAAGTTCCTCCTCAAATTATGCAAATCAATTGCAAATAAGTTCATACCTAGTTTGGATTATCGATAATTGGTAACTATGAAGGTCCTCTCTATAGAATCCAAGATAAGAACCCTGTCGGTCCCCCTATGGGGTATATTATAAATGTACTCCATGAAATAATGTATAGGTCAATCAAGAAGGTTCTTTAAATGACTCTTATCTTATATTATGACTTATAATTTTTTTTTAATAATATTTTCAGAGTTAGTCATGTAGTTGGCCTAGAGTTTAGAGCCCCTTAGAGCCTCTATTTTAATATAATAAAAACATTAAATACAATATATCGTGCATTAATATTTTTTAGAAATAATGTAATATCTACCAAGTATAGTCTAAATGGGAAAATATATGCATAAATTTAATCTATATCATGAGTTTTATGTTAGGTTCAACATAAGTTTTTTCCCTTGGAACTTTGGTAGAGTGTAGTCTCAGTCATATTAATTTATAATTATATTATTTAATAAATTTATTATCAAATTAATACCTCAAACCTAGCCATACTCTATTTAATTACTGTTATGGATCATCTCAAGGTTTATCCGTAGAAAACTAGATATTTGAGAGGGTATCCATTTTGGATTGTGGTGGACAATGATTATGGGATCATAGATTGGTGGTCAGATTTCCATGAATTCATTAATGAATCAGATGTGTTAAATTTATTTCCCAATGAAAAAAATCATAGAGCACATTATTATTTATATATTGATCTAAAAATGTGGTAGGGGTGATTAATTATTAGATTTATCCCTTTTCTTCAAATTTTTATTAAAAAATACTAATACATTGGAAATTAATTGATTATTCATAATCATATAGCCCATAATATTTATATTGTTTTCCTAGTATATGAATTGTCATTTTTTTTAATGATTATTATGAAACATACCGTGATTCTCGATTTTTTTCCCTGGAATATTGGATAATCCAAACACATCCAACTTCAATTTCTCACTTTTGTATTTATTGGATTTCCATCCCCATTCTGTGTGTGTTAATTTACAATGTTTGAATTTCCAATGACTTGACCAATTATAGGAACCCTTCTAATTTTGTGATCATTCATTGGGTTCTAAAAACCTTTGTTTGAAATTCAATGTTATGTATTTTCACCTAGAGGATCAATGAGGATAAAGGGGAACTGATGTGAGGTTGGGGAATATGGTGTTCACAATTTATAACTTGCGAGGTTACACCCTTCGATGGAGATCATTATTTCAGAATTAAGTGATTAAGAAATGTGTTTCTAATGATGTTGGATCATTAGGTGATGAATTGGGTAGCTGATATTTGGATATTATAGGTAGTATTAGTATAAATGGAATGAATTCTATAAGATGAAAGAAGATCAAAAAATATAGAGGAAATCATGACCACATGATGTGTAGATCATAAGAACATAGCTCGTGTAGCTTTATTGGTGGAATGAATATGGTGTCAAATGATAGACATAACAAATGTATGTGTACATTACTGATATTTCATGTGACCCTTGTTCTCTGGATTGGTGTATACCTGATTACATTCCTAGAATCTATGTTTCCCCATAACAGTTGAACTCAGCATGTACTGGTATGAATTCCTAGAAAACTATGTGACCCCACACATCGTGTGTGCTAGGTCACGCCTCAAGTCGTTTTTGGAGTACATGAAGTTGGAAGAATATAAAATTACAATGTTATAGGATTTACCACTACACACCACATATGTTACTAATAAACTATTTATATAGAGAATTCCATGCCTTATGAGAAGACAGTAAATGACCAAAACTTAGACATAGGGTGACACAACATACACCTTATTGAAAATTCCATGTACATTACCTTAAAAGAAAATTGAACCTTCATGGTGTCCCCTTGTATTATATTTTCATGGGGAATGAGATGGCTGACTTATATATGGAAACATATGTGAGGAATAAGGTTAAGTAAACTCGATCGATCATTAGCATTCAAAAATTAGGCTTGGATTTCAAATACTTTTATTGAGTAGCAACCCACCCTGACTCGATATTTGTTAATGTTTAGTAAAATTTTATCATCCCCAAGTAGGGTTAGCCACCCCCCCACCACTATGGGAAAGGGGCATGTGATCCTCTAACTATGGATAAGAAAGGGTATGGTGGTTCACCCACCATTATAGGGTGATGAATCCTCTATATATGGGGTCTATAATCCCACATATCTATTGAGATCATACAAGGAAAGGGATCCTCCATTGAAGTTAGGACCGTCACTATACTATTAGTGGAATGAGAACCTCCAAGGTTTAGGCCCCCCACTGCATGTCTAAGGGTGAGAAGTCTTCCTTTGGGGTTAGGTCTCCCCCATGTGATTGGGGTATGGAATCCTCAATTAATACTATAGATGGGTTACATGGGTAGAAGGATCAAATGATATATGGATAGTGGATGAAATTCAGAATCCTTTGCCTAGTTGGGGACATAAATACCAAATTGTCTGCTTTGAGTACTAGCTATGAGCATATCAGTATTGTCTTCCTTATTTACCATCATTTTTATTATTATTATGAGTTAACTCGCCCTTGATTATTTGTGTTTGGTGATTTTAGGGCATCTTACTTGGTATGTATATACTCACCCAAGAATGGTCTATTTACAAACATTCCATGTCCTTTGAAGATGACATTTCAATTGATAGAGTCCTGGGTGGACCAAGAGAGTGTGGATCATTGTTTTATATGGTGGCATAAATAGATGGTGAATGAATTTTGATTTTAGAAAACATTACCCATAGTTAGAAGGTTGGACTCCATTTTGGGTCAGTGGGCCTATATTTTTTCCTTTTATAGATTGGATACATTATATCATACTTTGTTATGAGATATAAGTGGCTTATGTGTGCATTATGTTCATACCAGTTGTTTATTATACTACATTACTTGGTGGATGTTGAAATGTTTTTGTGTGTGTTTGTTTGTGTGTGTGTGTGTGTGTTTATTTGTATAGGTACATTAGGATAAGGCCTTCCATACTTGTGATATTCCTAATTTGTGTTAGTCATAAACCCTTGGCTAATTAGAGGTGGGATTTTGGGAAGCTAGGTAAATACTGTTGAGATATCTTTAATTTAGCTTATAACCCATGCACCCTAGTGATGTGATAGTAGCCAATGTATCTACACACCAGGACTCTGATAACATATTTTATGAATTGGTACATGGGGACACTTATTATAGATAAAAAATGGTACATTCATCATTTAGGAATGATTTTTTATTTTTCATGTCCTTATTAAGGAATATCACCAAATATACATTAGTTATTTTGGTGTATCTTGACTATTATAATATGTCTCCATGACAAAAACCATTAAGGATTCTATAACGGGATCATGAGGATAAAACAATGAGTAATGAGGAAACAATGCAAGTTCCTAATCATGAATTTTTTCCTCCATTTGGGAACCAATTAGTTCCTCCACCCATTGATTATTGTGTTAAACCACCACTAGTGGTTCAGGTTAGTTCCACCTTTCAGATCAATCATGTAATTACCCCAGATTTTGGATCCTTTTACATACATATTATTATCAATAAATTAAGTAACATGATATAACCAATGTAAACAAATAAAAACATATTAGTAAGTCATTATTAATAAATTTATAATAAATTCTAATATGGTATATCATTAATATCTATTACCTTTATCATATAAATAATTAAAAAGAGTTAATATAGATAAAGACAATTTTCAACAAAAGTACTTTTCATTATATTGTCCCTTATTTAAAAAATAGAATTTTAAAATTCTAAAATTTAAATTTGATAAAATAAAATTGATTTTTTAACTCCTCTCATCAAAATTCACTTAGTATTAATTTTTTAGTTTTTTATGAAAAGATTGATTTTTAGTTAAAAATAAATTTTTGGGAAATTATAATTTTTATGATTTTATCACCATGTAAGTGTATCCAATAAGTTTAAAAAACACTTTCAAGTAATATAATATATATTTAAGGAATAAAATTATGAATTTTAATATATTATTTGATCTTATAGATACCATGTCACACGTTTTTAGATCCAAAAAAATAATGGTTTAATTAAAACTATTTTCGTTCTTCTTTATAAATAAAGTATTTTCAATGTAATATTCAATTTTTGATTTCCTAGAAATAATAATACCTTCCATTAAATTTTTTATAAATCAATTTAAGTCGTTAAAATCATTTATAATGATTATTTTAACTTAAATATGAATTTTTAAGCTAAAAAATCATTTTTATAAAACATGTTTTTCATAATTATGTTTTTTATATTAAAATTATTTTTTCACACATTTAGAAATTTGATATGACAAAATGGTTTTAAATTTTAAAATTATAAGATTCAAATTATTTAATAAGGTCAATCTCACTTCTTATTATGAAAATTAATAACCAAGGATAAAAATGGTTACCCTGGTAAAAATTAAAAATGGTAAAATGTTTTTCAATATAGGGAAGTGGAAAAAACATGTTAAAAAATTATATATTATTTTGATAATAGTTTCTTCTTTATCTTGTTCCACACTCTAATTTTGTAACCTTTTAATCCATTTATCCTTGATTAGTGTCCTAGAATTTTTTTAAAATGAAGAGTGTCTCCAAAATATCCCTTTTCTCATCTTATAAACTGATATCACATGTACCATTTCATAGCTACACTTAACTATAAAATTACTCCTTTAAAATACGCCTTTTTACTATCCCTATAAACCACTCCCAATCACATAATCTCGAGGTGTAAAATCCCAACCTTTTCTAGAGATGTATTGGGATTTTCTATAGGTACTCTTTTTCTTTATGTTGAGTAAAATATATTTGGGTTTTACCTTTGGGTGTGTTTGGGTGAAGATTGACAAATAATAAGAGAACGAGGGATGTGAGTGGTTGGCACATAGTTAAAGAAAACTGTGATCCCAAGCCCAAGAAACTATGCAACCCTAAACATTAGGGATTTTCATAGTTGGTGCATGGTTTGTTAAATCATGCAACATTATAGGAGTAACCATGCAACCCCTATAAAAGAGGTGCATGGTTTAGGCATTCAGTTCAAGGAAACTGTGTTCCTCTTCTCAGTAAACCATATTCAGCTTTGAATTCCTCCCAAAAATTATTTTTTTAATAACTCAAACCCCTAAAAATCTCATTATTCAATCGAAAATCAGACCAAATCAAGTTATATAAATTTTAGAGCTTCTCGGATGGATTCTATGCCTTCTTGATTTCTATTCTTCCCAATGTGAAGCTTGTATCAACGATCTCCACAACTCCCGATAAGATAATCCTATCTGTCTTGGTTTCTCATTATTCCTCCCTTCCTTATCCTTTTTTTGATGTTATTCCTATTATGGGATATATATAGATCATGTATTATCGATATAGACCTAGGATTAATTATCCAGATCTAAATTAGATAGATATTTATTTATTTGATCTTGATTTAGGTTTAAGATTCAGATATCATTCAACATCATTATGCCATTCAATTTTATTATATTTACACTGGGTGATTTTTCATCAATTAATCAAGTCAAATTGTCTATTATTCAAATCTCATAGTCTTTATAACAAATATGTGTATGTAATTGTAGAATTTATAGGGTTATTTTATTAATTGTAATTCTAAAATTAAATTATTTAACGTGTTCAGTTAATTAATTGAGTAATTAGAGATTTGATTAAATAATGAAACTTTGGAATTGGGATAATTAATTGATGAATTAATTATCAAAGTATAGAATTGTGTAATTGGGGATTGTGTATTGTGAGTCAATTATCAAAATGTTTAATTTTTAATTAAGAATAATTAATTTATGAATTAATTATTAGAATATTGAGATTGATGAATATGGATAATTTATTAATGAATTAATTATGGGAATATCCATGATTTGGGATTTCTTTAACTAATTAGTGAAATAATTAATTGGATTGAGGAGATTAATTAATTATATAATTAATTAATGGAATTGATGTGACCAACTAACTGATTAATTAATTGATTGGATTTGCATGACTTGTTAATTGTTGATTTAATTAATGTAGTTGCTATGATTAATTAATTTTTTAATTAATTAATGTGATACATGTGATATATCTGATATATCTGATTGATTGAGAAAATGGGGTGTGAGACATGGATTGATTCTCCGAATACCCACAGTGTTTAAGACATGACTTTCTAGACCCAAGGAATTCATGCAAATTTTATGGGATAGGGACTAATTCTCCAAACACCCATGATGTGTGTGACAGAAACTTATGCTCCAAATACTCACTGGGAACTAGACCTAATGATTTATTCCTAAAATAGTGGCATCAAAATATGGATCTAGTTTGTCGTATCATTAATTGAAATGGAATGGATAATGAAATCATATTTTTTAAATGAATTGTGAATCAATAATGTGAAATGTTTCAGACTCTATCACGATTTGAAGCATGTATTGAGGTTCGGGTTTCCTTGGGAACCTGAGGATTTATGTGGTTAAATAAATAATAAACTATAATGTGATTATTATTTATTTATTCATTTTACTTATTTCTTTATACATATGTATATACAGTTATAGACTATATATTATTTTAGACATTGTTGGTGGTGGATTACTAAGTTGTAATCAAACCCAACATGGGCAGCCTCATTTGTACCCAAATAGAATTCATGGTTGGAGGACAAGATAAGGGAAAAGTTATAGTTTTAGATGGATGATATGGGATAGAGCATGGTTGAGTGAACCAGACATGATTCATGGCCTATTTTGGGGAGACATCAGTTTCTTTATTTTGGGTTTTCAATGAACCATTTGTAACATACTTTAGAATGAAATATTTACTATTCAATATTGATATTGTATTTCCAATTTTAGTCATCATGTGATATTTTCACCATTTTATTTATGGTTATATGATATTCAATTATTGTTTCTTATTTTCCACTAGTGTATTACTCTAATAAAAGTGGTTATATTGTCCCCATGATTGATATTGGTCCCTCATTATGAGTCGGTATCCTATGGAAGATGGGGAGGTGTGCCTGAGGTCATGTGACAAACCAACACGAGGCACTGTGGCATGGCACATGGGATGGGACATTATAAAGTGGTATCAAAGGAGTTTTATTTTATTTTCTTTTCTTTTTTATTACTATTTAGGAATGGTATACATGAGACTATGAAGAGTCAGTCCTTGAACATAAAATCATGCATGGGAGTTGCAATCCCATATATGGGAGGAAACCCAAGTACCCAGGGAGGGATTTTTCTTATCTCTATTTGTTGTTACAGTTGAACATTATTTCACCTTTGGTGATTCACTTGTGGTGTGATGTGATTATTGTTTTAGATATTTTTTGATATATTGAATCATGGCCTGGTAAGGCATGATAATTGAGTATGAATTAATAATTACAATAACTCAGGATTATATTGTGGCATGCATCATTTTAGGCACACATGGGAAAATAGGTTTTTGGTAAGTTTTTGACCTTGAACTGTTTTTTCATTTCTTGTGAAATTGAATTGAAAGTGGTTCCAAATATGAAATTTAAAATGTTAAAATGACAAAATATGGGAATAAATAGGTTTTTAATAGAATGTGAATAATGAGAATGTGTTTATCTTTATTAATTAGGTTTTATTTGTATGACTGTTAAGGGTAGTGATAGTGCCTCGGTTTTGACCATGTGGTGGGGTTTGTGGAAATGACTTGTTGCAACATATTTTTTTTGACATAATTATTCTAATGTTATGAAATTTTTTCTAAGGTGCGTGTGTGGAATTTTAGAGTTATTCATCCATGATAACACTTATTGAGATCATGATAAGAGGTTATGGCTAGAGATGTTCCACTAGAAGTGGAACCTAAGGCACCAATAGTGTCAGGTGAGGAAGCATGAGAGCAGTTTTGAGATAAATTTTGTTGTTTCATATAGATTATGGAAAGAGACCTAGAGTGGGTGTGAGGAGCATGTCCTACCTTACTTGAGAGTTTCAGTCTGAGCACCCTTTGAATTTTACTAGAGAGGGTGGACTTTAGGTATATAAGTTCGGTATTGAATCTATCCAACCTATAATTGATCACTTGGATACTCCTGCTAAAATGAGATTCAGGCCCGCTGCCTATATGTTACATGGTCAGGAAAAGCACTAGTGGGATGTTCAGACTCTGATTGGACAACTAGAGACTATGGAGTGGAAGGAATTTCTAGATAATTTCTTAGAGCACGTTTATCAAGATGATCTGATACACGACATAGCATCTAAGTTCATGAGGTTGACTCAATGGAGTATGTCTATAATGGACTATGTTGTGCATTTTATAGATTTTTAGTGATTTTCTCTAGTGTTGGAAGAAGATGAGGCTACTTAAAAAAATAGTTTCACTACGAACTGAAGTGTGAAATTAAGTCCTAGGTAATATCTTCAGGCTGAAGAAGTTCTTAGAAGTGGTAAATTGGGCTCTCATATTGGATGGGACCTGAAATAGGATTCCTTTGGGAGATATGTGGTTTCTAATAGATGATCAGAAGGTGTGACTTATGAGAGCTAGAAGTTTCATTATGATAACTTTATCCAAAGAAGTGGGACGAAGAGTGGCTAGATAGATGGATCAATTAATTAGGATCTTAACCGATTACTTTGACACTAGTGAGGTAGTTCAGGACACTTTCGTATACATTTCTATAAACCAATGATAGAGTGTTGATCTTGATGAAATATCGGACATCTACAGAGGTTCTTCATAAAATCATGCCATACGGTTAGTGATGGAGGATTTAGACACAGTCAGGGTGTGGGGAGGGGATCTTCTACACCATATCAGACTAGAAGCTGGAGTTTAACTGGTCATATTGGTAGTGGAGGTGGATGTGGTGCTTCTATGAAAGAGTTCTCTTATTAATAAGGTGGTACATCTCATGGGAGATAGACTACAACACAAGGGAGAGGGGTAGGATAGTAGCATGCGGTGCATCATATAGTTGTGGATAGTGTGGTTGGACCATCGATAGTGAGAGTTTCCATTATTGTATATTTATATATTAGATAGTGCCTTATTCAATATGTGTGCCTCTCATTCCTTTATATCTTCAAAAATTGTTAATGTTTTGATCCTGGAAGTGTATTTTTTGAGAGTGGTATTGATGGTAGTTACAATATTGGGAGTACGATATAGAGAGAACTTTTTGTGCAAGGGGTGTTCTCTCGAGATTGGAAAGTATCATTTTCTATGGGATCTTTACATTCTAGAAATGTCAGGATTTGAATTAATCATGTATATGGAATGATTAGTATAATACTGAGATCACATTGATTATTACCATAGGAGAGTAACTTTTACATGTCCTAAGGGTGAAATATCTATTCACCGTGGAGACTGGGATATACAGGCAGGCTGAGCAGGGAAAATTACATAGCACTTGGGAGAGCTCACAACTTGGGTTTCTAGTCAATTGTTGGATGAAATAGGTATGAATTGGATTGTATTCTGACCTTTAGTAGACCAGTTTCAAGATTTGTTTCTAAAGACTTATTACGGTATCCACCTGAGAGTGATTTGGAATTTACTATTAATCTCATGCCTAGATCTAATCCATTTTATTCCACCATATAAAATGGAACTGATAGAGAATAAAGATCTCAAGACTCAATTGGATGATTTGGAAGATAATATATTCATCTATTTGAATATGTCACTTTTAGGTTCTCCATTTTTTTTTCAAAGCTGTCTGGTGGGACTCTACGCTTATGCGCTGATTATCATAAGTTGAACCAGATAACTGTGAATAACTGGTATCCTCGTTGGTGTATCACTGATCTTTTTTACTATTTGAGAGGATCTTATGTCTTTTACAAGATTGACTTGATATTATGGTATAATCAGCTGAGAGTACAAACATATTATATAAAAAATGACTAATTTCATAAGTAGGTATGGCCTTTGTGAGTTCGTCATAATGTCGTTCGGGTTGAGGAACACACCAGTAGTGTTTACTACCTTGATGAACATGATCTTTCATCCCTACATAAAACGGTTTTTGTTAGTGTTTGTTGGTGATATCTTGGTGTAATGAAAAACTCATGATGACCAAGACCAACATCTTGAAATTGTTTCGAGTACACTGAGAGGGAATTAGCTATATGCCAAGCGATTTAAGTGTCAGTTTTGGATTGATCAGGCACACTTTAAGGGTCACGTCATCTCAGAGAAAGGTGTGTCTATAAACCTAGATAATGTACAATAACTGGTTTCTAGGGAGAGGCCCAATAAAAAAATTTATATCCAATGATTTCTGGGTTTAGTGGTTTATTATCTATAGTTCATCCAGGACTTTTCTCGATTGGAAGTGCTACTTGCAGGCTTGACCAAAAAAGGATAAAATATTGCATGGTCGAAAGTATGCGAGAAGGCCTCCCATTATTTAAAGAAGTGTTTAACATCGGCATCGATCATGATCCTACCTAAAGCAGGTGAGAAGTATATAGTGCATTATTACACTTCTGGGACCAGACTCGGAGTTGGGTTGGTGTAGGTAGATTGAGTTGTGGTGTATGGGTCTTAGCTATTAAAGCCATATGAATGGAATTAAACTACACTTGACCATGAGTTTTCTGCAGTGTTTTATGATTTGAAGTGTTAGAAACATTATATTTTAGGAAAAACGTTTACTGTGTATAAAAATCATCCGATCTTGAAGTTTATCTTTTCACAAGAAGAATTGAATATCTAAAAGTGGATATGAGTTGAGTATTAGTAGTTTTTTGATTTCGACCTATCATATACTCCCAGGAAAGGAAACAGTGTGGCTGATTCTTTGAGTAGAAAAACCAAGACTCAGGTAGTTCATGAGTCTACTATTGAGTAGTGAATAATGACTATATTATCAGACATTCATGTTGTGGTACAAGAGATTCAAGTGAAGATGAACCTTGTGTTTGTTTCAGTGGAGTATATAGTTTTTATATAGATTAGATATAGTCATTATGAGGATCTGGAGTGGTTTAACTTGTGGGAAATCCTTGATGGTGGGGACTCACATTCAGATTGGTCCATAAATGAGGATGATATCATCTATGTTAAGAACTAGGGTTTTGTGCCTATGAGCATGCAGGAGGATCTGATGCATGAGTGTCATGCATTAAAATGGGCAGTACATCAAGATGTGAGAAAAATGTATCATGACCTATGATGATAGTTTTTGGGCCAGGCATGAAAAATGAGATAACAAGGTTTTTGACACGATGATACACCTATCATTAGGTGACGATTGAGCATCAACAACCTAGAGGTTGGATACCTCCATTACCCATTATATAGTGGAATTAGAATGACATTACCATGGAATTTGTGGTGGGTATCTTGATTATGCCTCAAAAGAATGTGCTACTTGGGTATTTGTAGACATACTGAAAAAGGGTATCACATTTCATGCCTATATGAGAGACTTTCTCAGCAGATTAGATAACATATTTGTATGTGTGCGAGAAATTCTATATGAATGGAGTTCCATGGACTATAGTTTTATACCACAATTCAATATTTAATTAAAGCTTATGGTAGGGATTATAGAATTTGTTTAGTACAAAACTTTTATTAAGTACATCTTTTCACTCATAGATGATAGGAAGTTAGAGTGTACTATAAATGTGCTTGAGGATATGATGTGACCATGTGTCCTAGACATTAGAGGATCTTGAGATAAGCACCTAACTTTTGTGGATTTCACCTATAATAATAGTCATCAGAATATGATATAGATAGAAGCATATAATGATATTTCTGGTAGGATAAATAGATCACCCTTGTGTTAGATGGAGGTAGGTGAGTAAGAGTTGTTGGGATCGAGTCTCATGTAGGAGACTTTGGAATAGGATTAAATGATTCAGAAAAATATAGCTCTAACTTAGAGTAGATATAAGTTATATTCTGATAGATCTCAAAACCCCCTAGAGTTTGCAGAGGGTGGTCATGTATTCCTTCTGGTGCCACCTAGGTTGGGTCACCACAGGGAAAGTTGGTGTCGAGGTTCATTAGACTATTTGAGGTTGTGTAAAGAATAAGTTCAGTGGCATACCGATTGAATCTTCCATATAAATATTGTTCTATGTATGAAAATTTTCATGTGTCACAACTTCAATGATATCAGATGACTGTTCTCTTGTAATTGAGGTGGATGATGTTAATCTTGATATAGATGCATCATATAAAGAGAATCTGATACGTGTGTTAGATCACAGTGATAAAGTGTTGCAGGGAAAAATCATTCCGATAGTTAATGTATTGTGGAAACATAGACACGTGGAGGAGGAAACCTAGGAAATTTAAGTAGATATATGGGATCAATGGCCGGATCATTTTGAATCATAATTTTAGAGATTTTTGGAAGTGCGGTTTGAGGATGACTTGTTATAAGGTTGGGAGATTGTAAGATCTTGAAAGTTTCTAGATATGTCTCATTCTCACTTACATTATATATTTGGTCTTATATTGAGTACTTTTCATTTGGGTTTTACCTTGGGGTGTGTTTAGGTGAATATTGTGAAAAATTTAAAGAAAGAGGGTTGTGCACAATTTGTTCACGGTTAGAGCAAACCATGCACCCAGCCTAGAAAACCATACAACACTGGATAGTGGATATTTTCATAGTTGGACCATAGTTTTTCAAACCATGAACCCTCTAAGGAGTAACCTTGGAACCCCTAAAAAATATGTGAACAGTTTATGTGCATGGTTAGGGAAAATCTTGCACCCTTCCCAGCATATTGTTCTCGACTTTTAAGTCTACCCAAAAATTAGTTTTTTATTTAGATAAACCCCCTGAAACTCCCACTATTCAACCCAAACTCAGACCAAATCAATTTATCTCAATTATATAGCATCCCGGATGGATTCCAAGCCTTATTAACCTTATTTATTCACAATTTTAATCATAGATTTATGATCTTCACCCCTCATGGTAAGGGCTTCATATCCTGCTTGGATTCTCATTCTTCCTTCCTTGAATCTCTTATTTTTTGGGGGTTTTCTTCCTACATTAGGATATATATAAATCTAGGATTATAGATCTATATATAGATTAAATATATCTTGATTTATTTTATATTGATTTATGTTTTAGAACTGGATCTCGTTAAACAACATTGTGCCGCTCAATTTTAGTGGATCTCTATTTAGTGATTTGTCATCAATGAATCAAGGTTAGTGGTATATTAATCAAATCCCATAGTCTTGATAAAAAATATTTTTATGTGATTATATAATTATAGGGTTTTTTTTAAATTGGAATTCCTAATTTTAATTAATTAATGTGGTCAATTAATTAATCGAGGATTTGGGGATTTGATTGAATAATGAATTTGTGGAATTTGGTTAATTAATTGATTAGTTAATTATACAAGTATTGAATTATGTAATTGGGGATAATGTAATGTGATTTAATTATAGGAGTGTTTAATTATGAATTATGAATAATTAATTATTTAATTAGTTTTTTTAATATTGAGATTGTTGAATAAGGATAATTAATTGATGAATTAATTATGGGAATATTCATGATTATGGATTTAGTGAAATAATTAAAGAATTAATTAATATAATTGAGGAGATTAATTAATAGGTGAATTAATTAATGGAATTGATGTGACCAATTAATTGATGAATTAATTGAAGTGATTTTCAGGACTAATTATTATTTTTTAAATTAAGTAATGAATTTGCTATAACTAATTAATTATTTCATTAATTAATGTGATACATGTGTTATATGTGATATATGTGATTGATTGGGAAAATGGGATGTGGAAATACACTCCAAACACCCATAGGGTCCTAGAAATGGTGTTCTAGACCCAAGGCATGCATGCAAATTGTATGGGATATGGACCTATGCTTTAAATACCCATGCTGTGTGAGATAGGGACTGATGCTGCAAATACTAATGGGTTACTAGACCTAATGATCTATGTCCAAAATAGTGGAATCATACTATGGTTATAATTATCCATATCATTAATTGAAATAAAATTGATATTGAAAGCCTATTTGTTAAATGAATTTTGAATTGATAATTTCAAATGATTCAGACTTTGGCATGGGATGAAGCAGGTATTGAGGGTTAGATGTCCCCAACAACCTGGTGGTTTATGTGGTTAAATAAAAAATAAATGATAATGTCATAACTATTTGTTTTCCATTTTACTTATTTATTTATAAATATTCATACGATGTTATAGACTGGATATTATTTTAGACACCGTTGGTGGAGGCCTATTGAGGTGTACTCACACACTACTCAGGATGCCTGATTGGTACCTGAATAGATTTCATGTTTACTGGAAAGGTTAAGGAAAACATCCCTCTGTTAGATGGATAATATGGTATGGAGTATATATATTGGAACCAGACATGATTTGGGGCTCACTTTGGGTAGTTGTTAGTGTCTATATTTTGGGTTTTCATTAAGACACATGGAATGTACATTAGCATGGCATATGTACTTTTCAGTTTTGACATTGTATTTTTAGTTTTGGTCATCTTATGATACTGGTACTGTTATATTTATGGTTATATGTCATTTAGTTATTTTCTATTATTTTACTCTAGTTTATTACTCGAATAAAATAGGGTATAGTCTACCTTTTATTGATATTAGACTCTCACTACTAGTCAATAGCCTCTGGCGTACGGGGAGGAACACATGAGGTAATGTGGAAGAATGGATCGGGGAACTAAGGCATGGAACCAGGGCCTAAATGTTACACATGTTCACTTATATTTATCATAATAACTATAATTTCATGGGAACTTCTATGGTAAAATCAAGTCTCCAATGAAATTATTATCCCCTTCTCAAGATTTTAATCTTAATCTTACTCATCCAAATATCTTGTCACCATAATAATAAGATTTCTTTAATATAATTATTATACTAAGAATTATTTGTATTAATTTTACAACCCATTTTTATTAATTTCCATAAACTTATAAAAATAAAATAATGTCAATATTGCATGTGCTTGGACAATTGCCTCCACAAAGAATACTTTTTTATTTTTTATTATAGTTTCTCATTATTTATAAAAACATTATAAATTATTGTCTAATATCATAAAAACATAAATATAAAAATATTATTATTATGTTATAATGATATTCTATCAAATTAAAAACCACATTAACCATACTCACCAATCGAGTTAATGTGTGTTCATGTTTGGGTCAGATTAACCGCATATGTGAACAATGATTTAAAATTTGATTATAGATGACTATGGGAAAATGAAAAATAATATAATTATAATATATAAAAAATTAAATATTAGTATATTTTTTGTAGAAATATTTTATTATGTATTTTACTTATTATTAAAGTAATATTTTTGTTTGCTAAAATTACCGAAATAGACTATTATCAATTCGATTTTTACATAACGTAACAAAAAAACCATATGGAAAGAAATAAGAAAATTTTAGATAAATATAATATATTTATTATATAATCCTAAATAATATATCTAAACTGAAAATTTTATCAAATTATGCATAATGATATCAAAATTATGAAACATACGCAAAACAGTTAAAGTCATTAACACCCCAAGGTTATTATACGCTAAAATTAATTATTATACTCATGAAAAATTAATATAATAAGGATTATAAAATGAAAATATTTATGAGTAAGGTTCTTAAATATTTTATTAAGTTAGATATTTTTTAATTAGATTATGTAGTATTTTTATCAACTAAGTAGGGAAATAAGGTAAGTGTTTTCATCACAAACTTCTTTCTTTCAGACATGCTTATGTTATACACCACGTTTTCATCTCAATGGTGTAAAGAATTTACCATTGAAAAATTCGTATCATTTTACTTTTATTTTCATTATATTAAATTTTTTACTTAAATTTCTACCTCTCATATGGTTTTTGATTCCAAAATTACTAAATCCATAAGGGTTTTTCATCTCAGGTTCTCTTCATTGAGACATGTTCTAATGTTATACACCAATTTATTATTTATGTGTTGTATATGCTACCCAATAATTTAATTTAATATAACACATGATTTAATCCATGGTCTTTATATAAATATATTATTTAAAAATTTAAAACTATTTTTTATTCAAAAATTACCAAAGTTGTAATGGGTTTTTGTAACTCAACTCTCTTATTTGGGTCATAATAACTTTTGTTTTTCTATTATCTTCCACAATTTGTATATTATAACCTATTTTGATTTTAGAACGTATTTTCACCTTATTTTATAAGTAAATCATGTTCCACACAAAATTATTATTTCTCAATGAATTTAATGATTCATTAAAATTAATTTTTTGTTAAGAATAATTCCCCATACATTTAATGGATTATCCTTCGATGTCTATATTTTTACATCCAGATAATGTTCTTCAATCCATAGTGTAAAATCAAATTGTTTTTATATCTAATGATAATTTTATTCCCCTTATTTTAGTTTTAAAAAATGTTTTCATTATCCTTTTTAACTAGGTGGGTTTTCAATAATTTTATTTCAAAATGTTCAAAAGGTTTTCCCATTATCTCGAAATGAAATTTTTATTACCCCCTATACATTTTATTTTGAAAATGGTATGTCTATATCAATGTTCAATTATTAATGGTTCATTTTAAAATTAATGGTTTTCAAATTATTTTTACATTACTTCTTTTTGAAATCATTATTTCATTTTGAAAGATCCTGTATTAAAGATTATCTTTAAAAATTAACAATTTTAAAAGTATTTTCACTTCCCTTTTCTAAGAATTTATGTTCTTTTAAAGCCTCATTTATTAAATAGTCTTTTAAAATTACATGTTTTCAATGTATTTTCACTTATCCTTTTTGATAAAATTTATCTATTTTGAAGGATTTTTTATTTTTAACACTTTATATTATGGTTTTCAAAACTCTTATATTTCCTTTAAAAATGTGATTTAATTTTCACTTAGATAATCACAAAAAATTGTGAAAACTTTTGTATTTTAACATATATTTACCCTCTAATATTTATCTTTAATGAACTGATGTTTTAATCACCGTATATATGTATTTATGTTATGATTACTTTTAAAAAATGATAGTTTTTATATCATATGTTTTTTTAAATGTTTTATGAAACCCATTATTTTCTAGGGTTTATTTAGGGGATAATGAGTTTTTTATTTTAAAATGGAATAAAAATGCATGGATTATGAGATGGGTGAGACCTATGTCTCACTCCAATGAATTGGGTAAATACTTATATCTCATGAGATATAAATGTTATATGAATAGTTTTTCAACTAACTAGGTTCACAAATAGTGATTTTAATGACATTTATCTCTACTCGAAATTTTATAAGTGACTGGTTTGGTGGGTAGTCAGGTTCCCAAACATAAGAAATATTGTGTTTATGATTATTCAACTTTATTTCCTATGTTCATGGCTCATGTTATATGATTCATGTTTTATTTTTTCATTCATTGGTATATGTGTGATAATTTGAGACGTTATGTCTATATTTAATTATTATAGTTAACTATTATTGTTTTGTATTATTTTAAATTAGATATTTTTTCCTTATTCATAATTTTCCTTATGATTATTATCTAACCATTATAGCCTTTGTTATGTTATCTCATACTAGGAATTTTAATTCACATGTTTCTTATGTAACCAATCCCTAGGTTTTGAAGAGAATTATATAATACGAGATGTCTAGAAATGGTCTGTAGAATCGTGATTATAGTGAAAATTTCATAAGTGTAATAGAATAATATTTTATGTAGATAATATCCAAGAGAGTAAACAATTATTTCTTTGGATTTTTCAACTATTTATGAGATTTATTATTTACATTTTGATATTAATTTATTATTTAAGTCATGATTCTTTTGGGTTGATTTAGTTTTTATCAGACTAATAATTAGTTTTTTTAGAGATTAGGTTAGTTATTTTTGGAGAGTAGTTTAGTCAAATATGGTGTTAGGGATAAATAACCTTAGAAAAAACCCTAGGGATGAGTCTAAGAATAGGATAATATCTTAAAAGTTTGGTAAAGTCTTGAGTAGATGAATTTACAAGTAATACAACACGGTATGGATACTAAAAATTGATATGGTTTTGGAATAGATTCATATATGGGTAATAATACCAAAAATGAGTTCTTAAAGTATATCATTCCAATAATTATATTTCCTAGTAAATGGTCCCTTACTATTACCCTCCTCCAACGGCCCGAAGGCCTTCAATTTTCTATTATATGATAAAAGCCCCTTTTAGGGATGAATGGGGTGGAAGCCCAAATACATCATGGACATATGACAATACACTCGAAGGAAAAAAGAATAAAACCCAGAAAAACATCATTGAACTGCTCCTCCCCAGAATTTTAACATGAAGAAGCTCTCCACCATTGCAAGGATAATTGGAAAGCAAGTGTCATGTGTCTAGCACATGCCCGATCTGATGGCTAACGTCATACCCTCTCAAACAACCAAATCCAAAAATGCTCTGCAAAGATGAAGTGCCGACTCTGAAAACTCCTCTGAAGTCTATTCATGAAGTCATCTGGATCACAAAAATCCCTCCTTCAAACAAAAAGACATTCAAGAGAGAATACCACCATGTTGCAAGGGACCATTCCACCAAATTAACGCATTAAACATTGATCGATTACCAGATAATCCCATAAATCACCAAACTCACACCATAAGCATCTTAACAAAAACGTTACCAAAACAAAAGGACCTGAAAAAACCACACATAAACACCGAAATAGATCCCTCCCCCTTCGAGAAAATCCAGATCCGTCTTCATGCCACTAGAAGCTCGACGAAGGCAAAACAAAAAGCAACGTCGCGGCCGAGCATCAATTGTCCAAGCAGGTCGGAGCAACAACAATGACTATCCAAGAGGAATCCGGAAACTCACTGACCCAGGTCGAATAACAACAACGTCAACTCACGCCAAAGCTCAACTGTGCCATGCATTTTCCAATCCACATCGATAAGAAGCCGAAGCCGCCAAACAACCCCAAACCAAATAGAACGAGCTGCACCGAGCCGAGCAGAAACCGATGCATCACTGAGCCCCGTCGAAGGAACGACACCACCGAACCTCTCCATAGCCCCGTCATGCCGCACCGAAGCCAAGTCACACCGAGCCAGAGCCAACAAGAAGATGCTGAATCGAGACCTAAACTGACCAAAGGGGGAAATAGGAAGGAAACATAAAGAAACCCTAGCCGCCGCCGCAAGAAGGAGAGATTCCGCTCAGAGGCTTTTCTGGGTTCCCTTACTATGCCCCTGGTGTGACACTCCTTAGGAATATTATTTAGTTAATAATGTTTTATTTATGAACCACTGTGAAAAATGGATTCCTTGGTTTCATAATAAGATTATATTCATAATCATAAGATAACCCATCATAAAGTAACCAGTATACACTAAGATTGATATTGGTTGAACTAAAGGAACTACGGGCTAACATGGAATTGTAAAAGAAAAGGATTTTTTTAAGGTTGGATCACTTTTAAATCTCCCATATTGTTACTTTTTTTACACATGTGAACTTTTTTGTTTTTATTAATGTCTATAACATGATATAACCATGGGTGCATGGGAAAATAAAAATTTTACCTCAAAGAATAACCCATTAAAATTATATATTGAATAATAAACCATATGATTATTCCAAAAAATCTATCATGAAATATGACTAACAATGATAACATATTTTATTCCCTAAGAACACCAAAGAAGATAAATGTAGAGTCTTGTGAAATATCAATTGGAAAATATAAAGAAGAAAAAAAATCAATTTCTTATATGTCAAAAATCCTAGAAGATGCATTAATGGAATTTCCTTAAGGAGACTATGTTATGATTTAGTTGTTGAATAGGGGATCATCGAGAATAAAACTATCATTGGAAAATGAATAGTTCAGTTAATATTACAAAATATGATAGAAATCATCTAAGGTAACCACTAAAATTTTAATGTTATATGCGAAAAGAACCTAGGAATTATCCATGTAAATTCCCTAATCCAAGGATTAGAGAGTGGATATGGATACCTAACCTCCAAGACCTATGTATTAAATAATAACCTATACAATGACTATTTATGAAGAGGATTGTGGCAATTAGGATTCATTTAACATCCACCTTGAACTAGCGAAAGTATTCTTGTTTTATCAAACCTATTTTATCTAGGATGATTTATAATAACATCAAGTCACCACCCTCATTTATTTTAATTATAAGGAAAAAATTTAGTGGCATTATTATTATTTTTGTGGAAATAAACTTTTGAAAAATCATAATATCCACGTCTAGGGAAATTGATATAATTTTCAAAATACAATGGTGGTCCTAAATTTGACCCTATATTAATATTTAAAATAGGGATAAATAGACGAGATATCAATTGTGGCTATCTATTACTACGAGTTCAATGATGGATTATCTAAGAAGAAAACAGAATCCTCTATATGGGACTTAATACCTAGTTATGAGATACATTTCCTTGAAATGGGTAGGGAAAAATAAGGGGTTTCTAGTCTTCCGAGTGATATTGAGTATCATATCTCATTAGAGATAATAACTTATAGATTGAAAAAAAGATCAAAAAAATTAATGTACTCTTGTAAGTAAATTATATTTAAATTTAGAGGATGTAATTTTTTATGGGGTAGAATATAATGACCCAAGATTTTGGATTCGTTAAAATGAATACTATGTTCAATAACATTTTTCATATTCAACACACAACATAAAAATATAAAAACAAATTATTAATAAATTATTAATAAATCAATAATATAACATTAATATTATATACCATTAATATATATTAACACTATTGGATAAATAATTAATAAGAGTTAATATTAAAAAAGGTTTTTTTAATTAAACCTATTTTATTTATATTATACGTTCTTCCAAAAAATGAATTTACATATTTTAAATTTTAAATTTTATAAAATAAAATTCTTTTTTGAACTCCCCTCATGAAAATTTACTTTGTTTTAATTTTTAATTTTTCTCTATAGAGATTTATTTTTAGTTGAAAATATAGTTTTTAGAAAAATAATAATTTTTATGATTTAATCACTATGTGAACCTATCCTGAAGGTTTTAAAAAAAATTAAGTAATAAAATATTTATTTAACTTATAAAATATGCATATTTTTATTTTATTTGAGCTTATAAATATTATTTCCAACATTTTTAGAACAAAAAAAATCAGTTTAACTAAAATGGATTTTGGTATTCTATTTGAATGAATTATGTTCATGGTGAGATTTGGTTATAGATTTCCATGAAATAATAATACCTTTCAAACTATTTTTAATAAATTAATTTATTTCATTAAATTTGTTAATAATTATAATTTTATCTTATATATAAATTTAACGTTGAAAATATCATTTTTCTAAAACCTACATTATGCGATTAAGTGTGTTTATTTTAAAAGTAATTTTTCACACATTTAGATATTTTATATCAAAAAATGATTTGAAAATTTAAAATAAGAAGGTTTTAATTATGTAATAAATAAAATTTTAATTTTATACATCAAAATCAAGTACTAGGGTTATAAAATGGATACCTTGTTAAAAAGAAAAAATATTAAAAAGTATTTTACTAAGAAGAAGTAGCCGGAAAAGGATTAAAACATGTTTTGGAATAAGTTTTTAAGAATATGTTTGAAATTATATTATCCCAAATGCCACATTTTTTAACTTTTGACTTATTTACCCTTCAATATTGTCTTTTTATTATTAAAAAATGGAGAGTGTTTCCAAAAGTGTCATTTTATCCTCTTATAAAAGGATATAACTTCATCCATTTCAAAAATACAATTATCATTATAATTACTCATTAAAACTATTTAATTTTACTCAAACTAGAAACCTATACCACGAACTTAATACATAGTTCACTCATAGTAATCCTATGACCTTTAATTTCAATGAAACTTCCAAGGAAAAATTATGTCTCCAACGTAAGTAATATCTCCTTCTTAAGCTTTTATTCTTAATACTACTCTTCCAAATATCTTATCGAAAAAATAATAAGATGAATTTAGTTTCATTATTATACTGAGATGTTTTTAATTTAATGGAAATACCCTTTAGTTATTCATTTCTAATAACTAATAAAAACAAACGAGTGTCGATCGTGCGTGTGCGCGGACTACCACCTATACAAAGAGTTGTTTTTTATTTTTCTTATAGTTTTTCATTATTTATACAAAAATAAAAACCATTATGGATTACTATCAAAATAATTTAAAATTATATCATTATGAATATTTTATAATTATACTACATTAAAATAAACACCTCTTTAACCTTAATCTCTTAACCGGGTTAAAGAATTTTTAGGATTGATTCGGTTTATCCACCTATGTGAAAAATGATTTAAAATATGATTATGGATAACTATGGGTACATGAAAAATAATATCATTATTATATATTGAGAAAAATAATTACTAGTATATTTTTATGGAAATTATATTTTAAGTATTTAAGTTATTCTTAAACTAACATTTTTCTTCGCTAGAATTACTAAAATAGTCATCATCAACTCGATTTTAACATAAAAGAATCAAAATACATGTACAATGAAATAATAAAATTATAAATAAATATAATTTATATATTATAGAATCATAAAAGGTATATAAATAAAAAAATTTGTGCCAAATAATGGGTAATGATATCAATATTATTAAACTTGTTCACAATAGTTAATGTTATTTGAACATGATGGTCATAAAACGCTATAACTAATTAATTTACTCATGGTAAATAATTATAATTAGTATTAAAAAATAAGTCAGGATTTTAGTAATTTTATAAAATATATAATTATGTTACCTATATTTGTTTGAGATTAAGTTATAATGTGATCAACTAAGTGAGGAAACAAGGTAAGGGATCCAACATAAACTGTTATATTTAAGACATAATTATATTATACACCATGTTTTCATATCAATATTGTAATATTTACACTTTGTCATAGTTTTTTCATGGTTATTTTATTCTCAGGATATGAATTTTTTTTTAAATTTTTTACCACTCATGATGTTTTTTTCAAAATTTAGAAAATCCATAGAGGTTTTTTAAATCAACTTCTCTTCATTGAGACGTGTTTTAATTTTATTTCCCAATTTCTTATTCATATGGTGTATTGACTTTTAAATAATTTATTTTGAATTAATACATGATTTAATCCATGGTATTAATAGAAAAATGTGATTTTTCAATCCTCCAGAGAAAGTTGATTCAAAAATTATTAAATTTGTAAAGGTTTTTTTTACTCAATTTTATTCTTTAGATAATAATCACTCATATTTGTATATTATTTATCAAAGTTGATTTATTCTAACCTATAATAATTTAATGTTGTTTTTCAAACTTTTTTTTGTTGATATCATGTTTCACACCAAATTATTATTTCATAATGATTTTAAATTTTTATTAAAATAAATTTGGTTAAGAATAATTCCCTTAACTTTTAATGGGTTTCTCTTCCATTTACATATTTTTTCTTCCCACCAATGTTCTATTATATAGTGGAAACTCAATTTTTTATATATAATGATCATTTTATTCTCCTTATTTAATTTAAATTAAATTTTTTCTTTATCCTTTTTAACATGTTGGGGTTTCAACAAGGTTATTTAAAAATGATAAAAATGTTTTTTCATCCTTTAAAAATTAATGTTTTATCATCCACACTACATTTTTTTAAACATTATGTATTTTCATGGTTACATTATTAACGATTATTTTTAAAGGTAAATGTTTTAAAAAAAATCACTTCCCAATTTTAAAAAATTAATTGTTTTTTTAAATTTACATTATTTAATATTAATTTTAAAAAGTTAATGATTTCAAATACTTTTCACTTCTATTTTTCAACACTTTATATATTTTTAAAGTGTAATTTAATAAATATTATTTTAAAATATATGTATTCAAGATATTTTCACATTTCATTTTGGATAACCATTCTATATTTTCAATGATTTTTAATTTTTAATTATTTGTATTAATGTTTTCATAAGCCTTATCTTTCCCTTCACAAAAAAGTTTTTAATTGTAATTTAAAATTTAATGTTTTAAAAGGTTTTTTGATAAAAATTTTATTCTCACATCTATTTACCCTCCAAGGTTTTTCTTTTAGGAAGTGATGTTTGGATCACCCGATATATGTTATTATGATTTGATTCCTTTTAAAAATGAGATTTTTTTCTCCTATTATTTCTAATTTTAGGTGGTGTGATGTTTTTTAATGTTTTAAGAAACCTATCCATTTTACATGGGTTATTTATGAGATGATTAATGTTTTATTTTCAAGTGGTATACAAATATATAGATTATGAGATGGTTGTTACATATATATTAATTCAATGAATTGGTTGAAGTATTATATATCATGACATATCAATTTTATGTGAATGGGTTAACAAGTATTTAGGTTCACAAAGGGTGAGTCTGATAGTATTTATCTATTCTGAAAATTTCATGAGGGAATACATTAGCTGGGCTCACAAAGATAAGAAATATTATGTTGATTATTGTTCTACTTTATTTCCAACACTCATGGATCATGTTATATATTTCATATTTTATATTCTCATTCCATGGTAAGATTTTTATCATTGAGATGTTATATCTATTTTTCATCCTTATGGTTAACTATTATTGTTTTATGTTCTTTTAAATAAAATAGTGTTCCATATTAATGATTTTCCTTGTTATTATGATATAACAATTATATCTTTTATTGTTATCCCTTACATAAAATTTGAGCTCACCCATTTCTTATATTTATAATAATTAGGTTATGAAGAGGATTGTATCATGTGAGATGTCTAGAATGGTTCTAGAGGAACATGATTATGGATAAATGATCACATGTGTAGTAAAATGTGATATTTATATATATAATATCCAATACACTAAAACTTTTGGTATTTGGGGTTTGATACTATTTGTGAGATGTACTATTTAAATTTTGGGATTGATTTAATTTTTATGTCCTAATTGTATTTGGAAACTTTATATTAAAAGGTGATTCTATAATTTTTGGATGATTAAATATTTAGGTTGAGTGCACATTATGATTTTAGGAGGCAGCGAACTACATGTTTTCAGGGAGATCCATCCCCTAAGTTGTAGTGGACTGACATGAGTCGATGATTCAAGTATTATTCTTGGTTAGTACCACTATCAATGCTATGGTGATCCTAGTAGTGATCCATCTCTATGGATCTGTAGGGTGGTGGTGGAGCCTAGAGGCCCATATTTATGATGAGGTGAATCTTCCATGAGTATATTTCAAGAACATATTCAAAGAGGAGTATTTTATAATGAATATGTGAGATTAACTTATTTGGGAGCATTAATGGATCATTGTGATAATTTCATAGTATTTAATTAGTTTCACTGAATCTTGTAATACTCCATTGACATGATCTGTGATGGATACATTAAACAATGAGACTTTGAGTGAGGAATTCACCAAGACATTGGGGTTGTTGTGGTACCTATTATCATCCCCTCCTATGTTGGGGTACTTGAGAGTGCCCTTGTGGTTGAGATTTTTATATCATAAGGCTTCCTAGAGGAGAGATACACTTGTAGAAACCATTCAAAATAGTCATCAACCACAATTAATAAGAAATAGGTAAGTGGTGCATGACATGAGATATTACCACATGTGAAGAGTTATATAGTGTAGGGAACCTGAAGGGGATTGTGACAGCTAGGAAGTAGGAGGTGTTACAGTTGTAAGGGTTTGGGATATATCACTTAGAATTTCCTGACCTAATAAGTGGAAAAAAACATGGATATAGTTTATTGATCACTAAGGTAGTGGTAGTTTTGTCATTTGGTATGTACATAGGGAGGATGATATGGAATAGGATCTATGATAGCTATAGAGGTTGTCAATATTTGGATCTACTACCACCTACAGGTGGTCCACACCAGGATCAAGGAGTTGGCATTTAGGGACATAGACAGTTATATGTTGTGGAGCCTTTTGACCATGAGGATCTCGATGCGGTTTGAAGTATGATTTTTTTCATCCCAACATTAGACTCAATTTTTATTAGATCAAGATCAATACACTATTTCCTTGATTCATCCCTTGTTTAAGATCAGTAGATCATATAGTTCAACTATTATGGATAATGACACCTATTAATGGAGATTATATTGTCACACTTATCTTTTGATAGTGTAATCTAAATCTTGAAGTAGATAGCTTTACATGTGATCTCTTTGTAGTATTAATGAGACCCTATTACGTCATTATCAATATGAACTTGTTGTGAGTCATCTACTCTTAGATTTACTATTACTAATGGATTGTGTGGTATCTTCGAGATGAAGGGGAAATATTATCCTTCATTTTCAAGAAGGAATTTTAGGAAAATAAGGTGAGGCCCATGTACAGGAGGTTGTAGCTGATATCTCATCAATTAGGTAGTATGACCCTATGATAAATGGATGCTATGAGACTATACCTTCCAACAGTTATGGAGGATTATGAGGACTCCCTCCCAGAGGAAGTGTTAGGTTTTACACACCCTTATGAGATAACTTTCTCCAATGATTTTCACTCAAAGAAAAATTTTATATTTTTAGTACCACATCCGATGGACCATTCAGAGTTGTGAGGGATGGGGATATATTTGGAGGATATGTGGAGTAAAATATTCATCATAACTAGTGTGTCCTCATGGTAATCCCTGATGTTTTTCACCAAAAAGGTGTATAGGATCTTGGGGATATTTTAATATTATCATCACTTGAATTAGGTGACTATAATGAATAAATATCCACTCATGAGGATTGATGCCCACTATGTCTATATAAAAGGGGAGAAGTGGTTCTCAAAGATTGACCTCAGTTTGGGTTATCCCCAGCTTTGAATACAGGAGGAGAACATAATAAAGATGGAATTTTTAGGTTACTGCAATCATTGTGATTACAAATTGATGACCTTGAACTTGAATAATTATCTAGTAGTGGTAATGGGGTTCATGAATCAGATCTTTTTTATTTAATAAAGTGATTCATCACTATCTTCAACTATGAAATCCTTGTATACTCAATATTAGAGGCAGAGAATACAAGATACTTTAGGATGGTGTTGTGCATACTCTAATATCACATGTTACATGGGAGTATCTTATCATTTTAGTTATGGATTTTATTGTTCCACTTATTGGGACATGTCATCTTAGAGGAAGGAGTCAGTTTTGAGCTAGCAAAGATCGAGGTAGTGCTTGCCTAGGAGCCACCCAATAGTGTGAGAGAGGTGAGAAGATTCCTTTTATTGACTAATTGTTGTCAAAGATTCATTCCTTGTTTTAATATGATCATGGAACCGTTTTCTATCTTGATCTATAAGAGGTGTACTTTCATGTGTATGGATAAATTGTAATGGGATTTTGTGGAGTTTTAGCATATATTGATGACCACCCTCATATTGATACTACCAGAGGAGCATGTTGAGTATATGGTGTTATGTGATGATTTTGAAGCTAGGATTTCATGTTTATTAATAAATATGAAGGAGGTGATTTCTTATGGGTCCTGATAGTTAAGACCCCATGAGAAGATCTATGCAAACCATGGTTTAGATCTGGTAGTAGTGGTGTTCTCCCTGAAAACTTCGAGACACTGCTTTCTAGGAGAGATATTATTCATCAATTCTAATAATAAGTGTATCGGGTATATATTATCTCAGATGGATCTCAAATTGAGACAAACACAATGGATGGAGTTTTTATAGGACTATGACTTCAAGTTTGTATACACTCCCATGAAAGGGAATTCTATTGAAGATTCATTCCGAAACAAATTTTATTCATAGTTACTGGGTGAGGCATCAAAGTAGTTAGCCTCATTACAGAATTCCTTTATTGAAGAGGGAGGATCAGCATACCTCTGATTGATGGTTTTGACCTCTACACTTCTTCACTTTAGGGATTAACATATTATAGATATATATTTGTAGGTACTTCATGATTAGATATTACCGAGACATTCTCCTAATAGATTTTTTGAAGGTGAGTAGCATGTCATCTTCTTCAAATGATAAATGACGATACTAGTCTCAATATAAGTGGAGGTTCTGAGAGAGTTCTATAAATCCCCCTTAGTGTTATATTCTAGAGTAAAAAAAAGATGTATTAGGATATTTGTAATCAGTTTTTGTGGATGGGTATAAATAGTTGTATGGTTGAGTTTGTCACTTATTATCACACCTACCTACTAGTAAAGGTGGAGAACCCGGTTCCAACAGATTTTCCTCAATCCCTCGAGGTATAATAATAGACGTGGGATGGTATATCCATAAAATTTTAGATTGGAATTTCATAATCTTTGAAAATTCATGATTCTATCTAGGAGATCATTGACTGACTCACAAAGTAGACCCACTTCCTTACCATCCGAAAGTAGAGTTCAATATAGATATCATGATGCTTGTATGTGTAGAAGATAGTCTAGATTCATGGATCCACTTAAATTATTGTTTTATATCATGATGAAGGATTCACATCCCTATTGGGATATGATTATAGGAAGCCTTTGGGACTTATTTATAGATGATCATAAAATCCCCCCCAAATGGATAGACAAACAAAGAGGGTTATTCAGGTTTTGTGGAACATGCTTCATGCTTGCATGTTGGATTTTGACAGGAGGTGGAAGGACTACCTACCCTTTTTGTAGTTTTCATTCCACAATAGTTACCAAATCCTTATTTTTACGGATCATTATTATTAATTGCATGGGAGACCCAACAGGTCACCCTTGTGCTAGTAAGATTTAGTATTTTCAATAATTATGGGCCCAAATATTGTTTGAGATACTATAGAGAAGGTTTAGATTATCCAAGAGTTGATAAGGACTTCCGAGATTGATCACAAGTCCTATATGGACTGAAGAAGTAGGACATTGGAGTAAAGAATGGGGGGTCATGTTTTCTATAAGGTATCACCCCTCTAAGGATTGTAGATATTTGGATAGGGAGGAAATTTATATTTGAGATTTATCAGTAATTTCTAGATACATTTTAGGTTTAGTTAGGTGGTATACTATTTATCTTCATCTCTGTAGTTATATTGGGTGAATGATTCCTTCCATATGTCATAGTTAAGGAGTTACATGCATGAACCACTGCACATTATTAACTTGGGTGGGTTATAAGGAGAACCAGATAAAATATAAGTAAACACACCTATTTGGGTGTTTTTTTTCATTTTAAGATAAAAATACTCAATGGTGGGTAGAGTATACTGAATCAGATTTTATTATTTAACCATTAAAAATATTTAAAAAATATTTTAAAAAATTAGTTGGAAAGTTAGTGTGATGTTCCAACCCCCATTGGGTCTCAATTTTGATATATTAAAAATACCAAATATAATATATCATGCACACACATTATTTAATTAATAATGGAATATATCTCTACTTAAGTTTAAATAGGAAAACTAAGGCCACCATCGAATATGGAATGTGTGTTTTACCCTATGTGTGATATACTTTTTTCATCATATGTTTTGGTAGAGTGATGTCTGGGTGGATTAATTGGTAATAAAATTATTTAATGAATTTATTATCGAAGTAATTCCTCTTCCCTATCCAACCTCAATTTAACTTGTGTTATAGCCCATATCTAGGGTTATCAATATAAAAATATATATTTTAAATGTGTGTTAGAGTAGATCACATTGGAGGATGAATGTAGGATAATGAATTGATAATCAAAGTTCCATGAATTCATCAAAACCTTCCTAAGTGATAATGTTATTCAACAATAATAATTTTATGAAACATGTTCTTCTTCAGTGATCGATCTAACAATGAGGTAGAGATTTTTTTTATATTTTCACTAATTCTTGAAATTTTTATCAACATGGATAACTCCCATGTAATTTAATATATTGTTCATCATTTTATGACCAATGGTAGTTATGTTTTAATTCCTAGAATGGGAATTATCAATTTTTCTATTGATTACTACAAATCCTCCCTTAATTCCTCTATTTCCATTAATGAATGTTGACCAATTCTAATATACCCAACATCAATTCTTTACTTTTATGTTTATTGGATTTCCCTCTCCATTCTATGTGTGTTTTTCACCGGTATTTGATTGACTGGTTATTTGACCGATTCCAAGAATCCTTTTGATTTTGCGATTGTTCTTTGGGTTTAGTGGATAATTATTGCAAATTCAAAATCATGATTTGTGTTGTAGTGGATGATCAATGAGAATTAAAAAGGCCTGGGGTAGGATTGGGGATGATGGTTTTCATGTTTCAGGATTCATGGGGTGATTTTCTTCAATGGGGATTATTCTTCCATTGAGTGGTGATCAAAAAGTCAGTTTCCAACAATGTAGGACCTTTGGATGGTGTGTTAGATAGTGAAACAAGTGATATCATAGGTTGTTTCAATGAAAATTTAATGAATATAGAATATGGGTGAAAATAAAAAATATAGAGTAAATCCAAATACATAGTGTGTATATTTGATTAACACACACCGTGTAGATTTATTGGTACTAAATACTAGGTTTTGAAGGAGATAAATATCACATAGCCATTTATGTTACTAATATTTCATGTGACCCATGATCTCCAGCTCAATGTGTTGCAGATTACATTTCTAGGAACCATGTGACACCTAGCTATCCGAACTCAGTGTGCATTGGTATACATGACCTGAAACCCATGTGAGCCCATAAACTATGTGTGACAGGTCACACTACATGTACGTTTCAGAGTACATGACTGGGAAAAAATCGAACATGATCACATGCCAAGTTAAACATCTACATGTCATGCCTAACACTGATATTCGATGTATATATATAATTACACATCATTTGGGAAATAATTATACACCTATAACATAGACGTAGGGTAATATTCCATGTACCGTATTGAACACATAATGTACATTCCTTTAGAATAAGATATCACCTTTCTAATGTCCCTTAGGATTAGAATTCCATGTGTAACATAATGGTGGAATTACTTCCAGAGACAGAGGTTGGGACTAAAGTTAGGTGATCTTGATTAACCATTGGAATTCAAAAACAAGGTTTCGATTTAAGATACTATTAGTGAGTAGTAAACCACCCTATTTAGAGAGTCATCAGGGTGTGGTAACCTATTACCATCCCTATATAGGGTTAGCAACCCCCCCCCATTGTATTGTAGTGTGGGATCCTCTTACTATGGATCTGATAGGTTCTAGGGAACCTCCCACCATACAGGGTGAGGGATATTCTATGGGGTTTAGAATACCCCTTGTCTAATAAGCTCAAATAGGTAATGATATCCTCCAATATATTCAATACCCCATCTACACTACTAGGGTTAGAGGATCCTCCATCGCGTTTAAGTCCCCCTATACATGTCTAGGGGTGCCGGATCCTCCTCTGGGGTTAGGTCTCCCCAATGGGATTGTTGTATGGGATCCCCAATTATTGTAATATAGAGATTATGTGAGTTGAAGTATTAAATGATCTAGAGATCTTGAAAATCATTCAAAATTATTGGGATGGTTGTGGAGATAAAAACCATACATTGTTCCTTGTGTACTTTTTATAATAATATCTTGATAATCATCTTGTTTAGCCTCATTGTCATTGTGATTTTGAGATAACTCTCTATTGATCCTTTATATATGGTGATTTTGGGGTGTCTTTCTAGGGATGTATATACTCAACCCTAATTGGGTTCTTCCTGCATGTGTCATATCATATATAGAATATATTATATTTGATAGAGTCTTAGGTAGACCATGAATGGGTATAGCACAGATTTACTTGGTAGCACATACAAATTGTTTGTGGAGGTTACTTTTGGAGACAATTACCCATGGTTATTATTTCAAATTCCATTTCTTGTTGGTGGGATAATATTTTTTTCCTTTTATAATTTGGTTACCAAGATTTAAACTCTATTATGGGATATTAGTGGTTTGTGAATTCATTATTTTTCTACTAGTTGTTTACTATACAACATTACATTATGGATGTTGGGATGTGTGCATGGGTACTAGCACGTTAATATATGTGATATGAATACTTGGTTCTATTCACCGGTCCTTGACCTATTAGAGATAGGCTTGGGATGTCACACATAGCATACTACTTTCTATGAGGTCCCTAGTAGGTCAGGTCATTTCAGTTCTCCCTGTGATTTCAATTGAAAAGTTCTTACATGAAGCATGACGATCAATCGACAAGGTGGTCCTCTCCTTACCAACTCTTCAGAAATCAATAACCATGGGGGTACTACACATAGAAACCAATCCAACAACCATGTTGGTTCACCATAGGTTGTATTTTTTAGAGGTATTACCTATGATAGAACATTGAAGTATATTAGATATTCCCCCCAATGATTATGAATCAGAAATATACTATAGAGGCCATATCCATTGTTATCATTGTAAAGGACCTCCCTATAAAAATTTATACTTTTGGATTAATATTCCTCATATGTTGAAGCTATATTGACGTTTCACTCATTTTCATAAGCACATGAGAAGTTGAAGATGGAAACACAAGTTGTGTCTCTATTAATCAGCAATATCTCCTCCCTGTTAAAAGGCAGTACAATGTGACTATAATTATCTGCTCCAAACATAGATCGTGTACTCATAGTTGTGACTAGGATTAATATAAATGATCATACACATATTTACATATTATAGGAGAAATTAAATGTATAGTAAAATTTTATTGAAGAACATATCATAGAGGATGAAGTGAGATCTTTGGTCTTGTGGAAAAAGTTGGTTGAGGACAGAATAACAGTCACGTTCTAGTCTATGGGCACTCCTCAGTATGTAATTCTAGAGGTGCTAAAATATGAATACATACCCTATAATCATTATATATTATATGAAATTATCTATCACATAAATATCATATATATGCCTTATGATGAGAACTTTAACAATATCAAGATGATAGATGAGCTTGGATGCAAGGTCAACCTAGCCGCCATCTTAGTGGATCAATGTCTAGAGCCATGGAATGGATCTTGTGTCACTAACATGTTTGGATCTGTAGTTTTGGGATTCTCCACAAAATAATTTTTAATACACCTCTTAACATCATATCATAAAGTGGTCATATAAAATTCTATTTATTTTACTCCACTTAGAAACCAATAAGGTTCATTGAAATGATTGACCTGCAATGTCATTAATTCAAGTTATGCATCATGAAAAAATTTCATATATTCTAATTTTTAGGTCCAAAAATGTATCACCAATACTAAATCCTAGAAATGATGTACTTTGTAGGGGAAATACATCAATATGCTCTTGAATTAGGCTACTAATAAGGTCAAGCATATATTCTATTTTAGAAAAATGAAATCTACAATTGAAAAAGAATCCTTGATGGTGAGAATTTATCACCTTAAAAAGAAACCACATATAACTCATTCTATTATATATACTTGAAAGGATCATGTGACTATGATAATAGTTCCCTCAGTGTTAGTATGGGAGAATCCATATCCCATAGGGAAGGGGAAAATTCTACAAACACCATTACACCCAAAATTATAGAATCTAAAGTGGGGTAAGGAATAATGGTAGAAGAGTGTAGTAAAATCCAACCCAAATAAATGGGGTCATTATAACATTCACCTCCTCAAAAAATAAACAAAATCAAGCATGAAAGTATATTTGAAAAAAAAACTCCCACATTTCCTTCAAATTTATGATTTTTCTCCTTCACTGGTACTACATTTAGTTAAATATATAAGGGACACCCTTAGGTTTACCTTCAATAAACAGTCTATGGGGGATCATTTAGAAGAAAATAGAAACCTCATAATAAAAAAAAACATCTATAAAAATAGGTATAAATGAGGTTCAAGGTCTATCCCTTAAAATATATTTAGTGTATGATAAATCATCATACTATCCTATTGCAGAATATGATATGATCCTTCATTCCAAATTCAGATTACTGAATTTCATTAATGTTAACCCTGAAGATAAAAAAGAAAATGACACAAATATAGATACATGTGACAAAGAGACTCATATTTTAAATAAAGTGGACTACTAAATATGTGAATAAGTTGTGTGAACTCGACATCATAGGAATGAATATGATTATAAATCCCTTTTATCATCCATCTAATGCCTACTCAGAAAGCTTTAGTTAAAGATAATGGTAAGGGTGTGGCTAGATCAATAACCCACCAACAACCTGAATAAGCTAAGCCCATTTGTACTGATCTTTAAATTTCCAAAAATGAAATTGTTTTATAAAAATGAGGAAAATCAGCATTCAAATACTTAGAGTAAATATACTAATTTTGTGAAACCCAAAATCCAAGTCCAATATATATCCTCTGGTGAATCTCCTTCAATAGGAAGGAACCAATTAAATATAAAGGTCAGGATCTAGTCATCCAGCTAACTCAAGGTTTGGAGAGCCTATATATTTACCCCTAATGATCATGGACTATCATGAATTCCCTCCCCTAGGGAAATAATAGCCACCATTTCAAATGAGTAACCCTAGACTAACTCATGCTAGTTATTAGTAGTAGACACAGGTGAGCCAACCCTATCTGGTTCTTCCAACTACATCCACTAGGGCACCATCATCGGTGATATTGATACTAGAGATCCTTGATTCTATTAAGTCCCTTGATGATCAAATAGAATCCATGGAAGGGAGATACAAACCAGTTCAATTATATTAGACATGATATCTTGAGTATGTGGATTTAAATCATCCTATACCCAGCTTTAAGAATCCAACATTATAGATATTTAATGTAATGGGAGATTTATAGTATCACCTCATGCATTTTTCATCTTGATACAACCCCATAATGGGAATGCCCAAGAAATTGGTGGAGACAAAGATCAAGTGATTCACACAATCCATCGAAGGACTAGCATTCATCTGATACAACTACCAACCAGTTAGGTTTCCTTTCTATTGGGAAGATATTTGATAGTAATTATATAGAGACCTGGTTTTTTCCCATGTATGATTTTGAAATAATTATATTTATATTTCCAGAGATAGGCACAGAGAAGGTGTGTGATTTAGTGTCCCAAAGTTTTTATTCCAGAACAAGGTATTCACATTAGGCGTGATATAAAAAGGGTCAGCGCGAAGCGTCCAGACTCCTTACTCATTGGTGTTATGTTAAATGAATTAATTAATTACTAAATTTATTTATTTATTCATTTTTTACCTAGATTAAATGTTTATAAATATATAGTCATGTAAAAGTTACCAAGGTTTTCCCCATAATCTTGGAATCTCCAATGAATATCTCCTTCCTCCTATCATTACCATATCACCTTGTATGGAAAGAAAACATTGGATCAGATCAGATCCATATGAAACGAATACAATGGATCATCTTGATCATTAGATGACACATTATTCATCAAAAAAATGATACATAATTACGGTAAAATACCTAAAATGGTGTTTTGACAAACTTTTTATTAAATATTTTGAGTGCATTGACCCCTTCTATCGATTTTTTCCAACTTACAACCACTTCATGCACCCAGTACCAATTAATTTGATTATCTTAATTTTTTTCTAACCTCGATTTCTCTTTCTTGATCGTTGTCCAAGAACGCTTTTCCAGTAATGTTTAAAACTTGTTTCTTGTAATTTTACCCCTTTTTTCTTTATTTTCATCTCTCTTTGGACCTTGAGTTCCCGGTTTGATAATTGCTGAGGGGTATCGAGCCTGATCAGATCCTAGAATTCATATCGGTTTTGTGAATGAGGAGTGGATCAATGATCTTAGAATAGATATGTACTGTTTTCAGTTATGGATCTTTGTTTTAGTGATTCAATATCCAGTAATTAAAGGAATAAGGGGAGGTGGTGTGTGGTACATTTGACAGACATCCGACAAACCTACAGATCCTATTTATGGTGGGCGGAGGCCAAAATATATGAACCACGAATAGATCTTCCATTTCTAGTAATATATAGGCTGAAATCAATGTAAGAACATATATATTCTTATGTGGATCATAGATATGGTTTTCTATGAAAACCTAACTACACGTTGTTCACAAGGATGAATAAATAACATGTATCCCCTCAATAGTGGAAGCTAGGGTTTTAGAAAACTTATGGATGAATTGGTTTGTAAGCTACCCTCACACACCATGTACCCCTTTCCTGGATGGGAACCCATGTGATGGATCACACAAGAATGAAACTGTATGGAAGAACATGACTAGTTACACGAGTGAGTACTCTAGTAAACAAACACAGAGTCCAATACATGGACACGACCAAACGACATGAACCAACACTAGTTATCTTGGAAACACCATGTAGTCCACCTACATGAAGTTCACTACTACATGGGATGGAGATATCTGTTTTCCAAGGACATGAATATGTGGTGGAGCGGGACCACATGAGGTGTGGGTACCCTCACACACTGTGTCCCCCTTTACCTCCTTTGAGTATACTTCAATAATATGTATCTCCTTTGTTTGAACACAAATTTTTGCCCACAAGTGTCCTATACTATGTATTTTTTCATGTAAAACAAGATGGTTCCATAATTTTTGGATATGTTGATATGATGTGAAAGGTTCTAGGAAAGGAACACATGGAGGTGTTTCCCGATGATGGTAGTGATCAAGAAAAATCACCAAGGACTACCATGTGGAACCCCTTGTTGTATCAAGGAGTGTGTCCTCTACTTTTGAGTAGATCCCCCTACTGGGTAGGGCATGGGTCCTTAATGATACAGTGGAACCCCCAATTGGAATGGGCGTGGGTCCTCTACCTTATCTAGTGGAACCCCCTATTGTACTATGGCGTGGGTCCTCAACTTCCAAGTGAACCCCCTATTTGATAGGAACCGAGTCCTTGATGACTAGAGTGGAACACCCCCCCATCAACATGGGTGTGGGTCCTTTACCTTATCGAGTAGAACCCCCCCCATAAAAGTGGGTACAGGTCCTTATGACACTAGAGTGTAACCCCCCCCATTAATATGGGTGTAGGTCCTCTACAGATACTATCGAGTTATACCCTCCTACAGGGCTGGGTAGTTGAGTTCCTTGATGACAATTAGAGTGGGACCCTCCTTTTTTACTAGGACATGGGTTCCCTACCAAGATTTTTCCCCTAGACTATTCGGCATAGTGATGAGGTGTGGATTGACTTGGATGATTACTTATGGGAAGAAATGTAAGAGGTTGGGAATCATTGATAAAATTTTGTAACATTTGGATACTCTTCTTATTAGTCTAATATGTGATATGGAGATCCTCATACTCTCTCATTTGGGTTTAGTTTTACTGAGTATATATGTATATCCTTTCGTATACACACCTTGAATTTGGTTACTCTTCTTCCAGAAGAGGTGAAGACATGTGGGGTATGCCATTTTTTTTGTTTAGATTCTCATGCTTGTAAGAGTATAATTTCTTGATATATGTGGAGAAGAGTTTATGGGTAGTTCATATACTTACCGTGTTTCTCCCCTTGTGTTTGTACAAGCATAATTTCACTATTTATTTTGTTGAGTTGTTCCCTTTGATTGTATCTTGAATATACTATCTTTATTTACATATTGTATCTCTTACTACTCCCCCTTTAGATTTTTGGTTGTTTTTCTAGGTATGTATATACTCACCCCTACATGGTCTTTTATCACATGTGTCATGTATTAGGTAGACAATTGACAAGTCAACTATGACTACAGAGGATATTAGGGATTTTAGGGGCTTGGACAACGTGCAGTGGTCATAGCATTGGATTTAGGGTCTTTGATCTCTAACCAAATTTAATTTTCCAATTTCTATTAGGATGGGAAACATTTCTAGTTGGGGGTGTATTTTTCCCTTTTATTTTTAGTTACACTATAGTAGTTTTTTATTTTCTAGAGTTTCATGCATGCTTGGTTCACTTTATAGAAATGTTGTGTTTTTTAATATTACCCTCTATAGATTTGATTAGATATGTCTAGGTGTTTTTATAACGGTACATAAGAAAAGGCCTCCTAGATTAAATTATGCCTTTGTCTCTTGTCTCCATCATTTGACCTATAGATTTAGGATTGGGGTAGTTGCAACTTGAGCCCTAGCTTGGGTCGGGTCATAACAGATTGGAATCAAAGCAATCTCATTCCATGGGACATGTTCAGACAAGTACCCTTAATAGGGTTTGGTTGGGTTTAGGGAAATAATTTCTAATTATATCAGGTGTGGCTCTTAGGCTAGGTAATCCATCGATGGAGTGGTGGCTGACATATCCGTTCACTAGGAACCTGAATACCTTCATGTCTACTCAGCATGCTGAGACATTTATTGTACGGATCAATGGTACACGCATCATATATTATTGAATCTTTTACTATCCTTCTTGAGTCATCTCTCCATTTTAATTGATATATATATATATATATATATGATCATTTGATCATGGTATATCTTGATAAATATCATGATTACACCAAAAATATAACCATCCAGGATACCAATTCCAAGATGTGATGACAATATGATGAGCGAAGAGGCCTTAGTTTTGGTTCCATCTTATGATCACTTTCCACTTGTTGGAAAGGTAAAAAAATTCCACCTATCGAGCAATAGATTATTCTAGGAAAATAGGCTGAGGATGCTCGAATACTTAGCATTCTCAATGATTTATAGTTTCAGAGGCCACTGAGGTTCCATGGTGATCTAGATCCTCAGGAAACAGAGGATTGGATATAGTTAGTGGTCTGTGTCTTCAGGGTCATCCATAAACTGACAGATTATGTGGTTGGATTGGAAACTAGCCTCTTCCACAGAGTAGTTGGGTGTTGGTGAATCCTCGTTATGTAGATGCATGATGAGTCAACACTCATCTAGACTGACATCCAATGGATTTACTATTAGGAGTACTACTCCTCTAATGTGCACGGAGTTTGGATCCATGAGCATATAGAGATGAAACAGGGAGGTATAATGGGGTTTTAGTAAGCGGTGAGTTTCAAATACCATATGTGATACTCTCTTGACATGATTTGGGACGACAACTTCTGAGCATGGAAGTTTGAGAAGGGACTCCACAGAGAGATCCAAAACAGTATTGTGCCCTTGGGAATCCCCACCTATGATAGGTTGTTGGTGTTCACACTGGTGATAGAGATATTTCTAACAAAGGGATTATATAAAGATGGAGCTGGAAGTGGGTGCCATAGAAGTGAGTCATCTGTAGGAGCTAGTAGATTCCAGGCACCAACATCTCAGGGTAGGATACCTCCCTGTGATCAAAATCAGACATGTGGTTAGAGGTATCACATAGGTAAAAGGAATCTTAGAGGGGGTGGTTCTTTACTTGTTATGAGTGAGATTACATGGCATAAGACTACCCGACCAGATGTGCTGAGCATCTAATATAGATAGCTAATGGACCACTATGGTAGAGGAAACACAGTGATTAAGGATCTCCCACATGAGGACATTGTGGTACCTAGGAATGAAGATATGGAATATATGTAGGAGGAGCTATAGGTGAGGTAAAAGTTATCATATCCTTCCACCAGCATCGTCAAACGATCCATGTATGGCTTAGGGAGTGGTGTTTGGGGCCACAGACCATTCCGGGATTTAGAGGTTTATAATCTTTCAGCGCACAAGATATTTATAGGTATGATATATATATATATATATATTATAATATTTTTGTTAGTGTTAGTAGACATAGGTTTCAATCATTATTCTCTCTCTATACTCCTAGTGTTAGAGCTGAAGCTCCCAGTTAAGGTGCTTGCCTAGTAGCTTCTTCTTGAGGTTCTTATAGGGAACACTTATTTTGTATCATTCATCTACCAGTAGTATGAGTTGTATATTGGGGGAGAGAGGTTCAGGTGTGACCTTTTGGTCATCATGATGGAACCTTATGACATCACATTTAGCATGGATTTCTTTTCCATGGTACGAGACAATGTCAACTATCACCACACACAAGTCTGATTCCTACACTCTGATGGGACAATATTCTCCCTTTCTGGTGAGAGAGATCTCATTGAAAAGTAAGTGTGTTATGAAATCAAGAGGATGTATCCCATCACCCATCAGTTATTGAGCATATCCCTTTGTACATCAGGCTCATCAAGAATTTGGTTCCCTCCAGTTGTGGAGGATTACATAGACATATTCTCTGGCGACATTCTAGGACTATCTCTAAGGCGAGATATTGATTATTTTCATCTGGTAGCATCCCAGAACCACTCTGATAAATTCTTTAGCATATCGGATGGATCCTACTAAGCTCCTGGAGTTTTAGTTTCAGTTGGATGGCCTTCGAGATAAAGTTTTAATCAGACCTAGTGTGTCCCTATGAATCTCTAGTGTTGTTCATTAACAAGGAGGACTGCAGATTGTGACTTTTCATGGATTATCATTTTCAGAATCAGACCATGATAAAGAAAAAGTACCCCTACCAATAATTAATGACCTATTTTAACTATTACAAGGCACAAGATGGTTTTCTAAGATCGATCTCAGGTCCAGCTACCACCATTTCAATGTTCACATGGCTGATATTCCAAATTTTTCATTCTTATGTTGATACAGACACTCTGAGTTTCTAGTGATTCCCTTTTGTGTGAAAAATTCCCCTATCATGTTTATGGAATTGATGAGTTGTGTATTCTATCCATAAGTGGACCAATTTTTTGTTATCTTCATAAATGAGTTAATCTACTACTCTACATTAGAGGTTTTAACATGCAGAGCATTTGAGGATGGTCCTAGATTTTTTACAATAGTACCGTCTTTATGGAAAGTTCTCGAAGTGCTAATTTTGGATTCAAGAGGTTCACTTTCTAGGTAATGTCATTTATAAATATTTTTTTGCATTGGATCCACTGAATATTGACTTAGTTATTTCTTGGGATCCACCCAAGAGCATGTTAGAGGTGCAGAGAATTATTTTCTTGGAAGGGTACTACTGAAGGTTTTTGGCATACTTCTCTATATCATATCCCCTTTGACCACCCAGATGCAGATAGGGTGTTCATTTAACTAGTCTGAGCAGTGTAAGAGGGGAATTGATGAGTTTAGGTTGAGGTAAATGAGTTCTGTAGTGTTAAGACTGCTAGAGGAAGTCATAGAGTTTATTCTATATCGTGATACCTCATGAGTTGTTCTCGACTACATGTTGATGCGGCATGAGGCAGTTATCGCATAGGGGTCAAGAAAGTTAGGACCCCGTGAGAATAACTACACAAACCATGACCAAGATCTAGTGGTGGTTGTATTCACCATAAGTATGTGGATAAACTACCTTTTGGGTGAGTACTTTTTGGTTTACTCAGACCATTATAGCCTCAAGTATGTCTTAATGTAGAGATACTTGAATCCATGCCATTGGAATTGGTTAGAGTTCCTACAGTACTATGAATTAGAGATTAGGAATTCTATGAAGAAGGGAAATGTTGTAGAATATTCCCTTATTAATAATTACTAGTATCTCTTAGTTCATGAGTCTTTAGAGTAGTTTTCCTCCTTGCAGCTGACCCTGGTGGTGTATGAGGGTACAAATGTTTTGTAGTAAATGGTGTTGACTCCTCCACTTCTCAAGTTTGTGAGAGAGTACCGGATGGGGGACGTCGACTGTGAGGTATCACATGATCATATATCCTCAGTAATCTCACTAAATTGATATTATCAAGGAGGAAATCACATAATCTTGTTCAAGGGTTGGACCGTGGTTCCAGTCATGTTGCAGGAGGAGGTTATGCAAGAGTTCAGCACTTCACCCCTAGTTGTAAATTTTTGTGTAGGGAAGATGTACAGAGATCTTCAGTGGAATGTTTTTGTTCTAGGATGAGACAATGCATAGATGAGTTTTCTCTCAATGCCTCACCTATTATCATGTGAAGGATGATCACCAAATACTGACAGGTTTGTTGAATCCCCTTGAGATCATGCAGAGGAAATGGGATGGAATATCTAGAGACTTTGTGACATGGCTTCCACACATTGAAAAGTACCATAACTCCATATGGGTGATAGTATAATGATTCATGTAGTTGGTGAAATTCATTTCCATCATAGATAAGAGTTCAGTGGAGAGTTTGAGGTAGTTTTACATATGGAAGATCATTATCCTTCATGAAGTTTCCTCGATGATTATCACTAATTGTGACATTTTTCTTATATAATATATGTGGAGAGGAACACATGAGGCATTTGGGACCCAAATGAGGATTAATACATCCATTCACCCCCATACCAATGGGTAGAATGAGTTCACTCTCCTGGTGTTAGAGGATATGTTGAGGTCCTGAATGTTAGACTTTGGATGGAGCTATAAGGATCACCTGCCATTGGTAGATTTTGTGTAAAACAATATCTACCACTCTACCATCAGCAAAGAACATTTTTATTCCTTGTAAGAGAGACCCTTCAGGTTACCCTTGTGATGGAAAGAGATCAGACATGCATATCATAAGGACCCATAGATAGTGATGGTGATGATAGATAAATTCCACGTCATTTGTGAGAAAATGAGGACAACCCATAGCAGATATAAATCTTACAAAAATCTCTTTTATAGGACCTTATAGTTCATGCAGGGAGACCATGTTTTCTTGAGATTCTCCCCATAAAGAAGATTGTATAAGTTCATCCATAGAGGAAACCTATCCTCAAGATTTTTGGGCCATTTGGGATCTAAAAGATGGTGGGTGAGGTTGTTTATCACCTTGTAGTACCCCCACACCTGGAGCGGGAGCATGATGTCTTCCATGTGTCATAGCTAAGGTGATACATGCTTGACCGACACATGTCATCAACTGGGAAAATCCAGACATCAAGGATGGATAAACATTTTTGGGGGACGAGGTGGTGATCAAGGATTGGGAAGATATGACTTTGTATGTACAAACCATCTATTTGTCTCTATTTTTTTTGCAGTACGGGGACGTACAGGGGAGTTCAGGGGAGTGGTAGGGGCAAGTGTAGCCTCAGTATCCCAAGTTGTTTACTTAATTTTTTATTTTTAGGGATGAAAATATTTAAGGTAATAATGATGTAGAGAACAATTATTTTCTTAATAATACTTAACAAATAATTCTATATATATTTTGAGAGCAAGGTGCTAGGACAACCTACGAATCCATGGCTTGGAGTGCTATGAATTGTTATTCACAAAAATATTAAATATATTTTATATTGAGTTTGTGAATATTCTTAAATAAAATGGTCTAAAATTTAAATAGAGACATGGATCATAATTCTGAGACCACTATTGATCTTAAAACGTGGTGTTTACCCAAGGCGCAACATAAAATGGGTTGGTGCGGGATGTTCAGACTCCTCATTCGTTGGTGGTACGTTCATTAGATTAATTAATTAATTAATTAATTCATTTATTTATTTTTTACCTAGATGAAATGTTTATAAATATATCTTTATGTAAAATATTCCAAGGTTAGCCTCATAATCCTATAATCACCAATGATGATCTCTTTACTCCTTCCATTGGCGGATCACCTCAGACGATAATGAAATGCCAGATCAGATTAGATCAATACATAATAAACACAACAACTCCTTTAAATCATCGGTGGATGCATTCTACATCAATTAACGGTCCAAAATTGATCCAGGAATATTAAATTAGTTTTTTATGACCTTTTTATTAAAAAGTTTGAGCGTATTGAACCATTCTATTGATCTTCACCATGTTGTAGCCTTTACATGCATTTGGGTACTGATTAATTTGATTACCTCAATTTCTTTCTAACCATGGTCGGTAGTTCTTTAATGTTGGTCAAGAAAACATGGAAAATGATGTTTAAACATTTTTTATTGTTCTTTTCCCCATTGTTTCTTCACATTCATCATCGGTTGGACCCCGAGGTCTTGGTTTGAGAATTTTTGGGTGGTACCGAGCCCAATCGGATTTTCGGATTTGTAGTGGTTTCAAAAATGAGTAGAGGATCTTCAATGTTATCATAGGTATTTAGTGTTTGCGAGTTATGTAACTTTTTTAGTGATTTGATTTCTATGAATCGAAGATTGATGGAGTGGTGGCGTACGGGATGTGAAACATGTAAAGACCCAAAAATTTATCAATTGAAATTCCCTTCTTATAATTATTTCATATATTATAATCACATAAAATCACATTAAGAACATAATAAAAACATGGTAAATGAATAAATAATAGAATAAGAGGTATTTCTAGAAATTAAGGAAGCTTTACCGATTAAATAGTAACTTAACAATAATGAATAGTAATATGACCCATATGAATAGTAAACTGACCAATAAAATAGTAACCTCACACATGAATGTATAAATAAAATTTATCTATTTAATAAATGAAATTATCATATAATTATATCATGGTATAAATAAATAAATGTTTTTAAAATTATTAATTAAGGGTTGGTATTTTTGTAAGTTATAAATATTTAATTTCAATTTTATAATTAGTATTTTAATTTAAAAGAAAATTTATTTTCCTAAAATTTATTCATAATGAAATATTATTTTATCTTATTATTTAATGATTATTTTATGAGACCTTATTTAATTTTTCAAAGTGTTATAAAATCAGTAATAATTTTAAAATCTATATTTTCTATGTAAATAATGATTTTAATTAAAAATTAAATTAATTATATTTATAAATTTATTTTCATAAAATGGAGTTAATTTTTTATTTTTAAATATCAAAAGATGGTTGTGTTGGAATTTTTGGATCTTTCTAAAATACATAAATTTTTTGGTGAATAGTAAAATATGATAATTTATGATAAATGATAAATACATGAATTATGTAGTCATATATGATGTATTGATGTTGTAAGACCAAAATAACGAACTATCCTTCATTATTTTGATATATTTGTTGATAGTTCTCAAACTATTCTTAGTCTTGAGCCAAATTAACAAACTAATGAGTAAAATAACGTGAAAACACCCCTCTCCTCCACTATATATACCACTCATCAATACATCTTCTCCTAACACCATCCAATCTTTTAAACTTGTCCAAATTCTACCCAATATTCTTTTGATCCCATCTCCCACATTCACGATCTCTTAGTCTAATAAAAATACCAAAACTGTTACCCAAAGGATTTTTTCAAGGAGGACAAACTCAAGAGGTAAATTCTTATTTCCTTTTCTTTTAATTTTTTTCAAGTTCTTTTATTATTATCTCCTCACCTTCCCTCATAAAAATGGTATGATAACTCTAGTACCTCACATATACTATAATTTTATTATTCTAATGTAATAATAAATCATTAAACCCCTCTCTTCTCCTTTTGATCAAAAACATGAAAACATCATCCATGATGTGTTAATTTATCACAATCAATGACAACGGGTTTTCAATTTCTATTACCGTATTCAAGGAAATCCATGAAACAATTTTTATGGTTTAAAAAGATTATAATAAATGTATTATATCTTATGTAATGTTATAGAACAATTATATATAGGTGATATTGAATAATAGAACAAAACTAGTTCATTGTGATAGAAAAACTGATAAAATTAATCTAAACGATTATCATTAAAATGTTATCTAAGGATTCATCCTCATATCTAGAAACAAAATAATATATAATAAAAATAAAAATTTTTATTGTTCATTAATAAAATATAATTTCAATTCTGAAGAATTATTCACATTGTACATTAACCTCCAAACTCATATACAAGTAAGTTGATCATGAAAACACTACTGAAAAAGTAGCCTATTCCAAATGTTTGAAACCGTTAAGAAAGCGTATCCCAATGGTTTCATCTGACATTGTTGTATGAGCCGGTGGGAAAGACCTATTCTAATTGTTTATACTGAACCATTGAAATATCCTAGTAGGAATTTGGATTTCCCTACGATTCTATGCAAACCGTTGGGAAAGATAAATTCCAACAATTTAAAACCATTCAAATAGATGTAAAGAAATGGTTTAAAACATTGGGATAAATCTATCCAAAAAATTTTAAGCCATTATAAGAGGCATATTCCAATGGTTCTATTAAACTATTGGTATAAGGGTTGGGATAGATAGTTATCCTAACAGATTACCTTGAACCTTTGGTATAGGGAGGCACACAACTATATACCAACAGTTATGGAATAGTTGGTATAGGGAGGCTCATAGATGTATAACAATGGTTATTTAACAGTTTGTATAGACATACCTAACCTAGCTGCATCATCCCACTCCACAATCCCACTCCACTATAGCATCAATGCCTAGAAAATTTTCCAAACAAACATAGAGCAATTACATGCACCTGACAACTCCACTGTAGCAGCATCTAACTCCACTATCCCACTCTACTACAATAGCAATGCATATAAAATTTTCAAACAAATAGAAAATAGTTACATTCACCTAGCAACTCCACTATCCCACTCAGCTACAACAACATCCTACTCCACTATCCCACTCCATTGCAGCATGAATGCCCAAAAAAATTTCAGAAAAACATAGAATAGTTACTTGCACCTGAAAACTCCATTGTAGCAGCATCTCACTCCACTATCCCACTCCACTGTAGTAGCAATGCCTAGAAAATTTTCAAACAAACACAGAACAGTTACATGTAGCTAAAAACTCCACTATCCCACTCCGCAATAGTAGTATCCTACTCCACTATCCCACTCCACTGAAATAGCAATGCCCAGAAGAAGAACACCACCTAACAACCTACACAGAACACCAAAAAATGCAATATCACTCCAAACTCCACTACATAAAGATAATTATATTCACCTAAAATCCCACTACGAATTCAAATTCAAAGACAATATGGAACAACATATAATAGTTGCACAGAAAACTTGAAAAAAAAACACTTGCACCTGAAATGCCCATATAATTTGCATAGAATAATTTCAAACAAACACTTTCACCTATAATTCTCATACAACATGAAAAAAATACTTGAAAAAAACTTGTAAAGAACACTTTCATAGAGGAAAAATCAATTGATTTGAATCAATCGATGTAAACAACATGCACAAAACAATCTACATAGAACAATATGCATAGAACACTTGCACATGCAATCCCACTACAAATAACCTACACAAAACACTTGCACCTACAATGCAAACTCTTTTGGGAATACTCCACATAACAGAACACCTGTGAAAAGGAAATCAATTTATTCATTTAACCAATGATTGTAACACCCCAACCCCTCTAGGCTGGAGCTGGTGCATTACTTGTGATATTGGCATGGTTAGAGGGAATTAAAAATCATGAACGAATGATTAGTTTAGTAGTCTTGAAGAAAATAGATACATAGATGTTACTCAAATTACATCGTAAAAGTTTACAAAATGCAATACATAACGAAAACTAAAAAATGCATCCATAAGAGGTCAATAAAAAATCTCTTATTTATCACCTGTTAAAAGTAAACACTGAAAGGGGTGATCTCAACCTCTTAGTAAGGGTTACAAATAGTGGGAGAAGGAGTACAATAATAAGTGAATCATAATCAATATGACATAATCAATATGGCATAGTGAATAAATGAAAAACTAATGCCATTAATAAACTGAGAATGAAACTGCATCCATAGATTTTGTCATAGTGAAAACCTCATGGATAATAATAATAACCGATAACGAATAAAGATAATGATTATTAATTTAACGTCATATATCTGGCTTATGAAACCATAATAACATTAAAAACTGTTCTGTTCTGTGGGTAGAAACGCATCATATTTTTGGGAACAAAATCGAAGGGTTTCTCTCCAACTGATTAGTCTCATGAGACCTACTGATGCATCGAGGGGATATAGCAGGCCCCACCTACCACTTAATGTCCAAATAAATATTTATAAATTGATTTAATAGAAGATAAATATGCCTTTTCAATATCCGTATAGAGTAGAGTATACAGATACATCAATATTTCCATAATTAGAATAACTTTCCAAATAAACACCGAATGTAAAATGGAATATGGTTTAGACAAAAAACATATCCATGATATGAGATTATGGATATTTAATATAAATATAATTCTCAAATTAAAATTGATCTCAAATGGGTAGTAGGTACACCACATAAGGATTATTATGTGCACAATAAAAAGTTAGTTACAACAAAATAATAGTTGAGACAAAGTCTCTTACCACAATGTAATTGGTCGAATCATATGACCAGAACTTAATAACCCTTAAATGAATTATTGATTAAAATTAATATAAAAATAATCATGTTATTATATATCAAATGTAAGCACACATATACTAAATACAAGAAATAAGTGGCGAACAATGAGAATCTCACAAAAATGAAAGTGAGATGAGAAACCCCTTACAAACATTTTGACATGGTAACGAGTGTTATTGAGAGGGATCAATGAGAGGTAAAGGGGTATTACATTATTTATATGTCACACGGACAGTATGGGGGAGGGGATAAAACATACCCTATCATTAGGAATTAAAAATAAAAGAGCACAACATAGGGGAGATTCTTGAACAAAAGTGAGAGAGAGGATCCCTTACAAGAATTGTGTCATTAGAGTGATGATGAATCAATGAAATATTTATGTGAGACAAATAAAAATACAAAAAATATAAGTGGATATATATTATAAAACAATAATAGGTCATTCACACATATTCTTGGAACAACTTAACCAATGAAATTGATGTTTAACTCAAAGAATGAAAATTGAGTTCAGTAATACCTTACCTTATGCTCGAACGTGTTATTGACTTGTTATTAAAAACCTGAATAAAAAAATTAGGATTATTAATTCATAATTATAGAACCTCTTATATATTTAAATGATTTATTATAACCTTTTTTATTTCATTCAAATCCTTTTTATTATTAATAAGGTTCAATTTCATTGTTCGGGCTCGTTTGATCACTAGGTTTTATTAGATCGGTTCACTTATATTCAAGTTCGGATAAATATGAAAGATGGAAGTGGTTTTCCAGAAATGAAGTTATATACTATTATTGAACATCTAGGAGATTACATGGGTTTAAAGTTAATTTGGTTACTTAAAGTGAGGTCGGGTTATTATATATATAACCTTAGTGACAACCGTTTTGGTTCATCGACAGGTTTGATTACAATGAACATTTTTTGCTTTATAAATTAATACCATTTTTTCAAAAGGATTACAGAACTAAAATAGGATCTATTTAATATATAATAAACTGGTTCAACCATAACACAAATGGTATCATGACCATAATTGAATATTATAATAGAAATTGATAAATCATTGTCCTTGAATGTGCTAAATTTTCACATCTCAAACGGTGTTTTCATTTCATCCAAATAAAGGGTGGGGAAAGGAGAGAAGATAATGAAATATCCCATTATATTAAAAACATTCCAGTACATGTATGTTACAAGAGTTGTCATACTATTTGGGTGAAGGGAGGTTAGGAAAGAAACAAAAAGAAAATAATTTAAAAAGAAAAGAAGGAATTGAAAAGAGGAATTTACCTCTTGAGACTTCCTCCGTTGAGAACGTCTTAAGGGGAGAGGTATTGGTATTTTGAAGAGGTGATGAGATTTTGGACGTGGGGGAGGATCTTGGGGAGATATTGGGGCAGAATATTATCAAGGAACAAAGCTTGAGAGGAGTGATTAGAAGAGGGAGTGAAGGGGGGTTTTATAGTGGAGAAGAGAGGGGATTTCTCAATATAAAATTCATTAATTTATTATTTCTTCACATGACAAGGAATAGTGAGTATTCCAAGACCAAGAATAGTAATTTTATCATGTGAATCCGAATCAATTGGGCTTACATCAGCAGATCATCATCAATGACTCAATTAATCCATTATTCATCATTTATTGTGAATTATCGGATTTTACTACTCATAAAAAATTCTAGTAATTCAGAAAAATCCTAAAAATTCACCCTAAACATTTTTTGACGTGTAGAATCCAAAAATGAAGTCGATTTTTCAAAAATAATTTTCTAAATATGATTAACTAAATATTTAATTAAAATCATTATTTAATCGAAAAATATAAACACCTAAAATTTTCATCTTCATTTTTAAGGTTCGTTAATTCATTTATACACTCAATGGTATGGATACCATTCATGAGATTCATATTAATATTCATAAGGGTAAGTTACTATTCATAAGGGTAGGTTTCTATTCATAAGGGTATGAAACTGTTCATCAAAAATTGATTTTTCTTTATCAGACTCCAAATAACTTACTGATCGCAACCATGTATGTCAGATTTTCAAAATTCACTTCATAGAAGTGACAAAATTAGGTTTACTTGGCTAGGTTATGGATATATCCTATAAGTAACCATGTTTTGTTCCATAGAGGCTCAGTGATTCAGGAAATATAGGCTATAACATGAATGTATTTAAGAGAAACATACCATGAAGTGTTTGGGGTGCTACATTATTCCCTCCTTCAGAAATTTCATCCTCGAAATTTTATTATTGAAACTCACCAAAAAGATGTGGGTGATTATTTTTCATAACATCCTCAGGTTCCCATATATCTCATCCATATTTTGGTTCCTCCAAAGAACCGTTACTAGGCGATTTTTCTGTTTTCTCAATACCAGCTCCCTTGTGTCAAGAATCCCAATAGGCATTTCACAGTATGGAAAATTAGGTTCCAGTTCAATTTCTTCATAGGTCAGTACATACATTGGGTCTGGCATGTATTTCTTCAATAATGACACATGGAACAAATCATGTACTTTAGAGATATTTTCCGTCAATGCTAAATGGTAAGCTACTGCTGCGATTCTTTCTAGAATTTCAAATGGTCTGATATTCCGTGGGCTCAGTTTCCCTTTCTTACCGAACCTTAAGACACCCTTCCATAGAGATAATTTCAGAAAAAACATGATCTCTAACCTGGAATTCCAAATCCTTTCTCTGATTGTCAGCATAACTCTTCTGCCTACTTTGGGCTTCTTTAATATGGTCTTGTATTGTTTTCACCTTTGTCGTGGTCTCTTCAACATTTTCTGGGCCTATAAGTTTCCTCTCACCAACTTCATCCCAACAAGTTGTAGTTCGACATCTCTTTCCATATAATGATTCATATGGAGCCATTTAAATTATAGAATGGAAACTATTGTTGTAGGAAAATTACACCAAAGGAAAGTATTGATCCCATATACCTTGGAAGTAAAGAGTAAATGACTTCAGTATGTCTTCTAGAGTTTGAATAGTCCTTTCAGACTATCCATCAGTTTGGGGGTGATAAGTAGTACTTATACGAAGCTCATTATTCAAAGATTTCTAGAGACTTTTCTATAATTTTGTTGTAAACTAGGGATCTCGATCGGACATAATCGATATAGGTGCACCATGAAGTCTTACAACTTCATTAATATAAAGTCTTCTCAAGTTCTTGAGTGGAAAATCCTCTCTTATAAGAAGAAAATGTTCTGATTTTGTGAGACGATCAACAATTACCCATATTGCATCATTATTTCTAGGTGTCCTTGGTAGTCCGGTGACAAAATCCATCATAATGTTATCCCACTTCCACATAAGAATATTTAGATATTGCATCACTCCTTTGGGATGTTGTCTCTCTACCTTAACATGTTGACAAACTAAACATCTTGACACGTAGTTAGAAATTTCCCGCTTCATATTATCCCACCAAAAAATTTCCTTCAAATCTCTATTCATCTTGGTGCTACCTGGGTGTATAGAGAAATTCAATACTAGTATTCATTGATATACCAACACTTTGATGACAATGGTTTGAACGAACAGTTGGTAAACTCCCATTATTACCAGCCTTTCCCAATGGTTTTCCCAAACTGTTGGGAAATGTCTCCTTTTCGGCAATGGATACAATGAAACTATTGGTTAAATTCCCATTGAAAAAACCTATACCAACAGTTTTTAAAAAACGTTGGTATATAATACATTTCCCAATGGTTTTTAAAAACTGTCAGAAAACGTTTCCCCAAAAATACAGCAGCCCCAATTATCCTCTGTCCGCGCGACTGCAGCCCTAAAAATAAAGATCTGCCGAAGCTCTCTGGTTACCCAGACTGAGAAAATCCTTCCATCCTCTTCAATAGATATCGAATATGTAAGTCCTAAATTACTTTTAATGTTCTTAATCCATTTTTTTCTTCTCTGTTTTGATTTGGCCTAAACAAGAGGGATTTCTCTTTACCCAGGCTGAGAAACTACTTCCACATGATAGATCAATCTTAAATCAAAAAAATTAGTTCTACACTCCAAATATTTAAGTACTACCTTAGTTTTAATGTATTTCATCTATTATTTTTATCTCCTATTTTGATTTTGTCTAAACCATGTCGTGATGTCATGAGAATGGCATAACCAATAAGTGAACTTTGATTTTTGTTTCTATTTTTGTTCAACACATAAGTGTCATTATTGTATGGATCAAATTTATTTAAAGTCTTTATATCCACTCCTTCTGTATAGTTAGTGAACCATATAAACTAATGGAGTTGTTGGTGAGATGTATCCCCACTCAAATATGGTAAAGGATTTGTTTAGTCATATTGTGTTGAGGTGGGTAATAGATATATGAATGGTCCATGTGAAGTGATTAGGGACGGTTGGGGTAGTGGAATAGGTGGTTTTCCATTTCTTTAGTGAGGTGATAAGGTAGTTTCTATGGTCTTTAGTTTAGTTTAAAACTGGATTTGAATTTTGTGTTTATGTATTTTTTCCTAGAATAATGGGAAGGGTAGTGATATAGAGGATGAATTGGTTGTTGGATGGGTGATTAATTGGAATTGGGATATTGGTTGGATTGGGTATAGTTAATCTTCAAAGTATTATTTGGGGATTTCCTCCATTGAACACCACCCAACCCCCTGGACCCCCACCCCCTAGACCCATCACCCCCTGGACCATGGACAACCCCCATGACATAAACAATTTATTTGAAATGGATTGTGTTGATACTTTAGGACAACAATCCATGGGTCATTTGTGTTGTGTACGAGTCAACCCTGCTTCAATATGAGGAACAGTGTGGATGGTATCACTCTAAGTGTCTCTCTTTTATTTGAAATGGACATGATTTTAAAGGAAAACAATAACTGGCATACAGAAAACTGACCAAAAACATTCGGATTATGTTGATACTTTATAAAAACCATTCATGAATCATTTTTGACGTGTACCAGTCAACCCTGCCTCAATTTGAGGCATGGTGTGGTCAGTATCACTCAAAGTGTCTCACTTTTATTTGAAATGGACAAGATTTTAATTGAAAACAACAACTGAAATTATGTGTTGGTTATATGATATTCTAAAATCTTTATCTTCTATATGAGTTGGAGATATTTAATTAGAAATTTCAAAACCCTCCATAAAAATATTACTTCTAACACTTTAATTTTATTTTCTAAACCCACCTATTTGAGCTTTGTTCATTGTCTAATATTTCCCTTTTCAGATCAGGTACTAATGGGACGCATAACCTATTACCAAATTTTATAACTCCTTATTCATACACAAAGTCTTCCAGTCTCCCATCCTTAACTGCATCAATTTTCTTGTGTAGATTCTCATCATCAGATTGAGATCTTTCTATCTTATCTAGGAAAGATGGTGTATCAATCATTTAAAATAGGAGTGATGTTTCCCCTTCCTTAACAATTTCCATATCCATCTTTAGTAGATCCATGAATATAGGATCTCTTTCAATCCACATTTGAGTCAGAAGGCCATGATATTTCCTACTTAATGCATCTGCCACATTATTCGTTTTTTCAGGGTGGTAGTGTATTGAACAATCTTAATCTTTAAGTAAAAAAAGCCATCTTTTTTGCCTCAGGTTGAGTTCATTTTGTGTTAAAATGTATTTCAAACTCTTGTTGTCCGTATAAATCTCGCATCTCTCTCCATAGAGATAATGACTCAATATTTACAGAGCAAAGATTACGGATGCTAACGCAAGACCGTGAGTTGGATGATTTTTCTCATGTTTCTTCAACTATCTTGATGAATAAGCAATAACATTATCCTTTTTCATAAGGATGCAACCCAGTCCATTCTTTGATGCATCACTGTATATAACAAATCCATTAATTCCCGATGGAAGAGTCAAAATTGGAGCATTGGACAATCTTCTTTTCAATTCTTCGAAGCATTATGTACATTATTTTTTACACACAAACATAACTCCTTTATGTGTGAACTTGGTTAGAGGGTTAGCCATTCGGGAAAAATTCTGAACAAAACGCCGATAATAACCTGCTAAGCCAATAAACCTCCCTACCTCATTTATTTTTGTTGGCGTGGGCCAATCTGGGATTGCCTTTGTCTTCGCAGGATCAAGTAGGATTCCATCCTTAGAGATAATATGGAATAGAAAAGAAACTGATTGAATCCAGAATTCGCACTTGCCAAACTTCCCATATAATTTATTTCTTCTAAGAGTTATCAGAATAACCTGCAAGTGATTCTCATGGTCTTCATATCATTCTGAGTATAGGAGGATATCATCAATAAATACCACAACTATGTTGTCAATATATTTATTGAAAAATCTATTCATTAAATCTATGAAAAAAGAGGGTGCATTTGTCAGTCCAAAAGGCATCAATGTAAACTTGTAATGCCCATACGTGGCCCGAAATGATGTCTTATGAATATCTTCCTTTGTCACATGCAACTGATGTTATCTGGAATGAAGGTTAATCTTCCAAAAGTATTAAGCTCCATGAATTTGATCAAATAAATCATCAATCTAGGGTAGAGGATACTTATTCTTTATTGTAATAGCATTGATTTCCCTGTAATCAATACAATGCCTCATGGATCCATCTTTCTTTTTGACAAACAAGACTAGGGCTCCCCATGAAGAAACACTAGGTCGAATAAATCCTTTTTCATAAAACTCCTCTAATTGTTTCTTTATCTCCACTAACTCCACAGTGGATATTCTATAGGGAGTCTTTGATATAGGTCTTGAATAAGGAATTAAATCAAAAGAGAACTCAACCTCCCACTCTAGAGGATGTCCAGGTAAATCCTCTTGAAATACATCAATGTACTTATGCACTATGTGTACATCTTCAATTTGAATATTTCTTTACTCGTCCATATATATTGTTTTATCTTCCTCTCCAAGTATTTCATTCAGTAGATCTACTGGGGGTGGTTCTAAATAAGAATCAGGTTGCGAAGTTTCTTCCCTAAAGACAAGGGATTCTACACCATTTTCAAAAAATTTAACATCCTTCTACTTATAATAAATATTCGCATCATAATTTGATAGCCAATATAAACCGAAAATTATATCAAATTCAGTCATTGTTATAATGATAAGGTTAGAAACTAAAGCACATTTTGGTGTCTGGAGGGGGACTAGTTGACATTCCTTTGTTGCAATGGTACATCCCCTGGGAGTTTTGACTGACAACTCCTTTATTAAATCAAATTGGACATATCTAATTTTCTTTGAAAAATATGAAGATATAAATTAATGCGATGATCCAGAATCAAATAATGTGTTGGATTTGTTTGAGGAAACAATTAAAGTACCTACAACCATGTCATTATGAATTTCAACCTCTGCAGTTTTAATCGCATAGGATATCCCTTGTTCTCTTGTATTTTTCTGAGTCATGATTCCTTGGAGCATAAGACACTCATTTTTGCAGTGTCCCATATCTATAAAATTGTAGCATTTAATATTATTGAATTGTTTCTTCCCCTTGAATTCATCAGATCAATGACCTTTTTCTATACAGTTATAGCATACTCCCATGCCTTTCATGCATTTCCTGAGATGATTCTTTCCACAGTTATCAAATAATGGGAATAACTTTGTTCCCTTGCTCTTATTTGGTGCTTCTCCTTTTCCTTTATTATCTGAGTACCTCTTCTTATCTTGGTTTCCTTTGAAAATATTTGATCTAGAAAAAATCCCTCTCTATTTTGATGGCACTTGATATAATTTCATCATAAGATGAAAATGATTGAGAAGCCAGTGCCCTTAGAAGACTTGGCTTAAGACCTTCAAAGAAATGATAAATATTTTCTACCGAGTCATGTAAATAATCTACAGCATACCTATCCAACCTTGTGAAAGTAGCCTCATACTCTGCAACACTATCTTCTTCCCATTGTTTTAAGCTAAGGAATTTCCTCTTCATTTCCGTTGGTTTCTCACGAGGTAAGTATTTTTCAAGGAATAATTCCTTACAATTCCTCCATTCCATATCTTTTATTTCTTCTTCCTCCATGGTATTATGAATCAAGTAACAACATTGATCAGCATCTCCCTTGAGACAACATACTGCCAGTACTATATTTTCATTTTCATTACATCTTAATGCCATGAATATATTTTTAATGGATTTGATCCATTACTCATCAACCACTGGGTTAGTAGTCCCACTAAAATATGGGGGATTCTGCCGCATTAAACGATCCAACACGGGTGTGGAATGGTTATTCGTTACAAACTGAGTATGTTGTCCCAATATGGTCATGATCTGATCTTCTCCAACATTGACTGTGTTGACTTTCTCAGTAGGTATATACCTACCTTTCCCACGAGTATTGATTTCCTTTCTTCTGTTAGATTCCATTTCTAAATATTGGGATACTCTAGATTATTTTATTAATCTCAAATAGAAAATCACTAAACATATATTGAAATAATATACATATATAATCTTAAAAACATGGTTTCTCTAAGGAAAAATATACATTAAACTCATTCATAATGGCTTGTACAGAAAATGTGAATTATCTTAAGCATATCCCCTGGGAGTTTTGTAACCAAGAGTGCAGCAAGGCTTATTGTCGTGCACCAGTTCCCATTCGAGTCTAGTTCAAAGTGGTGTTTTTGGGTTTTACCCCTAGATACACCTATGTCAGAGCTGCCTCTACCAGCTCGTATCAAGATAGGGATGTATTTCTTAAAAGATCCACATAATCTATTCCTTTACAAAATTCCAGGACGTTCCTGTACATTTAACTTCAAATACTACCTTAGGTCTTTGTTTCCTACTATACATTTCCTACTCTAGTTTCCATGTTTTCTACTAAACATCCTCTGATACCAACTGTAACACCCCGACCCCTCTAGGCTAGAGCTGGTACATTACATGTGATATAGGCATGGTTAGAAGGAATGAAAAATCCCAAAGGAATGATCAGTTTATTAGTCTTAAAGAAACTAGATATATAGATGTTACACAAATTACATTGGAAAAGTTTACCAAATGCAATACATAATGAAAAATAAAAACTACATCCACAAGAGATCAATAAATAATCTCCTCTTTGTCACCTGTTGGAAGTAAACAATGAAAGGGGTGTGCTCAGACACTCAGTAAGGGTTACAAATAGAGGTATCATGAGTACAATAATAAGTGAATCATAATCAATCTGACATAATCAATGTGGCATAGTGAATAGATGAAAAAATGCCATTAATAAACAGAGGATGAAACTACATCCATAGATTTTGTCATAATGAAAACCTCATGGACAATAACAATAACTGATAATGAATAAAGAGAATGCTTATTAATTGGACTTCATGTCTCTGGAACATTAAACCATAATACCATAAAAACGGTTGAGTTCTTTGGGTAGAACCCCGTCTGATTTTTTGAAACAAAATCGAAGGGTTTGTCGCCAACTGATTTGTCTCATGAGACCTATCGATGCATAGAGGGGTTATAGCGGGCCCCACCCACCACTAAATGCCCAAATAATTCTTTATACATTGACTCAATACAATAGAAATATTCCTTTTCAATATCAATATAGAATATAGTATACAGATTCATCAATATTTCCCTAATTAGAATAACTTTTCAAATAAACATCGTATGTAAAATTGTATATAGTTTAGACAACAAACATATCCATGATATGAGATTATGGATTTTTAATATAACTATAATTTTCAAATGAAAACTGATCTCAAATGGGTATTAGGTACACTATATAAGGATTATTATATGCAAAAAACAAAGTTAGTCACCACAAAATAGTAGTTGAGACAAAGTCTCTTACCACAATGTAATCGGTTGAATCATATGACCAGAACCTAATTACCTTTAAATGAATCATTGAATAACCTGAATATAAAACTAATCATGTTATTATATATCAAATTTCAGTACCCATATACCACATACAAGAAATAAGTGGAAAACAATGAAAATCTCACAGAAATGAAAGTGAGATGAGAAACCCCTTACAAACATTTCGACATGTTAATGAGTGTTATTGAGAGGGATCAATGAGAGTTAAAGGGGTATTCCGTTATTTATATGTCACAATTACAGTATGGGGGAGGTGATAAAACATACCCCATCATTGGTAATTAAAAATAAAAGGGCACAACATAGGGGTGATTCTTGAACAAAAGTGAGAGAGAGGATCCCTTACAAGGATTGTGTCATTAGAGTGACGATGAATCAATGAAATATTTATGTGTGACAAATAAAAATCCACAAAATATATGTGGATATACATTATAATAAAAATCATAGGTCATTCACACATATTCTTGGATAAATGTAACTAATGAAATAGATGTTTAACTCAATGAATGAAAATTGAGTTAAGCAATCCCTTGGCTTATGCTCGAAGGTGTTCTTGACTTGTTATTAAAGACATGAATAAACAAATTAGGCTTATTAATTAATAATTCCAGAAAATATTATATATGTAAATTATTTATTATAACACTTTTTAGTTCATTCAAATCCTTTTTGATTAGTTATAAGGTTCAATTTCTTTGTTTGGGCTCGTTTGATTACTTGGTTTTAAAAGATTGGTTCACTTATATTCAAGTTCAGATAAATATGAAAGATGGAAGTGGTTGTAAAGAAATGAAGTTATATTCTATTAGTGAACATAAATGAGATTACATAGTTTTAAATTTAATTTGGTTACTTATATTTAGGACGGATTATTATATATATAACCTTAGTGACAACCGTTTTGGTTAATCGACGGGTTTGATTACAATGAACATGTTTTGCTTTATAACTTAATACCATTTGTAAAAAAGGATTACATAACTGAAATAGTTTTTATTACATATTTAATAATATGTTTCAACCATAACACCAACAGTTTCATGACCATAATTAAATATTATAATAGAAATTGATAAACGGTTGTCCTTGAATGTGCTAAATTTGGACATCTCAAACAGTGCTTTCATTTCATCCAAATAAAGGGTAGAGAAAGGAAAGAAGATAATGAAATATCCCATTAGAATAAATAAATTCCAGTATATGTATGTTACTGGAGTTATCATACTCTTTGGGTGAAGGGAGGTTAGGAAAGAAACAAAAAGAAAAGAACTTAAAAAGAAATGAAGGAATTGAAAAGAAGAATTTACCTCTTGAGACTTCCTCCTTTGAGAACCTCTTAAGGGGAGAGGTTTTGGTATTTTGAAGAGGATATGAGCTTTTGTACATGGTGGAGGATCTTGGGGAAAGATTTGGGAAAACTATTGGCATGGAACAAGGATTGAGAGGAGGGAGTAGAAGAGGGAGTGAAGGGGGTTTTTATAGTGGAGGATAGAGGGGATTTTCTCAATATAAAATTCATTAATTTATTATTTCCTAACAAGACAAGGAATAGTGAGTCTTCCATGACCAAGAATAGTAATTTTATCATGTGAATCCGAATCAATTAGTCTTACATCATCAGATCACAATTTATGACTCAATTAATCCATTATTTAGCATTTATTGTGAATTATTAGATTTTACTATTCATCAAAAATTCATGTATTTCAGAAAAATCCCAAAAATTCACCCTAAACATTTTTCAATGAGTAGAGTCAAAATATGAAGTCTATTTTTCAAAAATAATTTTCTAAATATGATTAATTAAATATTTAATTAAAATTATTATTTAATCAAAAAATATAAACACCTAATATTTTCATCTTCATTTTTAAGGTACCTAAATTCATTTATACACTCAATAGTATGGATACCATTCATAAGAGTCATATTACTATTCATAAGGGTAAGTTTCTATTCATAAGGGTAGGTTACTATTCATAAGGGTAGGTTACTATTCCCTGAAAATTGATTTTTCTTTATCAGACTCCAAATAACTTACTAATCGCAAACATGTATGTCTGATTTTCAAAATTAACATCATAGAAGTGAAAAAAATAGGTTTACTTAGCTAGGTTATGGATATCTCTTATAAGTAACAATGCTTTGTTCCATAAAGGCTCAGTGATTAATGAAATATCGGTTATACCTAGAATGTATTTAAGAGAAACATACAATGAAGCGTTTGAGATGCTACAATGATAACAAACATACAAAATATCACATATTTTCATTCACACCAAATCATCATACAAAAAATGTCATAAATTAGTCAAAAATGTAATGGATTAATATATCCCTCATCACCACCAATACATTCACCATCATCCTTAGCATCATCCTCAGAATTTTCCTCATCCTCATCCTCATCCTAATCCTCATTCTTGTCCTTTTCCACATCCTCAACCTTTCCCTCTTCCTCTCCATCATCCCCTTCCTCTTCCTCACGGTCTTCCTCGCTATCGCCATCACCAGGAACATCATCATCTTAACCACTACTAGGAATACTTCCCAGTTCACTATAAAATGTATGCATCCCTTACATATTCACATCACATGCTGTGGAATTCTATCATAGATTTAATTGACATAATACTTCCATTAGTTTCAAAAATTCAGTGTTTTCCATTTGAGCCCATTCGTCCACTTGTATGGCTATTTCATCAGCCTTTTCTTCCTTTTTTCCACCTATTCTATCCACTATGAATTAGTGTTAGAAAAACCTATACCTAAACAATTCCAACACCTCATCGGGATAATACTCTTCACTAGACAACAATATACTCTTCCATGATGCTCATCTCTTAAAAATTGATGTAAGTAATCTTTTGGGCCAATGTCTTCCATTTCATGATCATCAATGGCCTCTAAATAATATTGTTACAAATATAAATATACTATTAAGTAAAATATATATATTAAAAAATGAAATCAACAAAGTAAAAAATTACAATTTTTTGGGTGTTAGTTCATTTACTACACTTTCCTCCTTTTTCTTTCTGCTCAAGAATAACTATTTTTCTTAAGGAACACATCCTTAAATTTTTAAAACCACCATCTGCAATGAAATTATTATTCTACTTTTAATTATATAAACAAAAAAAATATATTCAATATCAAATTCTAATAACAATAATAAAAAATGACTTAATTGAGGAAACATAATCACTATATCATGACAGTATCAACATGGGATAATAATAAGTTTGAAAATGTGATGATTTGCACATGATTCAAATAAAACATAATTATATTAAAGGAAATAATAAAATTTCAGAATTTCTAAAATAAAATCATTTCATAACTATTTTTTTAAGTTGTTTTGTATTTTTTTTAATTTTCATCTATGTTACAAGGCTTCTCGGGATGCACCGTGGAACGTGTGGTTTTCAATATTAGGGTCTACCCTTAGAACCTATCCAACTAGATGTTATTTTCTTGAAAAGTAATTTGTAATATGATTTACCCCTTATTTTCTTGGGATATAAAAAATTAATTACATCTATGTGTTCTACCTGCTTCCTCTCATGGTCTGGCATTGTAGTCCACCCCAAATTGTGGATGTTTGTTATAACAAACTTGTTTCTTTTATTTTTTCCAATATATTCTGAAAAAATCAATAATAAAAAAGTAATTATTACTTAAAATCATGGGAATTTTCATTTTAGAAACTCAAATTTTATTAATACCTTGAACTCAGCTGTCGTCCAATGAGTAATCGTTTCCTAATAATATTCTACCAGGTTGTCAACCATAATAGGTGTGGCCTCTAAATCAATGACAACCCTAGAATTCCAGCCAGTATATAATGAATCCTTATATCCACTCTAAATATAACCTAATTCCATAAGTTGTGCTAGTCTCATTGTCTCTCCATCTGGAAAATTAAATCTAAGGTGACACCTAAATATTAATTCAAATTAATAAAATTATAATACAACATTAAATCTATTGAATTTGTTTACCCTTATTTGTGCCCAAGAATTGTCCTTTATTTCATTTGGAATGTGTCCCCATGATAGTGGATGGATGGGAATGATGTTGGAGTATTTGGAAAGTGCTTCCAGAAAACTCTGACATTCCTATCCTATTTTTCCACTATTTGATTGTCTTTGTAATGACCCGAACATTTTAATAATATTTATTTCCAAAATTTGTGTGTTATTTTATTTTATACTCAACAAAACAATATCCTTTAATTAATGAAGTGAGTATAATTAAAATAATACTGTTGGGTTTTGATATTTATATGACTGTTGGTCAATATGACCATTTGAAACTAAATTATTAATGTTTCAATTATTGTCCATGAATTAAAATGATCATGGTTAATTAATACAGAAATAAGAGTCAATTGCATCATCCAGTAGACTCGGGCCATATGAAGTCCATCTGTTGAAGCATGGGATGGAGGTAGAATTACTGGGCTTTGGTCTGGACCAAGCCCAAGCCGAACTTCAACATGTGAAGCTTGAACAGAATCACCTCAGAGAGAAGTTCAAGCTGATAGAAATCACCACTCAAGCATTATTGTCCGAGCCACCCAATGATTCTATCAACATAGCACACCTTACACTTAGGTCCTATGCTGGTGTTATAAGGGGATATGTAACGATAACTTAGCTAATTTGTGTAATCCTTTTATATAAATAAAATTGTTATTTCTTATTATGGTAATGTTTGTGAATTTCAAATGTCCGGATAAATATAGGATATGTATTATTGATGAATTTAGGGGACAAATTGATATTTTAAAATATTTTTTTATTCTTTAAATAATTAATAATGTGAATTGAATTTCAAAAAATGGTTTTCTATAGTTGTGTTCAGTAAGAAATTTAGAGTCTAATAAGATCAACTAAATTTTTAGTGAATAGAAAAGTATGAATAGTAACATAATTGTATGAATATTAATGAATAATAAATTGACCAAAAAATAGAAACTTTACCCATGAATGTATAAAAACATTTTAGACATCTTAAAAGTGAAAACGATCATAGTTATGTTTTGGTATTTCTATATGTCATAAATATTTTATTTACAATTTTATAATTAATTTAATAATTTAAAATGGAAATGTATTTTCATAAATTTTAATCATAAATTTTTACTTTATTTACTTATGGTTATATTATAATTTTTTGGGACCTTGATTATTTTCTTAAGGTTTTACAAAATGAGTTATAGTTTTAAAGTTGTATTTTTGGAATAAATAATTATTTTTTAAAAAATTTAATTAAAAATAATTGAAAAATTATTTTCATAAAACGAAATTAATTTTTGAATTTAGAGCATCGATATTAGGTTAGAGTGAATTTTTGGGATTTTTTTGAAACAGTTAATTTTTCAGTGAATAGTAAAAATACAGTTTGAGTTTCAGGTGTTTAATGACATCATTGATGATGTAATCATGATTTAAATAATCTGGTCGACTTGTGAATTGTAAGATATTTAATGATTTGTACCAAGTGGCTAATAACCTGGGGAAATACCATGGGAAAGCCCATGTTTTTGCAAATACCACCGATGAGGTGTCCCTTGGAAATTAATAATTTATTCCCTCACTTTTCCTATAAATACCAAGCCATTCCCTCATCCATTTCATTCCAAAATCCTCTTTGGTGAAGTTATGTAATTTTACCTCCCAAGGATTCCTCCCAAGGTTCCCTCAAGCCACAAAAGGTTCTGACCTTCAATCTTTCAAAGTTACTCTTCAAGGTAAGGGAACCTTTCACCCTCTTCTTTTAAGTCATGAATTCATTTATGTTATGTCTTCTAGTTTCAATTTTATTAAGTGGGGGTTTGTTCTTATATATCCATATTACTTTACAATTAATTTCAAAATTAAGGGAGACCCTTTCCACTCTCATTAATTTATTTTCAGAATTTTTATGTTATGATGTTAAGCTACTGAAATTTTTGTAATAGAAATCGCATCTTCTCTTTCCTCAAAAGTTTCCTTTTCATGTAGTATGTCATTAAAATTTACATACCATGTCCTTATCTCCATTATATTCAATATTTATAGTGTATTATAATTTATTTATTAGTGGGTTACCCTTGTACCCTCTCTTTTTAATGTTTTCTTAAACCATGTTATATAGCCGTTATGCTACAGAAGTTTTGTCTCAAATCTCTCTCTTTTTCTCAAGAAATTATCTTGTATTATTTATGAGAATACCCAAATCTATTTTTATTTCCATAGGAATTAATCAATACATAAAATTGATCTATTTTTTTCTGGAATTGACATACATATAACCCTTACTCCATTTCCATGGGTTATAAATGATGTAACGATCAAGTTTTTGTGAACTTTTAAAACGCCATGATTTGGAAATGAAACCCATTTCTTTTATTCTCTAGGGATTATTTATGAAATGTTTGATTATTATCTATGTAGATCAAATGAAAACAAATACATATAAAGGGTTCGCCCTGATATCCCTCCACTGCATTGGGTAAAGAATTAATCTCTAGAGATGATAAGTTTCACGATACCTTGGTGAATAACCTTAGTAATTTTTTGTGACACCTTGGGGATAAACCTTGGTGATATGTTCATGAATGTATAAATGAAATTTTGTAGCCACATATTCATGTTATGTTTCAAGTTCTTTTCATTATGATATTCATGTACTTCCAATGCTCATGTCTTTATGTGTTTTTATATCATGTTCTTATTGATATCAAAAGTAAACTGATTCCCTTGTTTACCCCTCTTTTTTTTCAGAAGAAGGAAGGATAATATTAATGATGAAGATCAATAGTCATACATAAGTAGATCCATGAAGGTAAATTGTCCAGCCATAGCTGTTTGAACTTACTTACCCCTTATTGGGCCTTCTACTCACCCTTTTCTTTGATGTATGTCTACAGGTAATGAGATGAAGTAATTGTACATAAGATGGACCTATTATGAAGCATTACACGTGTTTCAGAGGAATTTTTTATGATGTTTTCATGTATTATGTTCCACATTTCCAAGACACTAGACTTTAAATATCCTCTATATGTAAAATGTAATGAAAAGTTATGTAATAAAAAGGAGGGATGCCATAGTTGGTATAAAAGTATTGTTTAGCTATTTATGAAAATTAATCTATGAAAAATTTAGGAATAATCCTATAGAAAATATTAAAAATTGAAAAAATTCCTGGTATTTTGGTGAGTATTGAGTAAGTGGTTTATCAAAAAAATACATCCTTGTTTGGATATGAGTAGGTAGAGGCGGCTCTCGCACAAAGGTACCTAGGAGTGAAAACCCCGAAAAGGAGTTTAGGCTTGACCCACGATATCCTGGTACGCAACAATGGGCATTTCTGCACTCTTGGTTACGATACTCCCAGGGGATATGTTTGGTTAATCATAAGATTTTTATGAATCATTATAAATTATTTATATTGAAATGTAATTGTTTAAAGATGTTTTAAAACATGAAATCCTTTTAGTTAAAAGATTCGTAAATGAAATAAGTTTCTCGATAAGGCTTTATTCTTTTAAAAATGGCGAGAAATAGGAGGAACCATTCAAATGGTGACCGCAATGGACCATGCACTGATGGCCCTCCGATGGAAGTTGGAATGGAAACTTTCATGTGAATGATGAACCAACTGACTCAAGTTATGGGAAATAACTTGAATCAAGCTAAGAGACTGATCTCACCATGAAGGGAATAGATTTCTGTTGAATCCTTTAGGTATCAATGACCACCAACCTTCAGTGGATCTACCGACCCATTGATTTCTAAATAGTGGATCATCTCTATCGAGAAGATCATTTTTATTCTCCAATGTTATAAATAAGAGAAGGTTACCCTGGCTGTCTATTTCTTAGAGGGAGAAGCTGATCAGTGGTGGGTACTGATTAAAAACAAAAGGCCAAGAGTGGAAGTTGAAGCTATGGAGTGGGAAGAGTTCCTAGGGATATTCTTCAACAAGTATTTCCCTCGATTGATGAGAACAGGAATGGAGAAAGATTTTCTCGAGCTGAATCAGAAGGAGAATGAATATGTGGGAATCTACAACATGAACTTCACAAGTCTTTCATGTCACACCTCTAGATTTCCCATGTATCCAAATGGTAAGGTTGATAGATTATTTGGTGTACTGAGACCTCATCAGCAGAAAAATATAGCTAACCGAGACTATGATAGCTATGAGGCGATCGTTTAGAGTGAAATGAAAGTCGAGCTAGAGTATGGTGATATGCATCGGTCTCATAAATCTAATGAAATGTAGAGATCGATAGATCCGAGATTAGGGAAGACCTTTGATCAAGGAAGAGGAGGCAAGCAAGTGCAACGTCCCACATGTAATAAATGTGGGAAGAAGCATTCGGGGAACTGGATGCCCGGGAGTGGGAAATGCTACAAGTGTGGAAGAGAAGGTCATATTGCGAGGAATTATCGTAGTGAGGTAAAACCTCAACTTCCAACCACTAATGATAAGGGGGAGATAGTTCAGGCCCTACATGATGTCCAGTGCTTTAAGTGTGGAAAACTTGGGCACTTTTCTAATCACTGTCCAAATCCAAGGGCAATAGAGGGGAACCACCATTAGCCTCAACAAAGGCTAAGGGAGAAAGTTATTTCTTTTTTAATCACGAAATCTGAAGTTGAAGCTCTGAATGATGTGGTAGCAGGTACTCTTGTAGTTCTCTCAAATCTAGTAAGTACTTTGTTTGATACTAGTTATACACATTCCTTTATTTCCTCCATGTTTCCAAATAATTTAGAATCAACCCGTGATTTTCTAAAGTTACAGTTATCAGTCAAGAAACCTGGTGGGATTATCCAAGAATCGTCAGTATTTAGAAACTCTAGTATTTACTTTAGTGAGAAAAATCTTATCTAAAATATAGTAATCATTCCCATGATGGAATTCGAAATTATACTGGGGATAGACTGTCTCTCAAATTATAATGCTAAGATCAAATTCATAAGAAAGGAAATCTCAGTATTTTGGAATGGATAACCAACCGTTATCTTCCAATGAGAGATATCTCAACCTGGTATTTTTCTAGAAGAACCACTTATATCCTTATTTATGGGGTTTATCAGTGAATAGAAAGAAGGAAATGAGAGTTTAAGGATAGAAAATTTCCCCATTGTCCAAGAATACGTTGATGTATTTCTTAAGGAGATGTCTGGACCTACACCAAAAAGATAGGTAGATTTCTCTATTGAACTCGTACCTGGATCTCATCTAATATCAATGACCCCGTATAGGATGGAAAAGGTGGAGATGGAGAAATTAAAGAAACAACTCCATGATCTTTTGGAGAAGGGGTTTATCCGACTGAGTGTGTCTCTTTGGGGAGAACCTATTCTCTTTGTGAAGTAGAAGGATGGATCAATATGATTGCGCATTGATTATAGAGAACTGAATGAGATCACAATAAAGAACAAATACCCTCTTCTAAGAATTTATCAATGACCTAGTAAAACTGGACATGGGAATTATAAGGGAAGGTACATCATCAACCCTAAACCAAATGGTTTTCCAACCATCATTACTAGAGAAGATGAAGATATATCATAAAGAAGATCCTTCATTAGAGAAGAAGTTTGAGGCTATGAAGGATGGGAATTTTCTTGAGTTCAATATTGATCAATAATGAGTACTGATATTTCATATAGGACTATGTGTTCCTTCAACTCTGAAAATAAATAAGGAGCTGATGGATGAATCTCATAGATATACTTTCTCTATACATCCTGGAAGAACAAAAATGTATAAGAACCTTCGTGATCATTATTGGTGGGATAATATGAAAACGGAGATTGCTGACTACAATTCAAGGTGCCTGGTATGTCAGAAAGTGAAGGCGGAGCGACAAATTCCTAATGGGGTATTGCAACCACTAACCATAATAGCATGGAAGTGGGAAAATATCACTATGGAGTTTGTCACTAGTCTCTTGTGAACTTCCAAAGGAAACAATGTGATATGGGTAATTGTGGACCATCTCACCAAGACAACCCATTTTATCTCCATTTAGGAAGATTTCTCTCTTGATCAAATTTCCAGGATTTACATGAAGGGAGTGTTAAGGCTGCATGGAGTTCCACTTTATATCATATATGATCGTGATCCAAGGTTCACATCAAAATTCTAGAGAAGTCTTCAACATGCTATAATCACTGAATTGAATTTTAGTATGGCTTATCACCTCTAAACTGATGTCCAGTCTAAAAGGACAATTCAAACACTTGAGGATATGATAAGAACATGCTCAATGGAATGTAAAGGTGGATGGGATCAACATCTCCCTTTAGTTGAGTTCTCTTACAACAACAGCTTCCACTCGAGCATTCAAATAGCACCCTATGAATATCTATATGGGAAGCGATGTAGAACTTATACAAGATGGGATAAAGCTGGTGAGAGAAAGGTTCTTGGTCCTGATCTTGTGCAAGAGATGACAGAAAACGTCCATGCCATCCAACAACACATTAAGGCTGCTTAGAGTCGGTAGAATAACTATGCCAATGACCATCTAAGGGACTTAGAGTTTGATGTTGGTGACAAATTATTTCTTATAATTTCATCTTGGAAGAGAGTCCTGAGGTTTGGGAACAAAGGAAAGCTCAGCCCTAGGTACATTGGCCCCTATGAAATCTTTGATTGCATAGGAGCAGTGGCCTATCGGCTTTCAGTTCCTCCAAATCTAGCACTAGTTCAGGATGTCTTATACGTATCCATCTTGAGGAAGTACATACCTGACCCTTCACATGTACTAAATCAAATGGTGGTACAATTGGAACATGACCTCTCTTATGAGGAGAAGCCAATGTAGATCTTGGATCATAGAGACAAGGTTCTACGCAACAAGACTACTCACCTTGTTAAGGTGTTGTGGAGGAACCAAAAATGTGAGGAATCCACGTGGGAACCAGAGGAGTCTATGAGGTAGAAGTACCCACACCTTTTTTCTTCTTAAGGTATGATTTAAAATTTCAGGGGTGAAATTTCTTAAGGTGGGAAGAATGTAATGACCCGAACTTTTTAATAATATTTATTTTCTAAATTTGTGTGTTATTTTATTTTATACTCAACAAAACTATATCCTTTAATTAATGAAGTGAGTATAATTAAACTAATATTTTTGGGGTTCAATTTTTATATTACTGTTACTCAATATAACCATTGGAAACTAAATTCTTAACGTTACAATTATTGTTTATATATACAAATGATCTTGGTTAATTAATACATAAAGAAGATTCAATGACATCATCCAGTAGAAATAGGTCATATGAAGCCCATCTATCGGATCTTGGGAAGGCAGTTCCATCACTGGGCTTTGCTCTGGACCAAGACCAAGACAAACTTCAACATGTGAAGCTTGAACAGAATCACCTAAGGGAGAATTTCAAGCTGATTGAAATCATCACTCGGGTAATGTTGTCCGAGCCACCCCAAGTTTTTATCACAATATCACACCTTACACTTATGTCTTATGCTGGTGTTATAAGGGGCTATGTAACAGGACCTTAGATACTTTGTGTAATCCATTTATATAAATTAAATTTTTAGTTCTTATTATGGTAAATTATGTGAATTTCAAATGTCCGGATAAATATAGGATGTTTGTTATTGATGAATTTTATGAGAAAAGGGGGTATTTTAAAATATGTATTTATTCTTTAAATAATTAATAATTTGAATTGATTTTCAAAAAACGGTCTTCTACAGTTGTGTTTAGTAAGAAATTTAGATTCTAACAATATCAGCTTAATTTTTTTTGTGAATAGTAAAGTATGAATAGTAACATACCCGTATGAATAGTAATGAATAGTAAATCATAGTAAATCGACCAAAAAAATAGAAACTTCACCCATGAATGTATAAAAACATTTTAGACATCTTAAAAGTGAAAAAACGATCATAGTTAAGTTTTGGTATTTTTGTATGTCATAAATATTTTATTTACAATTTTATAATTAATTTAATAATTAAAAATGGAAATTTAATTTCATAAAATTTGATCATATATTTTTACTTAATTGTCTTATGATTATATGATAATTTTATGGGACCTTGATTACTTTCTTAAGTTATTACAAAATGACTTATAGTTTTAAAGTTGTATTTTTGGAATAAATAATGATTTTATTTAAAAATTAAATTAAAAAAATTAAAAAAATTATTTTCATAAAACGAAGTTAATTTTTTTAATTTAGAGAATCTATATTAGATAAGAGTGAATTTTTGGTATTTTTCTAAAACAATTGATTTTTCAGTGAATAGTAAAAATATAGTATTGAGTTTTGGTTGTTTAATGACATCATTGATGATGAAATCATGATGTAAATATTCTGGTTGACTTGTGAATAGTAATATATGTTATTAGGTGTCCCAAGTGGCCAAAACCATGGGAAAATACCATGGGAATACCCATGTTTTTGCAAATTCCACCGATGAGTTGTCCCTTGGAAATTAATAATTTATTCCCTCACTTTTCCTATAAATACAAAGTCATTCACTCATCCATTTAATTCCAAAATCCTCCTCAACAAAGTTATGGTATTATACCTCCCATGGAGTCCTCCCAAGTTTCCCTCTAGCCTCACAAGATTCCGACCTTCAATATTTCGAAGATACTCTTCAAGGTAAAGGAACCTTTCACCCTCTTCTTTTAAGTCATGACTTCCTTTATGTTATGTATTGTAGTTTACATTTTATTATGTGGTGGTTTTTTATTCTATATCCCTTCTAATTTCCATTTCATGTCCTAATTAAGGGATACACTTTCCACTCATCAATTTATTTTCTGAATTTTTAAGTGACGTCGTCAGGCTACCGAAAGTTTTGTAAAAGAAATCGCATCTTCTCTTTCCTCTCAAGTTTTATTTTCATGTGGTATGTCATTAAAATTTCCAAACCATGTTATTATCTCCATGTTATTCAGTCTTTATACTGTATTATAAGTTATTTATGAGTTTTTTAACCTTGTACCCTCTCTTTTTAATTTTTTCTAAAACCATGTTATATAACTGTTATGCTGTAGAATTTTCATCTCAAATCTCTCTCCTTTTCTCAAGAAATTTTCTTGTATTATTTATGAGAATACTCAAATATATTATAATTTCCAAGGGTACTCATCAATACATAAAATTGATCTATTTGATTCTATAATTGACATACATATAACCGTCACTCCCTTTCCTTGGCTTATAAATGACGTAACGATCAAATTTTTAAGAACTTTTAAAACATCATGATTTTGAAATGAAACCCATTTCTTTTATTCTCTATGGGTTATTTATGAAATTTTGTATTATTATTTATGTGGATCACATGAAAATAAATACATATTAATTGTTCACCCTGATAGAACTCCAATTCATTGGGTAAAGAATTAATCTCAAGAGATAACAAGTTTCACGATACCTTGGTGAATAACATTGGTAAATTTTTATGTACCCTTGGGGATAAACCTTGGTGATATGTTCATGAATGTCTAAATTAAATGTTTTATCCACATATTCAATTTATTTTTCATGTTATTTTCATTATGATATGCTTTTACTTCCAATGCTCGTGCCTTTATGTGTTTTTTTACCAAGTTCTTATTGATATCACAAGTAAACTGATTCCCTTTTTTACCCCTTACTGGGCCTTCTGCTCACACTTTTCATTGATGTATGTCTACATGTCATGAGATGCAGTAATTGTACTAAGGATGAACCTATGATGAAGCATTAAAGGTTTTTTAGAAGGATATTTTAGGATGTTTTCATGTATTATGTTCTTGATTTCCAAAACACTAGACTCTAGAGATCCTCAGTATGTAAAATGTAATGAAAAGTTATGTAATAAAAAGGAGGGATGCCATAGTCTTTATTATACTCTACCATCAACTATGTGTGGTGGTTCCACACTGCACACATGCATGTACACCCAAACTGATTTTCAGTAGATCCATCTATTAAAGAAGAATAAAATATTATATCAATAAATATTATAATGAAAATAATTTATGATAAAAACATTACATGTGTTCTATAAATATACTTCAGGCAGTCTGATCAGTAGGTGTCAATGGTTCCCCAACCATAGAAGGAACATCAAATTGTACAGATGTATTGGTTCCACTTTCCATTCAAAATGATTTTGAAATCCGACTCACACCAAAATAGCCCATAACACTTTTCAAATTTCTTTAACACTTCCACAAATCCATTAAAAAATTTCATAAAAACCTTCCAATATATTAAAACTCTCATAACAGCCCACTCACTTGTTACATAATACCATTTTTACCTTCAAAATCATTTTATCATCAAACTTACACGAAACAGCCCACAAACAAGTTTTGATCCAACATCACAATTTAATAAAACATTTCAGAAATTTACAAAACATTCTAATTTTTTTAAATATTAAAACATAACTTCACCTTTAAAAACACCATAATAGGTGAACAGACATACCAAACAGTACATATGAACCCTTTTCCCACTTTGTTTAACCAACTAAAACATTTACAATTTTCATAAAAAGAACCCTAGTGTTGTAAATATGTCTTGCACACAAAGCTCATTTCAAAACCCCAATTTAAGACAAAAAACCATACCAATTCATATCCAAAACATAATTGAAAGCCCTATAGAAATTTATAAAGCCACTTTCAACTTTTATAAAATCAACTTGAATAATACTACAAATGATCCAAATGAAAACACACATTTTCATAAAATACTCTCAAGAAGTATAACAATGTTTTACACATAAACCCTATTCAAAAACACTCTTTTTAGGCCAACATGACACTAATAAATTAATAAAACAGAATTTTCAGGCCAAAAAAAATTTTGTAAACCAATTCCATATGTCATAAAATACACCCAAATAATACACCATGAGTTACACACGAAAACACCCAATTTCAAGTTAAAAAGCAACTATAAAATAAAACAGTTATCCAAATTAATCATCAATAGTTTTCGCACCACACCTAACATATGAGGAATATGAAAAATTAAGAAATATAGCAAGCTAACTCATCAATAATTGTTTACACATGGAACCACCTACCGAAAGTGTCGAATCCCTCAAAACTTGGTGCGAAACATCAACTGCACCACCGCCGCACCACAAGGAAGATAAATCCATCCCTAGAACACAATATTTGACCACAAATACACCAAATCAAACCCTAGGTTTGAACCCTAACTTCTGGACATTCTATAAATTCATAAAAGTTAGAGGAAACACTAAAGAGAAGGAAGGAATTGAAGAGAGAAACACTTACCCAAAATAATCTTGAAGAAAATGACCCAAAATCCACCAGCATATGAATTTGAAAACATCCAAAAATTCATAGAAGGTTCTAACAAAGATTAGGAGATCTTGTAGGTAATAGAATGGGGGAAAAGAGTAAAAATAGAATGAGTTATGAAAGGATCAATTTACCTCTCTAAATCTGGACGATTTCTAAAATCCAGAGAAGTTTCGACCCATTTAGCGATTCTATCGAGCTCCAAATTGGGGGAGGAGAGAATGGGGGCGTGCCTCAGGTAAGTGGTCTCGGGTGAGAGTTAGAATCGCCAAAAAAACCCAATTAGTGAAGGAGATATTAAAGAATTAAAATTTATTTTTAATGTAGAAAATTGGCTTTCGGGCAGGCCCAATCCCTTAAATAAAAACACATATCCACCATGATTATGGATTCCTAAATGGTTCAAATTCATATGGTGGTGTTAATAGGTCAGGGGATGACAATTAGGAATTGGAATGGATGAAATTTGTTTAAAAATGAAGGTGTTATAAAGGAATCAAAATTTATTTTCAAATCTGGAATTGGGCTCACGGTTTGGCCCAATTCATAAAAACTCACCCATTCCTCCATAAAAGCTTGAAAAACCCTCAAAACAAAGAATGAATGGAAATTAAATGGAATTTAACATTAAAATAAGTCATGTATGTGCCAATTATCCCCACCATGAAAAACTTCCGCCCCAGAAAGTCACATCAAGGCCAATGTAACAACTAAACCCAACTGAGAAACCAAGAGGTACTCCCTTGTCAGGTTTCACCCCCAAAGGCCAAAACACCTCCAATGATCAATTAATGAAGGATTAATCTCACAAACAAAACTTACACCACTTTCCTGAAATGATAAATCACATTCAACCTTTATCCCAAAATAAAACTCTTTAAGAACTATCTGAACAAGACTTAAGAAATTCACCCAAACGAACAACAACATCGAACAAGGTTACACTTACCTTGCTATAACTATACCATTGGGCACTCTCCAATATCAACATTTACCCAAGAAAGATATAGGTATATTGATATATCCAAACGAGACTACCTACCGCCAAGCAAAGATCATGGATAAATTTGAGTTACTGGTACAGGGGAACAAAAATAGGCTCCCCACCATAAGAGACAACCTATATTTTTTCCGAGATAGAATCAGGACACTAATAGGGGGAGGCCTGAATGGACTCCCCTGTAAAATGGGTATACTTCCATAGGACCTTTACAAAAGAACATATATAAGAGTCATAGTGGGTCTCCTCACCATAAGAACTAACCATCATAACCGACCAGCATAGGCCAGTACAGAAAGACCCCAAAATTTGAAGAGTTGGGAAGGTCACGTGGTTAGTCCGCACGATTTGGGAAACCATGCGCTAACAGTGTGGATCCTTCTATCCACATGGTTTTCTTGGTCATGGTCACTATTAAACAAGTGAAAACCTTTTTCTCAACCAGTCTAGGAAAACTCCAAACCTTTCTCTAAAGACTCAATGGAAACCAAAGGGGGAGGGAATAACATTGGGCGATGACATGGGTACATGGCCCTCCACCTATTTCCACTGAACATGAACAACAGAAGAAGGATGATGACACCATAGTTTTAAAATCTTCCTAACTTTCATACTTAGAATAGGACTTTGTACAAGGGTTTAAAAAACCCTTTGATTTCTCCTGAATATGAGCCAGCTGCTCTCCAAGACCTATGGCTAGAGCTCAAATGATTGAAGAATCTTCGGCCTCGCAGTTAGGCTTTGGAAACCCCATGAACGAGAATTCTTCTTTCGGTGCAACCAACAACTACAACACAATCCCTGATAATTTTTCCAAGACATAACACATTCCAAACTCACTTTACCCTAACTTGATATTTCACTGAAACAAGGGCTTAGAAGATGCACACACATCACACTTTGTTTGTTCAGGTGAGAAACAATAGAAGTAAAGAAAACCAATACTAACCTTCCTCTAAAATGGAATTTTTTTATGTTTTTCCAAGGGATACATTATCCCAACATAATAGAGACTCTCAGATGATTTCCAAACTTTCACCTTTATAGTCAATCGAGCACAGGACATCATAAGGCATCACCGAACATGACCATTGCGACTTATATAAACAATTAATGGAGAGGGAAATTATACAACATCCCTAAACAACACACAATTCTAGAAAGTGGCCACAATATCCTATCATGACCATATTTCCCACACTTGTGGTTTAACATGAACTCATGTTTCAAAGAAACTGTGAAGAACCCAGAGGCCCTCTTAGACACCATTGAGACACTCATCCCACTAACAACCCTAGACCACTTCTAGCTTCGACGAATTAGGAAACTTAAGTAACTAAGGTCTCTTTCAACCTTCAATGAGAACTCTCCCGCTACAATAGGATCTAAAAATAAAATACAGGAATGGGTGTAGACTCAATCAACAAATATTGATAAAAGATTCCTTATTTTGATCAATTTCAGGACTTGCCAATGGAGAAACAATCCGGGTTTCACTTCAGTTATGCACTAACCCTTAATGAGGGTATACCTTATCCAATGAGAGAACCCAAGGACCCAACCAAGATGGTCCATTGGTGAAAAAAGACATAAACCAGATCCAAACACATGAAGGTAACAACCATAAAGGTGTCCCAAAACATATCTCAGAAGAGACTACTAATAGATCCTTCTACCCAACTTGCCGTCCAAACACAAACCCAAAACACGGTTCGAATAAGAGGGGTTCTTAAACTCAAAACATCCCATAACATAAACATTTTCCAAAAACACATTATATAATACAACCCAAATAATTCATCAAAACATCATGTTTTTATTTAAAAATATTTCTAAAAAACAAACGGTTCAGCAGTTAGAGTATCCACCAATGGTACCCCATGGGCCTTACACATGCATGTTTTCGTGCCACACTGGGCACCCTCCTCATATCCATCCCAACACTCATTCATTAATTCAATCAACCATTCATCATCCCATATAACCCCATGCATGTGGTTGCTCACAGAAATACCAAAGGTTAAAAAAAATCTTTCCACTTTTGAAAACCAAAATGGTAAACCAACACATTCTTTTTCTCAAAACCGCTAACCACGAGATCAAAATACCAACTCACATTAAAAAATTCAGATAGACACAACCTTTTTGAAAAGAACTCACTTTCAATATATTCAAATAAATTTCAAAACATCTCATCCCATTAAAACACCCTTTTATTGTTTAGAAAACTCTATTAGAAACACTTTCCAAACCCAACATCAATATAGTTCCTGCTTTCAAAAGAGGTGTAAGCACACCATTTTCCATTTAAAAAAAAATCTGAAAATTCAGTTCCACCATTTCATTAACCAAACCATTCCCTCATTATTTGAAAATCATTTCAAAAAAAACTTTATGCTTCTTAAAACCAAGTCTCTTTAGAACCAAAGTCCTAAGATTTCAAAACTAAGGAACAAAAGACAATGCGAGAGGAAACTAGTTTCAGTGGGTGACTTGGAAATATGGTTGGTGACCATATTCCAATCACTTCATTGTCACAGAGAGTGTTCTGGGCAAGATCCCTGGCTCCACATGGCTTTCCAGGCCCTGCGAGCTCACTGAGACCATTAACCCAACTCTCTTTTCATTTCCCCTAACCATCATCAATCCAAGAAAACCAAAGGACTTAGATAAATCCTGACTTCCACTGGAAACATGAATCATGTCATGAGGTGTGGTGATCATGCACAATAACCATAACTATAATACCAAGTCCCTAAAATCCTAACTCCATACTATCCTGACTCTTCCCCAAATAACAAGACCCAAAGAGTTAACCTGAACCTCCTTTGATACCATTTTGTCACGAACTGAATCTGGTCGCCACCAAACCCGGCCTCAAACCCAGACCGTGACAAGGCCTGAAGGTCGTTCCCAATCCCCATGGGCTGGAAAAAGTTCCCAGGTATCATATACTCAGAATTGGGAACCATTTACCCGATTTTATAAACATTAATCAACAAACAATCTCAATAAAACAAATCTGGATTTTTCAACTAAAACCATCTTTTAAAAAATTTCAGAACTGAATTACATAAGTTAAAACTATGTTTAAAGACAATTAAAAAGTTAGAAAACCAAATAAGGACAGCCCAAGAACCTCCACATGGAAAGAGGCACCTCCCTCAAGCCATCCCCATAAGACTTCACCACCAAGGACCTGCTAGAAACCTGAACCACTGGCACTAAAAACTGTACCCAACCTGCGACAACAAAAAAATAACCAAGTCTACATACACCCAAGCATGTAAGTAGGGTGTGAGAAAATTGCCAGTATGATACCACCACTAAGAGATTCCATGTGATAAACATTTAAAGACGAAAAGCATGCAAGTTTTCAAAAACATGAAATCCTAGTTACAATTTCTAAAAGATGCAACAATAAATAAAAACAGTTTTTAGGTGGGCCAATTTAAAGAATAAAAACTTTTAAAATGAATACCAAAGCTACTAGATTTTCCAGCCACTCATACCATATGCCGACGGTAATCACAAAATGTCTAGTGAGCACAAGCAATGAGAAATAACCCCTAGGCTCTAGCAAGTTGTGGGTCCCAGGTACCTCGTATCTTGGTGAAAGTAACCATCACACATATCTATTCTCGTACACGAGCCACTAGTAGGGAACATACCCATAACCTATTGGTCCCCAATAATCATCATCATAATAGTTTATTTAGAGTTGTAAGCGTCAATCTTGCTAAGTTAAACTGAGGCCAAACCCCACGGATTCACTAGCATACTAGTACACGTCCACCCTCCTAGATACCCGAGTTTTCCCTTTGTGCTCAAACAAGTTCAACAAGTCAATGAGTACACTTTTCACATGAAAATATCATTTCCATATCATAAATTTACCAAACAGCACACACATATACAACACAAATCACAAAATTCCACTTTTCATTCAAAATGATTTTGAAATCCAACTCACACCAAAATAGCCCACAACACTTTTCACATTTCTTTAACACTTCCCCAAATCCATTAAACAATTTTATTAAAACCTTCCAATATATTAAAACTCTCATAACATCCCACTCACTTGTTACATAATACCCTTTTTACCTTCAAAATCATTTTATCATCAAACTTACACGAAACATCCCACAAAAAAATTTCACTCCAACATCACAATTTAATAAAACATTTCAGAAATTTACAAAACATTCTAAAAGTGTTTGACAGCTTCAAACATAACTTCACCTTTAAAAACACCATAATAGGTTAACAGACATACCAAACAGTATATATGAACCCTTTTCACACTTTGTTTAACCAACTAAAACATTTACAATTTTCATAAAAATAACCCAAGTGTTGTAAATATTTCTTGCACACAAAACTCATTTGAAAACCCCAAGTTAAGACCAAAAACCATACCAATTCCTATCCAGAACATAATTGGAAGACCTATAGACATTTATAAAACCACTTTCAAGTTTTATAAAATCACCTTGAATAATACTACAAATGATCCAAATGAAAACACACATTTTGATAAAATACTCTCAAGAAGTATAACAATGTTTTACCCATAAAACCTATTCAAAAACACTCTTTTTAGGCCTACATGACACTAATACATTACCAAACAAGAATTTTCAGGCCAAAAAATATTTAGTAAACCAAGTCCATATGTCATAAAATACACCCAAATAATACCCCATGAGTTACACACGAAAACACCCAATTTCAAGTTAAAATGAAACTATAAAATAAAACACTTATCCAAATAAATCATAAACAGTTTTCACACCACACCTAACATATGAGTAATATGAAAAATTAAGAAATACAACAATCTAACTCATCAATAATTGTTTACACATGGAACCACCTACCGAAAGTGTCGAATCCCTCAAAACTTGGTGTGAAACATCAACCGCCCCACCGCCGCACCACAAGGAAGATAAATACAGCCCTAGAACACAATATTTGACCACAAATACACCAAATCAAACCCTATTTTTGAACCCTAACTTCTGGAAATTCTATAAATTCATGAAAGTGGGAGGAAACCCTAAAGAGAAGTAAGCAATTGAAGAGAAAACACTTACCCAAAATAATCTTGAAAAAAACGACCCGAAATCCACTAGCATCTGAATTTGAAAACATCCAATAATTAATGGGAGGTTCAAAAAATGATTAGGATATCTTGTAGGAAGTGTAATGGGGGGAAAAGAGTAAAAATAGAATGAGTTGTGAAAGGATCAATTTACCTCTCTAAATATGGACGATTTCTAAAATCCATATACGTTTCGGCCCCTTTCGTGATTCTATCGAGCTCCAAATTGGGGTAGGAGAGAATGGGGGCTCGCCTCAGGTAAGTGGGCTTCGGTGAGAGTTGGAATAACCAAAAAAACCCAAATATTGAAGGACATATTAAATAATTAAAATTTATTTTTAATGCAGAAAATGAGCTTTCGGGCAGGCTCAATCCCCTAAAAAAAAACCCATATCCACCATGATTATGGATTCATAAATGGTCCAAATTCATATGGTGGTGTTACTAGGTCAGGGTATGACAATTAGTAATTTGAATGGATGAAAAAGTTTTAAAAATGAAGGAGTTATAAAGGAATCAAAATTTATTTTTATATCTGGAATTGGGCTCACGGTTTGGCCCAATTCATAAAAACTCACCCATTCCTCCATAAATGCTTGGGAAACCCTCAAAAAAAATTAATGGAAATTAAATGGAATTTAACATTAAAATAAGTCATGTATGTTCCAATAAGTGTTTTAAATATCTCAGATTCATGTAATGACACAGTGGGATCATAAAGTGTGGTAGATGGTACATTAGGGGGAGGGACGAGGTGTGATTGAGAACACTAATTTCTAGCATTAGTACCACCATAATTCCCTCAAATATCCTGACTGAGCACTAGAACCACAAGTCTGGTTGGTGAACAAATTCCACCTTATTGGTGGATCCTGATTAAAAGTAAAAAAAACAACCGCATGAAATTATATGTTATTGATATATATTTCTGAATTAACATACTCACAATGAGCACTAGAGGAGGGACATCCATCTCACTCATTGGGAAATTGTTTTCTTCCTTATTTTTACTTTTTCACTCCTGAGTGTTTTTCATTTCGTTAATTTTAATAAAAATATGTAATTAATTATAAATGCACATCTAATGTGTAACCAAAACCAGAAAGAAGATGTGGCATGACTTAATTAAAGAATACCACTTGTCAAACCAAATAATTAATATTCATTGCTATAAAAAACATTTTATATCTAGTGGGAATAATATCAAAACAAAATACATGTAATAGAAAAAACAATACATTTAAATTAACATGTTTATCATGAGATGTGGGATAATTTTAAATCTTGTTGATAGTAATTAATTCAGGAAAATTAATCGTGTTATGGAATGAGAATGTCACAAAATTTTCATTGTTTTAATGTTGTTTTCAGGCTTTATTATATGCATTTTTAGTTAACTTCAGTAAATAAATATTATATTCTTCTATTTTAGTATTTTGGGTAATAATAGTATAATTTAGATCATTTATGATATGATTTTGATCTATTTGATTTATTTTTTAAATCAAATTCATTTGGGATAATACAAAAAATATTTCAAGTTGATTAATGTTGGGAAGTTGAGATATTTAATAAATAATGATAAACACAATTAGTAAACTCAAGATAATATTTTATACACCACAATTCATGGAGGTAGAATTATAATCCAAACACTAACTGTGTTAAATCTCAAGGTTGTTTTACAATACCAATTTATCATCCATAACCACTTAGTGTCATTCCAAGTTGATTCCAATATATATGTATCATATGACTTTCATATGTTTCCTTTAAATTAGGGTATATCTCATCAATCCTCTATGTAAGTGTGATTCAAAAAATATCAGTCAAAAAATATTGCTTGAGCAATCCAATTAAATAAAATAAAATAATGGTTTGATCCATATCATATATCTTAATATATAATTTTTCTAGGTCGAATATAATCTTGTTAAGAAATTTATTATGGGACTTAATTATAGTTATGGGTACAATTTTAAAAATGTTTTTTCTATATCTCTTAAACTACCTACCAAGAAGAGGTTTATATATATAATGGTTTTCAACATTCATTTATATAACAATAGAAATATCATTTTATGAAATCTCACCAAAACTAAAATCTTTTAATTCATTAAGCACATTAGTTCCATACATACACAGAGGCATATTTTTGGTCTCCATGGTATTTTCAAATCAACGATGATTATTCATATATGGATGGTCTATTAAAAAGAATCACCGATGTCCCATAAAGCTAAAACTATGACGATATTTCAGTCTTCTTGATTATGTATTCCTACAAATAGAACATGATAGTTTTCCCTTCATTCTCCATCCAAAAATAATTGCATAAGTAGGAAAATCATTGATTATCCACATAAGTATAGAATATATCTTAAATGTGTATTTCAAACATGAATCATATGTTCGCACACCAACATTTCAAAGATGTTTCAACTCTATTATTATAGGTTTCATGTATACATCTATATCATTTCTAGGATCATAATGTCCAGATATGATTATAATCATGAAAGTGAAAGGTTTTTTCACAAACATCCATAGAGGAAGGTTATAAATATGTATGAAAACTAGCCATGTGTTGTGTAGAGTAAGATTATTCCTAGATAGATTAAAACTGTAACATGAAATACCCATCCTCAAATTATGCACATTAGAAATGAAATTAGGGTATCAAGCATTAAATAATTTCCATGAAAATCCATCTATATGTTGAATAACTAATAAATATTCTTATTTCTTTCGGCATCATTCCATAACATTTTTATTGATATTTTATTAGAATTTAAAAAATTCTAGAGTTTGGGGACTAATGAAAACTAACACACTACTTTATATGGAACAAGAGATGGTTTTCCATCAGCTTTTGAACTCCCTCACGATGTCCCGCATTTGATACAATCATTTCATTCAGAAGTTTCCTCATAGAATAAGGTGCAATCTTTCAAACAAGCATGATTTTTTTTGAAAATCCAAGTTCCTTAACTAACATCCATTCCATATATTGGTTTTAAGGAATATATATATAATTTGGAATTATGTACATTAAAAAGGTAAGAATGTAATTTAAGGAAGTGTTAGAAATATTTTAAAAGTTTTTCCCAGTAAACAATCAGATTAAAAATTCCAGCTTTTTTATTTTACCACCTTGTCAATATACTGGAGTCGTGGCATCATCATTCAATTTTTTTTGTCCAATAAACATAATCATTTTCATTAGATGTATCATGTGTTCAAGTATTGAAATCTTCTTTTTTTAGAATCCCTTCCTTCTCTAGATTATGAATAAGTGAAAAATGGTCATCTAACATATTCTCCAATCTAGTCCTCTTATTCGGATCAAGAGCGTTTTGAGATTACATTTTCTTCTCATTTTAATACCACACATTGTTTTTTGTTTGATAACTACATATGGTTATATGGAAGATAAATTCCTCATGGAACAACCATGGTCTTCCAACACAATGATAACATGGTCAATGTATGTGGCTACTATCTAATTAATTTTCAAATGAAAAATCTAAAAAAATCTCTAGCATGTCTTGAAAATTTCTTGAGATTTGATCAGTTTTATACATCAAACTTGTATCTATTCTATAAAAAAATTATATTTCATTTCTTAAAATCAATTAAATAATATTTAAGTTTAATTGAAAAGATAATTAATGAAATTATAAATTTTCAACTTATATGAAACCGTAATGGACATGCATGTCAATATGAGAATCAAAATATAATAGAAAATGAAATACTATATATATATATATAACATAAATTGATGTGGAATAAAAGACCTCCAGATAGATTCCTTACTGACTCTCACCTTCAAATTGGTTTGGTTAAAGTTCATTTGATTCATTTTAGTTTTGTTTTGTTTAATTAAAATTAATTAGGTTCATTTAAATTCAGTTTTAGTTGGGTTATATAAGTTTTTATTGATTGGGACTTATTTCATTCGATTGGGGTTGTTGTCACACTATATTAACTTATGAATAAGAATAAAAAATTATCATGTAATAATAATCACATTCCATATAAGATTACTTATAGGAAGACCACGTCATAAGAATATATGCCACAACATATCCTATTCAATGTAAGAATAATATGGAGTGCTAGATGATTTGAAACACTATGAAGGGAGAGACAATGATATAACTCGTCTTTAATAAGAGTATAAAAAATATATGTAAGAGTGAAAATAACTATAACTGTTCATTTTTAATAATAAACACAATGTATATATGAGTAATTGATTGATAATCACACCACAATGATATATATTTCACTATGATGAGGAAGGTTTTGCTGCTGTGAAGATACCACTATAAATTTATGTGGTTTTAGAATGTGATGGTGTATTGGATCACTCCACATTAAGAATGACACACAATGGTTATGGAATACATTGATAAGAGTAAAAAATGGCCACATAGTAAATTTTGGTAAGGAGGAAATTATCTCACTAGGCATGCCAATGGAAACAACACACCATGTTTTAGTTATTAAATAAAATCTCCATTTTAGGATAGTTTGAAATAAAATATATAAAAGTAGGTTTTTATTACATAAGAATATAAATTTCAATAAAATTTTCACAATCATTTTATAAATATTTTATTATATTTTAATTAATTTAAAATATCACAATGAAAATACATTAATTGGGTGAACCCTCTATTAATAAAGTACAAATTTATGAACAAAATTTTAACTAGTCATTAAAAGTAATAATTTAAATATAATTTAGAAATAAATTTATCAAATGAAGTTAATGATCAAGATAGAGTAAAACACATAGTAAATCAAGACACAAATAAATGAGTCTAATAGTATCAGAATTAAACTTATTAAGAACTATAATATAAACAATGTTACATAATAAATCATTATATTCTCAAAAAGGATAGGGGAACCAATATCTTTAGCCTATTAAATTATTGAACAAAAAACTACTACAGTTGACCAATGAAATATATAGGTCATTGTACATAACTAAAAAAGTATTTAGGGAATCACCGTAGGTAGTGGGTTTGGAACCAATCCAATCTAGGTTATTATTATATTGGATAATGTTATATTAGTTTAATTCATTTTAGTTAGATTAATTTTTATTCATTTTGTATTGGTTTAAATATTATTACATGATATCAGTATGAGTAATGACTTTTTAGATTAATTTGGAACTTTTAGATCTAATTCATCTTTTTTATTTAGTTATGAATAAAATATTCTAGTTTATCTAAGTTTGGGTAAATATAGTTATGTATTTCTTGGTCTAGTTTAGTTTCAGTTCATTTTTATTGGTTTATTTTGGTTTGGTTCAATTTATAGTGGTATTTTAGTTTTTAATTAGATTTTTATTTGGAAAGATTGGTTAATTTCAATTTGGTTCATTTCTATTAAATTCCACTCATATTGGTTTGGTTCATTTCAATTCATTTTTGTGCAATTAAATTCAACACAATATGGTTTATAATTTTTTTACATGTTGTTATAGTTCAGTTCAATTAAGTTTTATTTTAATTGATATTAGTTCATTTTAATTTTATTTAGTTCTATTTGGTTTAGGTATCATATGGAAGATTGGTTCCCTTTGGGTTTGATTTTTATTTAGTATGTTTGATTGGGATTGGGTTGGGTATGGATAGTTAAGTTTATTTATATTTAGGTTCATTATATTCCTACTGAGCTAGTTCGACTTTATATGTTACAAAATTAATTTCCATATTAAATGAATCTATTCACGTGATTATATTTTAATATTAATTGAATCTATTTACATGTTAATATAATTAAAATATTAACAAGTAAAAATATAAATTATTTATAAATTCATATATAAACATTATTAATATGTAAACTATATTAATATTTATAAATTTTTTTCATTAATAGAATTTACAAACCTTTTATTCATTTATTTAGTTTACATATTAAATAAAATATAAATTTTAAACTATTTAATGAAAATATTAACCATTTAAATTCTACTATTTATTATTTATAGTTTATATATAAATTTTAAACTATTTATATTTTAATGAAAACTGTAAGATTTTTATAATTTATAAGTAAATATTTATAGTTTTCATATTAATATAGATTACTCTTGAAAATAAATTCATTCTAGAAATTTTCATCCCATATATATGTTCATACAAAATTACACTCTTGGTCATTCAGTTGGAATTTAGATTATAGGTATGCTGAGTGACTTTGGAGAACTATTTCACCCAAATTGAGCCCCTGATTTTTGAAACTCAAGAGCATATCTATTGAAGAAAATACAACACACTTGATCACCAAAAAAACCTTCCACATACACTAAAATCATTTTAATGTAGCTACATATATTTTATATGAAAAACTTTAATGAAGTTTCTCAAAAAAATTGGAGACCAATAAATATTCCATGTGAGTGGGAATCATCATTGGATCAATTTTCCACCAAAGGAAAGGATTTATGATCTTATGAACCATTATTTACATTTTATACCATCATTTAATGGTTTAATAAATAATGATAAAATTGTAATTAATCCATATAATTGAAACTCTTTCTTAAGACCATATGATCAAGGATAAAGTAGAAAATTAGACATGAGTTTAAGTGATAAATATCTATTATATGAAGATGGAATTATAAGAAATAAATTATTAAATGATCAATTTTCAATTCATAGAAATAAAAATTTGTTGAATCACATGAACATACTTTGGAGGAGTCGAAAAAAACTTATGAAAATTTTTAAATCCATGAATTCAAGGAAAACTTAGGGGTGGAAAGTGATTAAATTTATTATTACCTCTTTACCCCAAATATAGAGTACCTAATTTGGAGGGACCAATTGGATATGCCTTTGAGGGACCTAGATATCCTTATAAATGTTTTAATAATAATAATAACCATTGAAAATAATGATCAAAATATCACTTACCAATTCGTAATGGGAGGAGGAATTTCTATGGACGAGATCATGATGCGAGGAGGGAGCCGTGTGTTAGGGTTTTTGGTGGGAGGAGGGGTGTGGGGATGCTTAGGGATGGGATCTAAGGAGGGGATCAGGGTTATTGAGAGTCAATATTGGAAAATAGGAGAAGGGGTAGCATTAGGGGAGGAGGGGAGTCATGTGCTAGAGATGGGAATTGGAGGGGGGAGCGGGGCTGGGAGTTGGGATAGGAGAAGTGGGAGTTAGGAATGGAGAAGGGGCAACGCTATAGAAAAAGTGGAAATAGGGCATCCCTATTCCAATTGTTTTAAAAACCATTGGAATATTCTAGTCTATCCCAATGGTAGGGAAAACAATTGGGATAGGTTCACTGGAAAAATCCCCTTTCCAATAGTAAAACTAAAAAAATGAGCACTCACGAACGATGAAATTGAAAACTATAACTCATCAAAAAGACCATAAACGGACGTAATAAAATTATAATAAATAAATTAAATGTATAAAAGGTTATAATTTAAAAAATTATTTATTTAATTTTATTATTAAGTATATTAATATCAATTATAGATCTGTTTCTGGCATTAGTTAAGGGATTGAACCCGAACCATCATTTTTCCTTCGGGTTACTCTTTCCCTCTCTTTAACTTAATGTATTGATTCTTTATTTTTATATAATGTTTCTAAATTATGTTTATATGATCAAAAATCATGTATCTAGATCATATTATCCATCTTTTATGGGGTAATATGTGTTTTAGAAAGGTTCCCTTTTCAATTCTTCCTAATGAACAAGCCTGATTCAAGGGAACTTCCTGATTTCTTACCTACTTCCAATTGCACTACATAATCTTTTTAAGCCAAAATTATCTTTATAAAATTTATAATTTTTTCATTAAAAAATTTATTGGTTCATTTTTAATTATACTAAAACAAATATTCCTTTTCTAGATTAAATTTTCTCTAATATTGTCCTTAGACTGCACTAAAATGCTTCATTTCTAAAGTCTCTTCAACATTCCTTTTACATGTTTCCACTTAAATTTGACATAAATTTTCTTGATCCATCTATATTTTCCCTTATTAATTTTTGTTTATATTTTTAATTCATTATTTCATGGAAACTTTTATGATATGATCATTTTATTCCTTGTGACATGATTATGATACCCATTTATTTCAATGGGTAACCCTTATGTTTATTCATTATGTGGCCCACATATTTATGAAAATGTTATAATGGGTGTTCCTAGATAGTGCTCCAAATCATTGTTTAATGTTTAGTCTCATGAGATTTCATGTTGGGATAAGGATTGAACGTGATTCCTTTATGATACTTTGTCTACAATGTCTTTGTCGTTATCCTTGACTCTTTTTTATGGCATGTTATATGTCGTTTCCACATTCCTAGGATACCAAGATTATATTTTCCAATTTTATAAAAGTTATTCTTACTTATTTTCATTCATTTTCCATTCCTTTTTTGTCATCATGTTATGCTTTCTAACCCTTGGGATATGTTTTATTCCTATGCTTATATCCTTACTGGTCCTTTTAGCTCATCCCTTTTCTTCATGTATTCCCTAGGTTTTCCTATACAGTTAGAGGATCTTGATGGATGTTAGGAGATAATTTTGAAGATTAAATAAAATATTTTTTCATGTTTAATTATATACTTAATCTTCCAAATACACTATACTTTATGATCCTTGGATTTTAATTTGATGGTTAATTATTCTTAAAATCATGTATTGATATGTTTAAAATGTAAGGGTTTCTATAGTTGGTATAAGAGTAAATGTTTATTTATTTTTAGGATTAGGATTAGAAAACTCTAGTGAAATACTTAGGTATAAGACTATGAATAATAAAACATTCCCAAATTATGGTAAGTGTGGAGAAAGTGGCTTATTAATAAAATACATCCCTTTCGGGATACGACAATTGGACATGGTCCTGGCACAGATGTACATAGGAGTAACAACTTCAACAAGGTGTTGTGGGACCGACTCAAGGTAACTAGGAACATGAAAATGGGCCTTAAGGCACTCCTAGTTTAACACATCCCGAGGATATTCTTTGGTAAATTCATAAGCTCATTAGGGTCCATTATTAAGGGAACAAAAAAAATACCCATGAGAAAAAATTCAAGTAAATATATCATGGATAACCTAGATTGAAAACTATGAAATCAAAAGTTGGGATATACTTTTCATCTACAATTTTATCTTTATATGTTCAATGTTTTCCTTTTATATTCTTATCTAGAAAAGTATTCAATCCCAATAATTGTACTTTATTTTTACAAGTTAATCGATTGAAATAAAAGAACTTGTTTCAACAATCATTGTGATTGGAAATGTGATTATTGCCTTAACGATCTTCTAAATATGATGAGAACGGGTGCTCAAAACTTTATGAGCACACTTTCTTTTCTATCTAAAGTTATGGATATTAACTTGAATTGTGTGGAATTCTCTCCTTCTCCAAAAAAACAACAAGTTACCATTGAATCCTTTATGAAGAAAAAGAGTCCCTTATTTATTGGATCCATTGATCCCCTCCTTAGAGAACAATGGATTAAATTCATTGAGAAGATATTATCTGTCCTATAGTTCTCAAAATAAGAGAAATTTGTGCTGGTGGTATATCATTTTGGTGGTGATATTGATCGGTGGTAGAAACTGATCAATAGCACAAAGCCCAAGGAAGAAATTGATTCCATTAAATGGGAATATTTCAAGAAAATATATTTCAATAAATATTTTCCATAAACCCACCTTCAAAATATAGAAAGGGAATTCTTAGAACTTAATAAAAAGGAAGATGTGTATTTTAGGGTGTACAAGGAAAACATTACAATTCTTGCAAGATACGCCTCTAGATTTGCCATGAACACAAAAATAAACATGGATCGATTCTTTAGAAGACTAAAGCCGAGTCTATAAAAATAATAGGTGATTCATGACTTCAATAGGTTTGAGGAGATTTTTCATTGTGCCCACACAGTTAAAATGGAGATCGAAGAATCTCAGTGGACTTTTGGACCCATAGATAAAAAGGGGAAATTGAGTTTAATATGGGTGATAAATCTCATGATATAAAGATGACCCTACACCCCACATGTCAAAAGTGTGGGAAGAATCATCCTAGAAACTATTTAAACGGAAACAAGAGATGCTTCAAATATAGAAGAGAAGGGAATATGGATAATAACTACTAAATGGACCTAAAGAATACCACTAATTAAGAATAATAATGGAAGATTCAAATTAATACTTATCTTTTAGTGTAGTATTTCAAATATATAGAATATTTTAATTATAGAAAACATTCCCCTAATCCAAGGGTTGTTAGAGGAAATCAACAAAAATAGCCTCCAAGGAAGTATGAAAGGGGATATGTTATCCCGACTATAGATGTGGATACCAAAAATGATGTGGTGAAAGGTACATTGGTTGTTCATTCAAGAATAGTAAACGTAATATTTGATTTTTGTGCAACATGTTCTTTCATATATTTCAAGTTTTGTAGAGCTATTCAATCACCACTCCAAAATTTAGAGGGTGAGTTATTTATGAAAACAAAAAATGGAGAAATTCTTGCATCCAATGTTTATAACTCTTCTTTGATTAATGTTTGTGGACTGAACCTCCCATAAGATCTTGTTATACTCACTTTAGTAGAGTTTGATTTATATTTGGTATGGATTGTCTATCATTATATTAATCCATCATCAACTGTTAGTAATGGGAGACCACTCTTCACATACCAAAGAATCCTCGCATTCTGTACAATTGTAAGGAGTAAGAAGAATCTCCTTAAAAATCATTGTCTCAATTATGGATAATGTTTCCTTATGATCAAGTATATCTATCTCAAATGATTGATACAAGGGAGAAAATCATGCTTTAAGACATGCCCATTATAAGGGACTACACTGATGTGTTCCCTGTAGAGTTGTTCGGTCATAATATTGATCGAAAGGTTGAGTAGTAAATTGAACTTATTCTTGGATCTATGATTATATTGAAGATACCTTATAGAATAGAAACTATTGAGTTGGAAGAACTGTATAAGTAATTACAAGAGAATCTGGAAAAGGGTTTTAAATTCCCTAGTGCTTTAGCATGGGGTGAACCAGTCCTCTTTGTCAAGAAGAAGGATGGATCAATGTGTCTCTATGTTGATTATTGTGAGCTCAACAAAATCATGATAAAGAAAAAATATCCCCTGCCTGGATAGATGAATTGTTTGGTCCATTATGTGGGGATAGTTATTTATCTATGGTGTACCTTTAGTCGGGATATCTCCAATTAAATGTTATGAAGGAAGATATTCCCAACAATTCCTTTTGAACTATGTATGGACACTATAAGTTCATAGTAATGCCCTTAGGACTCACTAATGATCTAGAAATTTTCATTGATTTAATGAATAGAGTCTTTAGAGATTACCTCAAAAAATTTGAGGAAATATTTATCAATGATATTATGATATACTCTAAGATAAAGGAGGAACATGATGAGAATTTGAATATTCTACTAAATACTTTACGAAGGGAGAAAATTTATGGAAAATATAGAAAATGTGAGTTCTAGATAGGGGTTGTATAGTTATTTTGGCATGTAATCACCATAAAAGGGATATTTGTGGCCCCTTCCTAGATAAAGGGATTCAAAAAGTGGCATAGACCAAAGTCTATGATAGAGATCCATAGTTTCCTTTATCTAGCTGGGTAATATTGTCAATTTATGAAGAACTTATCATGATTTTCAAACCTACTATCCAACCTGACTCAAAAGGTAGAAAAGTTTTTCTGGACCCATGAATGTGAAGACTTCTTTAAGGAGTTGAAAAATAGGCATATCTGTAATGACCCGACCCTAGTTAACCATATTTGGCGCATTATTACATAACATTGGCATGATCACAAAATATCAAGTCTCGAAAGACCAATTAGTTTAGTAGCCTTGGAATAACTAGATACATTCATAAAGTTTACATTACATCATAAACTGAAAACTACAACAACATCTTATCTCCATACTCATATCCCCTTATATTATCCCTGTAGGTCATTCATAAAATACTTCTTCACATCCTGGAAAAAAAACATTGAAAGGGGTGAGCTCAAATGCCCAGTAAGGATAACAATATAGGGGAAACATTCATAAATAAGAAAAATCATTTAAAACAATGTTTAACTAAAACAAAATCCTTTTAAACTTGAACATCAGCATAATATGGAAAAGATAAAATGAAATAATTCCATTTACTTATTCACATGGATATTCAACTAGTTGAATAATCACATGCAATATCAATAAACACTTTTATAATGAAGGAGTGAATAATGCCAGACTATCATAACCACATAGTCAAGGCCTTGTGCCAAGTCTACAAATAAGATTTTGTCAAGGACTTGTTCCAAGACACTAGTTTGTCTCATGAGACCTACCGATGCATCGAGGAGCTATAGCGGGCTCCATCCACCACTTATTAAGTCCAATGCATTCCTCATATGAACAGGTTTAAACATAATATAAAAATTTGTATTAAAACTAGCATACTAAATGTCAATAATTTCTCCATAAACCATGAATGGTATAAAAATAACACATCCACAGTCAAACATATCACAAAACCTTCAATACAATATGGGATTTTTGTATCATAACAAAAAAACTTCAAATATTCTTAAAATCCATCAAAGGATGTTGACATAGATGAAATCAAAACTATTTGAGAGAAATATATCTCTTTTTTTTAAATCATTTAAAAGTCAAATAATTATAAAATAAAACATTTACTTTAAAAATATTCTTATAATCTTGTAGGGTAAGCTTCGACTATTTTATAACGGCGGAAAATAGCCGCACCCACCGTATAAGTTAAAAAAGACATTCTTACCTTACTTCCGTCGAAAAAGTAAAAAAGGACCTTATTTGGAAAATGACAGAAAGATTCATCTATAAAATTCTTACAAAAAGTCATCAAGGGTATAAATTACTTTAACCCATAGTATATAAAATAGAAATAATTATTTTAAATACATTTTTAAGAAACATGGATTTGGATGGTAAAGAGGTCCCAGTAGATAATTACGTATAAACAACCTCGGATAATGAAGAGATTGTGAAATAAACCCTTACCTTGTACTGTTAATTGGTTGAGGGTAGGTTAACCTCTTGTATAATGGTTAAATAATTTTTATTAAATTATAAAATAATCATATACATTAATATGATATCATATATGATCTTTAAACATTTATTGTTAATAATATCTTAGTATTATCAATGTTTCGTGTGTTAACGGATTCATTTTCCTTTATATTCTTTGTTATGTGAGTTGTATTTGTTATGGATGGTATGTATATTATTCATATCCAGAATTATATCATGTCTCTAAAAAATATTTTTAATTATCAAATGAAATTTAGTCTTGAATGGATTCGATGAGGAATGAATCTCATTGCGTTCGTATAGACGGTAATCCGTACGTACGCACGAGTGAAAATATCATTCTTCTGATATTAAAATAATATATAATTGGATGTTATATAATATATACAGAATCATTATCATTTTATATTTATTATTTACATGAATTAAACATCATTATTATACCCATCCAAATAATAATGTTTTGAATAACAATTACACCAAACGTGGAGACGGTAAGTCGTACGTACACACATATGGTGACATGTCATTAAAAGGATGGATATAATACTGAACATGGTTGTGCCATATTTATAATAACATCACAGTATATATAAGATATTGGATTTATTATTTTAGAATGGTAATAACAAAGAAAGAATATTTTGAAGAAGAAAGGAACTTCAAAGAGGGTGGTGAAAACATTACCTCTTAATCAGGTTCTTCCTTTTGATTTGATCAAAAGGGATATTTAGGTTGGATTTATGATCAAACTAATGCCTCTAGGTCGAATTGAGGGAAGTTGATAGAATATTTGGGTAGGGGTTGGCCGAGGAAAAAGGCTTTTAAGGTGTAAATTAGAGATAAGGGGGAGTTCCCTTTTATAAGAGGGGTGATGAGCACCTTTGGAAAAGCTAGAAATATTATTTTATAATAAATTCATATTTGGTTTATAATGGCTCCAAAGTGGATTATTTAAAGGTTAAGGTGGTTATGGGTCGAAATAATTTCAACCAATAGATTTTATACAGGTTTGGGTCACTATATTAAGCTTATCATTTATAATTAACTTTTAGTTAAATAGTTTGACATTTACCATGTCTCTTTGTATTTTTATATTATATAGTTAATAAAGATACTATATACAAAAAGCGACCCCAAAGTGGTCCATTAATGATACACCTATCATGATATAAGTCCTTTGGCCAAAACTTATATTTTTAGGAATATAATATTAATTAATAATATAATATTTGTTTTAAAAACTCTTTTATGTCAATTTTGACACTATTGGGTATTTTGTTTTTGATAATTTCATAACAGCATTATTAATTAGAATAAAATTTGTATAACCAATCCTAATATGTCAATTTAACCTTGAAAATTAGTTTAATTCCTAAAAATTCTCAAATTACATTTATTTTGATATTTATAATATCAATTATTTTAATATTTCATTAATTAGGTAATTACTGCATCACCATTGTGTCATAAATAAATTAATTTATTTAATGTCTAAAAATTATAAATAAAATTCCATTATGTATTAAATAGTTTTATCTTTCTAATGAATATTTATAATTGAATTTATCTTATGTATAACGTTATACTAAAAATGTTTTAGTTAATAAACTTTGATTATAACTCTTTTAACTCTTCTTTGAATTGAATAATAATAAATGTCCTCATCTAATACAAGTGGACATAAATGTTAATATTTTATTCCTAAGGTTGTTTTTGATCGAGATACATTTTTCCAATAGAATTATGACATGTTTTAGGGTAATATTAATATCATTTTTACACTTAATTACCCTATTTACTTTTAACCGTGGTAAATAAAAGTAAAAAGTTACTATTCAACAAAAATTATTTTTATCTTATTGAGCCACATTTTACTCCTTGATATTAACCGTGTCTCTCGGAATTTTGAAATTCCACTCACAGAAGCGGTAAAATTATTTTTTATGTGAATTTCCAAATTCTCCTAGGAGGTGGGTAAAAGACGGTGAAAAGTTGCATAAAAGTTTTATATATCTAAAATTATTCTAAACTAACTCCAATGAATTACATTGAACTTATATAGGTATTATGTATATATTTTGACCTTAATTAAATTTAAATAAAATAAATAATTATTTAAATAAAAATTTGGTTTTAAACTATAACTTAGTGTTTTTTCACTATTTCTCAAAAACTGAATGTTTTTAGGAAAATACAAAAAATTCCCCCTAAGCTAATTTTGATATTCCGAATCCAAAAATGAAGTCCATTTTGAAAGATAAAATTTATAAAATATGAAAAAGTGTGTATTAATATTCATAATGGCTAGTTTGATTGGTTGTGGTGTGTGTTTGAACTCGAAGTTGCGTACAACACACGCTACTGTATTATTCAAAGAGAAGCGTACCGTGGAAGCTTGGGGTGTTACATTCTCACCTCCTTCAAATAAATTTGTCCTCGAAATTTCTAGAATACTACCGCATGAAAAGACTCAGGTGATTCTTCATCATAAGTTCCTTGGGTTCCCACGTTGCCTCTTCCATTTTATGGTTTCTCCATAGAACTTTTACCACACGAGTCGTCCGGTTTACCAGCACATGTTCTCTTGTATCAAGAATCCTGATGGGCCCTTCACAATAAGACAGATCAGGTTCCAGTTCTAATTCCTCATAGATGAGTACATGCGTTGGGTCAGGCATGTATTTTCTCAATAGTGATATGTGGAACACATCGTGAAATTTGGAGAGATTTATTGGCATTTCCAAACGGTAAGCTACAACACCAATTTGTTCTAGAATTTCGAAAGGTCCGATGTACATGGGACTCAATTTACCTTTCTTACCAAAACTTATAACTCCCTTCCATGGAGATACCTTCAAGAAAACATGATCTCTTACCTGAAATTCCAAATCCTTCCTTCGATTATTGGCATAGCTCTTCTGCCTACTTTGAGCTTATTTGATGTGGTTTTGGATTACCTTCACCTTTTCCATCGTTTCCTCCACCAGTTCTGGGCCTACGAGTTTTCATTCACCAATTTCATCAGAAAAGGTTGGTGTGTGACATCTCTTTCTGTACAACGCTTCATATGGTGCCATCCAAATAATTGAGTAGAAGTTGTTGTTATAGGAAAATTCTACCAGAGGTAAATATTAATCCTACGTACCCTGAAAGTCAAGTGAGCATGATATCAAAATGTCTTCTAAGGTTTGAATAGTCTATTCTAATTATCCATCTGTTTGAGGGTGGTAGGTAGTGCTCAAACGAATTTCAGTATCAAAGGACTTCTGAATAATCTTCCAGAATCTTGAAGTAAAACGGGGATCACGATCAGAAACAATCAATAGGGGTACTCCATGAAGTCTCACAACTTCATTAATATATAGTCTTTCTAGACGTTCTAGTGGTAGATCTTCTCTTTTAGCAAGAAAATGTTCTGACTTGGTAAGACGATCAACAATAACCAATATTACATCGTTCCTTCTATGAGTCTTTGGAAGCCCCATGACAAATTCCATCATAATATTTTCCCATTTCCACTCTGGTATGGGAAGTGGTTTCATGACTCCTCCAGGCTGTTGCCTTCGAGCTTTCACTTGTTGAAAAACCATATATCTTGATGCAAAATCAGCAATCTCCCTCTTCATGTTATCCCAAAAAAATGTTCTTCAAATCTCTATACATTTTGGTGCTCCCAGGGTTTATAGAGAAATTGGAACTATGAGCATCATCTAACAATTACCTTTTCAGATCAGGTATATCGGTAACACAAAGTCTCTTCCCAAATTTCAAAATTCCTTCTTCATACACAAAGTCTCTCAATCTCCCATCATTCACAGCTTTAATCTTTTTTTGAAATTCTTCATCATCGGTCTGAGAACTCTTAATCCTTTCTAGTAAAGATGGTTTGGAAACCATTAGAAAAGGCATTGATGTTTCACTTTCAATGGTAATTTCCATATAAATTTTCACTAGATCCATGAAAATAGGATCCCTTTCAATTCTCATCATGTTCAAAACTCCATGATCTTTTCTACTAAAAGCATCTTCCACCTTATTGTCCTCCCGTAGGTGGTAGTGTATCATGCAATCATAATCCATGAGTAGTTCAAGCTATCTACTTTTCCTCATGTTGAGTTCTTTCTGTGAGAAAATATACTTAAAACTCTTGTGATCAGTATAAATCTCACATTTTCACCATAGAGATAATTTCTCCATATCTTCAAAGAAAATATTACAGCAACTAACTCAAGATCATGAGTAGGATAGTTTTTTCCATTAATTTTTAGCTGTCGTGATGCATAGGAAATAACCCTATCATTCTGCATAAGGACACAACCAATTCATTTCTTCGATGCATTACTATAAACAATGAATCCATCATTCCCCAATGGTAGAGTCAATATAGGAGAATTGACTAATCTTCTCTTCAGTTCTTTAAAACATTTTCACACTCTTTTTTCCAAACAAATTTAACCCTTTTACATGTGAGCTTCATTAGTGGGTTAGCCAATCGGGCGAAATTCTGGGCGAAACATCGATAATAACCTACCATTCCAATAAAAATGCATACCTCGATTATACTCGTTGGTGTGGGACATTCTTGGATTTCTCTTGTATTATAAGGATCAAAATAGATTCCATCCTTAGAGACAATATGTCCAAGAAAATAGATCTCCTGAATCCAGAATTCACACATGCTAAACTTCCCATATAATTCATGTCTTCTAAGAGTCTTCAAGATAATGCACAAGTGATTTTCATGATCTTCGTATCTTTTGGAGTATACCCATATATCATTAATAAATACCACCACAAAATCATCGAGATATTACTTGAAAACTCCATTCATTAGATACATGAATATAGAGGGTGCATTAGTCAATCCAAAAGGCATTACTGTAAACTCATAATGCCCGTAACTGGTTCGAAATGCTGTCTTTGGAATGTCTTCCTTCTTAACACACAACTGATGGTATCCAAATCGAAGGTCAATCTTTGAAAAGTATTGAGATCCATGCATTTTGTCAAATAAATCATTAATGTGAGGTATTGGATACTTGTTCGTTATTTTTATAGCATTGATTTCCACGTAGTCGATACATAACCTCATAGATACATCTTTCTTCTTAACAAAAAGGAAAGGGGCTCCCCATGGAGAAACACTAGGGCGAATAAATCCCTTATTACTCAATTCCTCTAGTTGTTTATTTAGTTAAACTAATTCCACAGTGTCCATTCTATAAGGGGTCTTCGATATAGGCCTTGAACTAGGAATTAAATCAATGGAAAACTGAATTTCTCATTCTGGAGGATGTCCAGGTAAATATTCTAGAAACACATCAACATATTCTCTCAAAATTGGTATATAATCTATTTGAACATTCCTTTCCCCACCCACAATAATTTCATTCTCTTCCTCCCCAATAATTGAATTTAGTTGAGCTATTGGGGGTGGATCTAGGTAAGAATTAGGTGGTGATGATTCTGCTCCAAAGATAAGGTGTTCCTTGTCATCATCATAAAAAATAGTAACCTCATTCTTCTTACAATAAATTTTTGAATCATGGACTGAAAGCCAATCCATACCGATGATTATATCAAATTCATTCATAGGTATGATAATGAGATCCATATATAAAGAACATTTATGTTCTCTAATGGGGACTGATTCACAAAACTCTGTTGCAATGATACTTCCCTTAGGAGTTTTTACTGAAAACTCCTTTGTAAAATATAATTGGAAATATCTAATTTTCTTAGAAAACTGGGAAGATATGAAACAATGTGATAATCTAGAATCAAAAAAATGCATTTTCTAAACTTGAGGAAACCATTAAATTACCTGCCACCATGTCTTTCGGAGATTCTACCTCACCAGTAGTGATAGCATAAGCATGGCCTTGATCCCTTGGACTTTTCTAAGGTAAGTTACCCTGATGCTTAGGAAATTCATTTGAATAATGTCCCATCTCCCTGCATTTGTAGCATTGAACCTTGGTAGCTTCATTCTTCCCCTTTCAATCACGAGCTTGGTGAGATTTTTCACAACACTTGTAACAGACTCCCATTCCCTTCAAGAAAGTACTGGGGTGTTTCTTCCCACATTTACTACAGGATTGATATCTAAATTTTCCCTTATTCCCCTTATTTCCATTTCCAAATTGATCAGTAGATCTCTTCTTCTCTTTCTTTTCTTTAAAGTCATAAGACTTAGAGAATTATTTTTCTGTCTTGATAACACTCGAGACAATATCTCCATATGACGAGAGGGATTGTGAGACCAATGCTCAACAGAGAAATGATTTTAACCCATAAAAGAAACGATCAATATTACTTCTTGTGTTATATATGTAATCTACAACATACCTTGCTAACCATGTAAAGTTAGCCTCATACTTTGCGACATTCTCATCCTCCTTTTGTCTCAGACTTAAAAATTGCCTTTCCATATCTGTTTGTTGGTCACGAGAAAATTATTTTTCTAAAAACAGATCGCTGAACTCCCTCTATTCCATATTTGATACTTTATCATCTTCCTTCATGTTTTGAATCAATGAACACCATTGATCAGCATCTCCAGTGTGTCGGTAAACTGCCATGATAACTTTTTCCATTTCACTACTCCCCAAAGCCTGAAATATTTTCTCTTGGGAACTTATCCATTGCTCAGCTACCAATGGATTTGTACTCCAATTGAATTTTGGTGTCTGCTTCCTCATGAAGTGATCTAACATTGATCCTCCACGCTGCGGATCTGTGTGCTCCATATGGGTAAGGTTATTATTCATAACCTGGGTGAGTTATCCCAGTATGGTGATTAGCTGATCAAAACCAGTTGTATCACCAGCTCCACAATAACTATCTTGAGAAGGAGGTAAATCCCTACATAGAGTGTGTTCATTGATATGGTTTCCATTTCTTCCACTAGGCGCCATTTCTAAACAATTGCATAAACTAGATCATTTTATGAATCAAAATACATAATTCCATACTTGTAAAACACTTAACATAAATTGAACTATTTATGGATATAATCCATAATCATAACAATTTTTTCTTTGAAGATTTATATACTCATAAACCCTTCATAATGGTTTGTAAATAAAATGAGAATTATCCTAAGCATATCCCCCGGGAGTGTCCTAACCAAGAGTGCAGAAAGGCCCGTTGTCGTGCACCAGTTCCCATTCGAATCTATCTCAAAGGGGTGTTTTCGGTTTTTACCCCAAGGTACATCTGTGCCAGACCCACCTCTACCTTCTCGTATCCAGACAGGGATGTATTGCTCAGAAAACTCCCAAAATCTCTACAATACCAAAATTCTAGGAAGTTCTTCTATACTAATCCTCAAAGTCCATCTTAGGTCTATGTGCTCTAATCCTAGTTTATCTAAATCTTGTTTTCAAGGTTTTTACTAAACTTCCTATGATACCAACTATAATTCCCCGACCCTAGTTACCTAGATTTGGTGCATTATTACATAACATTGGAATGATCACAAAAGATTAAGTCTCGAAAGAACAATTAGTTTAATAGCCTTGGAATAACTAGATACATTTATAAAGTTTACATTACATCATAAAGTTAAAACTACAACAAATTCTTGTCTCCACACTCATATCCCCTTATATTATCCCTACAGGTCATTCATAAAATACTTCTTCACATCCTGGAAAAAATAAAACATTGAAAGGGGTGATCTCAAATTCTCAGTAAGGATAACAATATTGCGGAAACTTTCATAAATAATCACAAACATTTAAGGCAATGTATAACTAAAACAAAAGCCTTTTAAACTTTAACTTCAGCATAATATGGAAATGATAAAATGAAATAATTCCATTTACTTATTCACATGGATATTCTACTAGTCGAATATTCACATGCAATATCAATAACCACTTTCTTAATGAAGGAATGCATAGTGCCAGACTATCATAACCATATAGTCAAGGCCTTGTACCATGACTACAAATTAGATTTTGTCAAGGCCTTGTGCCAAGACACTAGTTTTTCTCATGAGACCTACCGATTCATCGAGGAGCTATAGCGGGCTCCACCTGTCACTTATTAAGTACAATGCATTTCTCATATGAACAGATTTAAACATAACATAAAAATTCATATTAAAACTAGCATACGAAATGTCAATAATTTCTCCATAAACCATGAATGGTATAAAAATAACACATCCACAGTCAAACATATCACATAACCTTCAATACCATATGGAAGTTTTGTATCATAATAAATAAACCTCAAATAAGCTTAAAATCCATCAAAGGATGTTGACATAGATGAAATCAAAACTATTTGAGAGAAATATCTCTCTTTTTTTAAATCATTTAAAAGTCACATAATTATAAAAGAAAACATTTACTTTGAAAATATTCTTATAATATTTTAAGTAAAGCTTCGATGATTTTATAACGGTGGAAAAGAGCGGCACCCGCCGTATAAGTTAAAAAATAGATTCTTACCTTAATTCTGTCGAAAAGGTTAAAAAGGACCTTGTTTGGAAAATGACAGAATGATTCCTTTATAAAATTCTTATAAAAAGTGAACAAGGGTATAAATGACTTTAACCCATAGTCTGTAAAATAGTAAGAATAATTTGAAACACATTTTTAAGAAACATGGATGTGGATGATAAAGAGGTCCCATTAGGTAATTACGTATAAACAACCTCAGATAATGAAAAGATTGTGAAATAAACCCTTACCTTGTACTTTTCCTTGGTTGAGGGTAGGTTAACCTCATGTATAATGGTGAAATAATTTTTATTAAATTATACAAGAATCATATACATTAATATGATATCATATATGATCTTTAAACATTTATTGTTAATAATATCTTAGTATTATCATCGTTTCGGGTATTAATGGATTCATTTTCAATTATATTATTTGTTATGTGAGCCGTATTTGTTATAGATGGGATGTATATTATTCATATCCAGAATTATATCATGTCTTTAAAATTTATTTTTAATCATCAAATGAAAATTTATTCTTGAATGGATTCGATGGGGAATGAATCTCATTGTGTTCGTGGAGACGGTAATCTGAACGTACGCACGAGCGACAATATCATTCTTTTGATATTAAAATGAAATATAATTGGATGGTATATTATATATATACAGAATCATTATCATGTTATATTTATTATTTACATGAATTACACATCATTATTATACCCATCCAAATAATAATGTTTTGAATAACAATTACACCACGATGTGGAGGCGGTAAGTCGTACGTACGCACGTATAGTGACATGTCATTCAAAGGATGGATAGAATTATGGATATGGTTGTACCAGATTTATAATAACATCATAGTATATAGAAGATACTGGAGTTATTATTTTAGAATGGGAATAACAAAGAAATAAGAATTTGAAGAAGAAAGGAACTTGAAAGAGGGTGGTGAAAACATTACATCTTAATCGGGTTATTCCTTTTGATTTGATCAAAAGGGATCCTTAAGTTGGCTTTATGATCAAACTAATGCCTCTAGGTCGAAATGGGGGAATTTGAGGGAATATTTGGGCAGGGTTTGGCTACACCAAATGGCTTTGAAGGTGTAAATTAGAGAGAAGGGGGAGTGACCTTTTATAAGAGGGGTGAGGGGCACCTTTGGAAAAGCTAGAAATATTATTTTATATTAAATTCATATTAGGTTTATAATGGCTCAAAAGTGGATTACTTAAAGGTTAAGGTGGGGATGGGTTGAAATTATTTCATCCAATATATTTTAGATAGTTTTGGGTTACTATATTAACCTTATCATTTATATTTAACTCTTAGTTAAATAGTTTGACATTTACCATGTCTCTTTGTATTTTTATATTATATAGTTAATAAACTTACTGTATAGATCCAAGCGACCCCCATGTGGTACATTAATGATACACCTATCATGATATAAGTCTTTGGTCTGAACCTTAGATTTTTAAGAATATAATATCAATTAATAATATAATATCAGTTTTAAAAACTCTTTTATGTCAATTTTGACACTATTGGGTATTTTGTTTTTGATAATTTCATAACAGCATTATTACTTAGAATAAAATTTATATAACCAGTAATAATATGTCAAATTAACCTATTAAATTATTTTAATTCATAAAAATTATCAAATTACATTTATTTTGATATTTATAATATCTATTATTTTAATATTTCATTAATTAGGTAATTACTGCATCACAATTGTTTCATAAATAAATTAAAATATTTAATGTCCAAAAATTATAAATAAAATACCATTATGTATGAAATCGTTTTAGATTTATAATGAATATTTATAATCTAATTTATCTTATGTATAACCCTATATAAAAAATATTTCATTTATTAAGCTTTGATTTTAACTCCTTTAACTCTTCTTTGAATTAAATAATAATAAATATCCCAATCTAATCCAAGTGGACCTAAGTGATAATATTTTATTCCTAAGGTTGGTTTTGGTCGTGATACACTTGTCCAATAGAATTAGGACATGTGTTAGGTAATATTAATATCATTTTTACCATTAATTACCCTATTTACTTTTAACCGTGGTAAATAAAAGTAAAAAGTTACTATTCACCAAAAATTATTTTTATCTTATTGAACTGAATTTTACTCCATGATATTAACCATGTCTCTCGGATTTTCGAAATTCCACTCACAGAAGCAGTAAAATTATGTTTTATGTGAATTTCCAAATTCTCCTAGGAGGTGGGTAAAAGACGGTGAAAAGTTCCATAAAATTTATATATATATAAAATTATTCTAAACTAACTCTAATGAATTACATTGAACTTATATAGGTATTATGTATCTATTTTGACCTTAATTAAATTTAAATAAAACAAATAATTATTTAAATAAAAATTCGGTTTTAAACTATAACTCGGTGTTTTTTCACTATTAATCCAAAATTGAATGTTTTCAGAAAAATACCAAAAATTCTTCCTAAGATAATTTCGATATTCCGAATCAAAAAATGAAGTCCATTTTGAAAGATAAAATTTATAACATTTCAAAAAGTGGGTATTAATATTCATAACGACTAGTTTGATTGATTGTGGTGTGTGTTAGAACTCGAAGTTGCGTACAACACACGCTACTGTATTATTCAATGAGAAGCGTACCGTGGAAGCTTGGGGTGTTACATTCTCCCCTCCTTCAAATAATTTCGTCCTCAAAACTTCTAGAATACTACCACATGAAAAGAATCAGGTGATTCTTCATCATAAGTTCCTCGGGTTCCAATGTTGCCTATTCCATTTTATGGTTTCTCCATAGAACTTTTACCAAACGTGTCGTCCAGTTTCTCAGCACTTGTTATCTTGTATCAAGAATCCTGATGGGCTCTTCACAATAAGAAAGATCAGGTTCTATTTCTAATTCCTCATAGCTGAGTACATGTGTTGGCTCTGGCATGTATTTTCTCAACAGTGATACGTGGAACACATCGTGAACTTTGGAGATATTTGGCGGCATTTCCAAACGGTAAGCTACAACACCAATTCGTTCTAGAATTTATAAAGGTCCGATGTACCTGGGACACAATTTACCTTTCTTACTGAAACTTATAACTCCCTTCCATGGAGATACCTTCAAGAAAACATGATCTTCTACCTGAAATTCCAAATCCTTCCTTCAATTATCGACATATCACTTCTTCCTACTTTGATTTGCTTTGATGTGGTTTTGGATTACCTTCACCTTTTCCATCGTTTCCTCCACCAGTTCAGGGCCTACAAGTTTTCTTTCACCAACGTAATCCCAACAGGTTGGTGTGCGACATCTCTTTCCGTACAATGCTTCATATGGTGCCATCTGAATACTTGAATGAAAGATATTATTATAGGAAAATTCCACCAGAGGTAAATATTGATCCCACGTACCCTAAAAGTCAAGTGAGCATGATCTAGACATGTCTTCTCAGGTTTGAATAGTTCATTCTGATTGTACATCTGTTTGAGGGTGGTGGGTAGTGCTTAAATGAAGTTCAGTATCCAAGGAGTTATGAAGACTCTTCGAGAATATTGAAGTAAAATGGGGATCACGATCAGAAAAAATCGATAGGGGTACTCCATGAAGTCTCACAACTTCATTAATATACAGTTTTTCTAGACGTTCCAGTGGTAGATCTTCTCTTATAGAAAGAAAATGTGATGTCTTGGTAAGACGATCAACTATAACCTATATTGCATCATTCCTTCAAGGAGTCTTTGCTAGCCCCATGACAAATTCCATCGTAATATTGTCCCATTTCCACTCCGGTATGGTAAGAGGTTGCATGAATCCTCCAGGCTGTTTCCTTCTTGCTTTCACTTGTTGACAAACCATACATCTTGACACAAAATTAGCAATCTCCCTCTTCATGTTGTCCCACCAAAAATGTTCCTTCAAATATCTATACATTTTTTTGCTCTCAGGGTGTATAGATAATTTGGAACTATGAGCATCATCTAACAATTCCCTTTTCAGATCAGGTATATCAGGAACACAAAGTCTCTTCCCAAATTTCAAAATTCTTTCTTTATACGCAAAGTCTCTCAATCTCCCATCATTCACAACTTTAATCTTTTTTTGAAATTCTTCATCATCGATCTGAGAACTCTTAATCCTTTTTAGTAAAGATGGTTTGGTAACCATTTGAAAAAGCATTGATGTTTCATCTTCAATGCTATTTCCCATATCCATCTTTACTAGATCCATGAAAATATGATCCCTTTTAATTCTCATTATGTTCAAAACTCCATGATCTTTTCTACTCAAAGCATCTGCCACCTTATTTTCCTTCCCCGGGTGGTAGTATTTCGTGAAATCATAATCCTTGAGTAGTTCAAGCCATCGCCTTTGCCTCATGTTGAGTTCTTTCTGTGCGAAAATATACTTTAAACTCTTGTGATCAGTATAAATCTCACATTTTTCACCATAGAGATAATGTCTCCATATCTTCAAAGAAAAGATTACAACATCTAACGCAAGATCATGAGTATGATAGTTTTGCTAATGAATTTTTTGCTGTCATGATTCATAGGAAATCACCCTATTATTCTGCATAAGGACACAACCAAGTCCTTTCTTCGGTGCATCACTATAAATAACGAATCCATCATTCCCCGATGGTAGATTCAATATAGGAGCATTGACTAATCTTCTCTTTAGTTCTTCAAAACATTCTTCACACTCTTTTCTCCAAACAAATTTAACCCCTTTACATGTGAGCTTCGTTAATGGGTTAGCCAATCAGGAACAATTCTGGACGAAACATCGTTAATAACCCACTAAGCCAATTAAACTGTGTACCTCAGTTATACTCGTTGGTGTTGTCCATTATTGGATTTCTCTTGTCTTAGGAGGATCAACAGAGATTCTATCCTTAGAGACAATATGGCCAAGAAAAGTGATCTCCTGAAGCCAGAATTCACACTTGCTAAACTTCCCATATAATTCATGTCTTCTAAGAGTCCTCAAGATAATGCGCAAGTGATTTTCATGATCTTCGTAGCTTTTGGAGTATACCAAGATATCATTAATAAATACCACCAAAAAATCATCGAGATATTCCTTGAAAACTCATTCATTAGATCCATGAATATAGAGGGTGCATTAGTCAATCCAAAAGGCATTACTGTAAACTTGTAATTCCCGTACCTGGTTCAAAATGCTGTCTTCGGAATGTATTCCTTATTCACAAACAACTGATGGTATCCAGAGCGAAGGACAATCTTTGAAAAGTATTGAGTAACATGTTGTTGGTCAAATAAATCATCAATGCGAGGTAGGGGATACTTTTTCTTTATTGTTATAGCATTGATTTCCCTGTAGTCGATACATAACCTCATAGATCCATCTTTCTTCTTAACAAAAAGGACAGGGGCTCCCCATGGATAAACACTAGGGGGAATAAATCCCTTATTACTCAATTCCTCTAGTTGTTTATTTAGTTCAACTAATTCCACAGTGGCCACTCTAAAATGGGTCTTCGATATAGGCCTTGAACCAAGAATTAAATCAATGGAAAACTCAATTTCTCATTCTGGAGGATGTCCAGGTAAATATTCTGGAAACACATCAACATATTTTCTCACAATTGGTACATCCTCTATTTGAACATTCCTTTCCCCACCCACAGTCATTTCATTCTCTTCCTCCCTAATAATTTAATTTAGTTGATCTATTGGGGGTCGATCTAGGTAAGAATTAGGTGGTGGTGATTCTGATCTAAAGATAAAGTGTTCCTTATCATCATCATCAAAAATAGTAACCTCATTCTTCTTACAATAAATTTTTACATCATGGTCTGAAATCCAATATATACTGAGGATTATATAAAATTCAATTATAGGTATGGGAATGAGATCCGCAGATAAAGAATATTTATGTGCTCTAATGGGGACTAATTCACAAAACATTGTTGCAATGATACTTCCCTTAGGAGTTTTGACTGAAAAATCCCTTGTTAAATCAAAATGGAAATATCTAATTTTCTTAAAAAACTAGGAATATATGAAACAATGCGATGATCCAGAATCAAATAATGCATTTTCTAAACTTGAGGAAACCATTAAATTACCTACCACCGCGTCTTTTGGAGATTCTACCTCAGCAGTAGTGATAACATAATCTTGGCCTTGATCCCTTGGCCTTTTTTGAGGTAAGTTCCCCTAACGCTTAGGACATTCATTTGCATAATTTCGCATCTCCCTGCAGTTGTAGCATTGAACATCGGTAGCTTCTTTCATCCCCTTGCAATCACGAGCTTGGTGGGATTTTTCACCACACTTATAACAGAATCCCATTCCCTTCAAGAAAGTACTTGGGTGTTTCTTCCCAAATTTACTACAGGATGGATATTCAACTTTTCCCTTCTTCCCCTTATTTCAATTTTTAGAGTGATCAGCATATCTCTTCTTCTCTTACTTTTCTTTATGGTCATAAGACTTAGAGAATTCTATTTCTGTCTTGACAGCACTCAAGACAATATCTTCATATGAAGAGAAGGATTGTGAGACCAATTCTCAATAGAGAAATGATTTTAAACCATCAAATAAATGATCAATCATACCTCTTGGGTTACGTATATAATCTGAAGCATACCTTTCTAAACTTGTAAAGTTAGCCTCATACTTTGCGAAATTCTCATCCTCCTTTTGTCTCATACTTACAAATTGCATTTCCATATCTGCTCAATGGTCACGAGGAAAGTATTTTTCTAAAAAAAAGATCTTTGAACTCCCTCCATTTCATATTTGATACTTCATCATCTTCCTTTGTGTTTTGAATCAATGACCACCATTGATCAGCATCTCTAGTGAGGCGGTAAACTGCCATTATGACTTTTCCCTTTCACTACTCCCCAAAGCCTGAAATATTTTCTCTAGGGAACTTATCCGTTGCTCATATACCAATGTATTTTTACTCCCATTGAATGTTGGTGGTTTTTGCCTCATGAAGCGATCTAACATTGATCCTCCATGTTGTGGATCCATGTGCTCCATACTGTAAGGTTATTATTCATAACCTGAGTGAGTTGTCCCGGTATGGTGGTTAGCTGATCAGCACCAGTTGTATCACCAGCTCCACTATAATTATCTTCAGCAGGAGGGAAATCCCTACATGGAGTGCATGCATTGATACAGTTTCTATTTCTTCCACTAGGTGCCATTTCTATACAATGGTGTGAACTAGATAAGTTTATGAATCAAAACACATAATTCCATAATTGTAAAAAACTTAAAATAAATTGAACTGTTTATCGATATACTCCATAATCATAAAAATGTTATCATTGAGGAAGTATATACTCATAAACCCTTCATAATGGTTTGTAAAGAAAATGAGAATTATCCTAAGCATATCCCCCGGGAGTGTCGTAAACAAGAGTGCAACAAGGCCCGTTGTCACGCACCAGTTACCGTTCGAGTCTAGATCAAAGTGGTGTTTTAGGATTTTACCCCTAGGTACATCTGTTCTAGAGCCACCTCTACTTACTCGTATCCAGATAGAGATTTATTGCTCGGAAAACTCACAAAATCTCTAAAATACCAAAATTCTATGAAGTTATTATATACTAATCCTCAAATTCCATCTTAGGTCTATGTGATCTAATTAGAGTTTATCTAAATCTAGTTTCCATGGTTTGTACTAAACTTCCTCGGATACGAACTGTAACGCCTTGATCCCAGTTACCCAGAGTTGGTGCATTATTACATAACATTGTCATGATCACAAAAGATTAAGTCTCGAAAGAATGGTTAGTTTAGTAGCCTTGGAATAACTAGATACATTCATAAAGTTTACATTACATCATATAGTGAAAACTACAGCAACATCTTGTCTCCACACTCATATCCCATCATACTATCCCTACAGGTCATTCATAAAATACTTCTTCACATCCTGGGAAAAAAACATTGAAAGGGGTGAGCTCAAATTCCCTGTAAGGATAACAATATAGCAGAACAACATCTTGTCTCCCCACTCATATCCCCTTATACTGTCCCTTCAGGTCATTCATAAAATACTTCTTCACATCCTGGGAAAAATAAAACATTGAAAATGGTGAGCTCAAATGCCCTGTAAGGATAAAAATATAGCGGAAACTTTCATAAATAATCATAAACATTAAAGGCAATGTATGACTAAACAAAAGCCTTTAAAACTTGAACATCAACATAATATAGAAAAGATAAAATGAAATAATTCCATTTACTTATTCACATGGATATTCTACTAGTCAAATAATCACATGCAATATCAATATCCACTTTCATAATGAAGGAATGCATAATTCCAGACTATCATAACCACATAGTCATGGGCTTGTTCCAAGACTAAAAATAAGATTTTGTCAAGGCCTTGTACCAAGACACTAGTTTGTCTCATGAGACCTACTGATGCATCGACGAGCTATATTGGGATCCACCCATCACTTATTAAGTCCAATGAATTCCTCATATGAACATATTTAAACATAACATAAACATTCCTATTAAAACTAGCATACGAAATGTCAATACATTCTCCATAAACCATGCATGGTATAAAAATAACACATCCATAGTAAAACATATCACAAAACCTTCAATACAATATGGAAGTTTTTTATCATAATAAATAAACTTTAAATAAGCTTAAAATCCATCAAAGGATGTTGACATACATGAAATCAAAACTATTTGAGAGAAATATCTCTCTTTTTTTAAATCATTTAAAAGTCACATAATTATAAAGGAAAAAATTTAGTTTTAAAATATTCTTATAATCTTTTAAGGGAAGCTTCGATGATTTTATAACAGTGGAAAATAGCCACAACCGCCATATAAGTTAAAAAATACATTCTTACCATCATTCTGTCGAAAAGGTTAAAAAGGACCTTATTTGGAAAGCGACAGAAAGATTCTTTATAAAATTATTTTAAAAAGTCAACAAGTGTATAAATGACTTTAACCCATAGTCTGTAAAATATTAAGAATGATTTGAAATACATTTTTAAGAAACATGGATGTGGATGATAAAGAGGTTCCAGTAGATAATTACGTATAAACAACCTCGGATAATGAAGAGATTGTAAAATAAACTCTTACCTTGTACTTTTCCTTGGTTGAGGATAGGTTAACCTCATGTATAATGGTGAAATAATTGTTACTAAATTATACAAGAATCATATACCTTAATATGATATCATATATGATCTTTAAACATTGATTGTTAATAATATCTTAGTATTATCATTGTTTCAGGTGTTAACAGATTCATTTTACTTTATATTCTTTGTTATGTGAGCCATATTTGTTATGGATGGGATCTATATTATTAATATCTAGAATGATATCAGGTCTCTAAAAATTATTTTTAATCATCAATTGAAATTTAGTCTTGAATAGATTTGATGGGGAATTAATATCATTTTGTTCGTGGAGACGGTAATCCGTACGTACGCACGAGCAAAAATATCATTCTTTTGATATTAAAATAATATATAATTGGATGGTATATTATATATACAGAATCATTATCTTTTTATATTTATTATTTACATAAATTACACATCATTATTATACCCATCCAAATAATAATGTTTTGAATAACAATTACACCATGATGTGGAGACGGTAATCCGTACGTACGCACGTATGGTGACATGTCATTCAAAGGATGGATAGAATAATGAATATGGTTGTACAATATTTATAATAACATCACAGTATATAGAATATACTGGAGTTATTATTTTAGAATGGTAATAAAAATGAAAGAATAATTTGAAGAAGAAAGGAACTTGAAAGAGGGTGGTGAAAACATAACCCCTTAATCGGGTTATTCCTTTTGATTTGATCAAAAGGGATCCTTAAGTTGAATTTATGATCAAAATAAGGCCTCTAGGAAAAAGTGATGGAAGATGAGAGAATATTTGGGTATGTTTTGTCTGAGACAAAAGGCTTTGAAGGTGTAAATTAGAGAGAAGGGGGAGTACCCTTTTATAAGAGGGGTGAGGGTCACCTTTTGAAAAGATAGAAATATTATTTTATAATAAATCCATATTCAGTTTTTAATGGATCCAAAGTGGATTATTTAAAGGTTAAGGTTGGTATGGGTCGAAATCCTTTCAAAAAATATATTTTAGATAGGTTTGGGTCACTATATTAACCTTATCATTTATATTTAACTCTTAGTTAAATAGTTTGACATTTACCATGTCTCTTTGTATTTTTATATTATATAGTTAATAAACATACTATATACATCCAAGCAACCCCCAAGTGGTCAATTAATGATACACCTATCATGATATAAGTACTTTGGTAGAACCTTATATTTTTAGCAATAGAATATCAATTAATAATATAATATTTTTTTAAAACTCTTTTATGTCAATTTTGACACTATTGGGTATTTTGTTTTTGATAATTTCATAAAAGCATTATTACTTAGAATAAAATTTATATAACCAATTATAATATGTCAAATTAACCTATAAAATTAGTTTAATTCATAAAGTGTCTCAAATTACATTTATTTTGATATTTATAATATCAATTATTTTAATATTTCATTAATTAGGTAATTACTGCATCACAACTGTGTCAAAAATAAATTAAAATATTTTATTTCCCAAAATTATAAATTTAATACAATTATATAGGAAATATTTTTATATTTATAATGAATATTTATAATCGAATTAATCTTATGTATAACCCTATATTAAAAATGTTTTAGTTATTAAACTTTGATTTTAACTCCTTTAACTCTTCTTTGAATTAAATAATAATAAATGTCCCAATCTAATCCAAGTGGACCTAAATGATAATATTTTATTCCTAAGGTTTTTTTGGTAGATACACACTTGTCTAATAGAATTAGGGAATGTGTTAGGGTAATATTAATATCATTTTTACCATTAATTACCCTGTTTACTTTTAACTGTGGTAAATAAAAGTAAAAAGTTACTATTCACCAAAAATTAATTTTATCTTATTAAACTACATTTTACTCCATGATATTAACCTTGTCTCTCGATTTTCAAAATTCCACTCACAGAAGCTGTAAAATTATGTTTTATGTGAATTTCTAAATTCTCCTAGGAGATGGGAAAAAGACGGTGAAAAGTTCCATAAAATTTTTATATATCTAAAATTATTCTAAACTAACTCCAATGAATTACATTGAACTTATATAGGTATTATGTATCTATTTTTAACTTAATTAACTTTAACTAAAATAAATAATTATTTAAATAAAAATTTGGTTTTAAACTATAACTCAGTTTTTTTCACTATTAATCAAAAATTGAATGTTTTCAGAAAAATACCAAAAATTCACCCTAAGTTAATTTGGATATTCCAAATCCGAAAATTAAGTCCATTTTGAAAGATAAAATTTATAAAATTTAAAAAACTGGGTATTAATATTCATAACGGCTAGTTTGATTGGTTTTGGTGTGTGTTAGAACTCGAAGTTGCATACAACACACGCAACTGTATTATTCAAAGAGAAGCGTGCCATGGAAGCTTGGGGTGTTACATTCTCCCCTCCTTCAAATAATTTCGTCCTTGATTTTTCTAGAATACTACCACATGAAAAGACTCGGGTGATTCTTCATCATAAGTCCCTCATGTTCCCATGTTGCCATTTCCATTTTATAATTTCTCCATAGAACTTTTACTAGACGAGTCGTCCGGTTTCACATCAATTGTTCTCTTGTATCAAGAATCCTGATGGGATCTTCGCAATAAGACAGATCAGGTTCTTGTTCTAATTCCTTATAGGTGAGTACATGCATTGGGTCAGGCAAGTATTTTACCAATAGTGATACGTGGAACACATCGAGAACTTTGGAGAGATTTGGTAGCATTGCCAAACAGTAAGCTACAACACCAATTCGTTCTAGAATTTTGAAAGGTCCGACGTACCTAGGACTCAATTTACCTTTCTTACTAAAACGTATAACTCCCTTACATGGAGGTACCTTCAAGAAAACATGATCTCTTACCTGAAATTCCAAATCCTTCCTTCAATTATCGGCATAGCTCTTCTACCTACTTTGAGCTTCTTTGATGTGGTTTTGGATTACCTTTAGCTTTTCCATCATTTCCTCCACCAGTTCTAGGCCTACGAGTTTTCTTTCACCAATGTCATCCCAACAGGTTGGTGTGCGACATCTCTTTATGTACAAGGCTTCATATGGTGCCATCCGAATACTTGAATGGAAGATATTGTTATAGGAAAATTCCACCAAAGGTCAATATTGATCCCACGTACCCTGAAAGTCAAATGAGCATGATCTCAACATCTCTTCTAAGGTTTTAATAGTCAGTTATGATTGTACATCTATTTGAGGGTGGTAGGCAGTGCTTAGACGAAGTTCAGTATCCAATTCCTTATAAAGACTCTTCCAGGATCTTGAAGTAAAACGAGGATCACGATTAGAAACAATCGATAGGGGTACTCCATGAAGTCTCAAAACTTCATTAATATATAGTCTTTCTAGATGTTCTAGTGTTAGATATTCTCTTATAGCAAGAAAATGTGCTGACTTGGTAAGACGATCAACAATAACCCATATTGCATCATTCCTTCTAGGAGTCTTTGGTAGCCCCATGACAATGTCCATCGTAATATTGCCCCATTTCCACTCCGGTATGGGAAGAGGTTGCATGACTCCTCTAGGTCGTTGCCTTCCAGCTTTCACTTGTTGAAAAACCATACATCCTGACACAAAATCAGAAGTCTCCCTCTTCATGTTGTCCTACCAAAAATGTTCCTTCAAATCTCTATACATTTTGGTTCTTCCAGGGTGTATAGAGAAATTGGAACTATGAACATCATCTAACAATTCTCTTTTCGGATCAGGTATATCGGGAACACAAAGTCCCATCCCAAATTTCAAAATTCCTTCTTCATACACAAAGTCTCTCAATCTCCCATCATTCACAGCTTTAATATTTTTTTGAAATTCTTCATCATCGGTCTGAGAAATCTTAATCCTTTCTAGTAAAGATGGTTTGGAAACCATTTGAAAAAGCATTGATGTTTAACCTTCAATGGTAATTCCCATATCCATCTTCACTAGATCCATGAAAATAGGATCCCTTTCAATTCTCATCATGTTAAAAACTCCATGATCTTTTCTACTCAAAGCATCTTCCACCTTACTTGCCTTCCCCGAGTGGTAGTGTATCGTGCAATAATAATCCTTGAGTAGTTCAAGCCATCGCCTTTTCCTCATATTGAGTTCTTTCTGTGAGAAAATATACTTCAAACTCTTGTGATCAGTATAAATATCACATTTTTGACCATAGAGATAATGTCTCCATATCTTAAATTCAAATATTACAACATCTAACTCAATATTATGAGTAGGATAGTTTTTCTCGTGAATTTTTAGCTGTCGTGATTCATATGAAATAACCCTATCAATCTGCATAAGGACACAACCAAGTCTTTTCTTCAATGAATCACTATAAATAATGAATCCATCATTCCCTGATGGTAGAGTCAATATAATAGCATTGACTAATCTTCTCTTCAGTTCTTCAATACATTCTTTACACTCTTTTGTCCAAAAAAATTTAACCCCTTTACGTGTGATCTTCATTAATGGGTTAGCCAATCGGGCAAAATTCTGGACAAAATGTCGATAATAACCTGCTAATCCAATAAAACTGCGTACCTTGGTTATAGTCATTGGTGTTGGCCATTCTTGGATTGCTCTTGTCTTAGAAGGATCAATAGAGATTCCATCCTTAGAGACAATATGTCCAAGAAAAGAGATATCCTGAAGCCAGAATTCACACTTGCTAAACATCCCATATAATTCATGACTTCTAAGAGTCTTCAGGATAATGCGCAAGTTATTTTCATGATCTTCATAGCTTTTGGAGTATACCAAGATATCATCAACAAATACCACCACAAAATCATCGAGATATTCCTTGAAAACTCTATTCATTAGATCCATGAATACAGAGGGTGCATTAGTCAATCCAAAAGGCATTACTGTAAACTCATAATGCCCGTACCAAGTTCTAAATGTTGTCTTCAGAATGTCTTCCTTCTTCACACACAACTGATGGTATCTAGATCGAAGGTCAATATTTGAAAAGTATTGATCTCCATGCAATTGGTCAAATAAATCATCAATGCGAGGTAGGGGATACTTGTTCTTTATTGTTATAGCATTGATTTCCTATAGTCGATACATAACCTCATAGATCCATCTTTCTTCTTAACAAAAAGGACAGGGGCTCCCCAAGTAGAAACACTAGGGTGAATAAATCCCTTCTTACTCAATTCCTATAGTTGTTTATTTAGTTCAAATAATTCCACAGTGTCCATTCTATAAGGGGTCTTCGATATAGGCCTTGAACCAGGAATTAAATCATTGGAAAACTCAATTTCTCTTTCTGGAGGATGTCTAGGTAAATATTCTGGAAACACATCAACATATTCTCTCACAATTGGTAAATCCTCTATTTGAACATTCCTTTCCCCACCCACATTCATTTCATTCTCTTCCACCCCAATAATTGAATTTAGTTGAGCTACAGGGGGTAGATCTAGGTAAGAATTAGGTGGTGATGATTCCTCTCTAAAGATAAGGTTTTCTTGATCATCATCATCATAAATAGTAACCTCTTTATTATTATAATAAATTTTTGTATCATGGTCCGAAATCCGATCCATACCGAGGATTATATCAAATTCAATCATAGGTATGACAATGAGATCTGTAGATAAAGAACATTTATGTTCTCTAATGGGGACTGATTCACAAAACTTTGTTGGAATGATACTTCCCTTGGGAGTTTTGACTGACAACTCCCTTGTTAAATCAAATTGGAAATATCTAATTTTCTTAGTAAACTGGGAAGATATAAAACAATGCGATGATCTAGAAGCAAATAATGCATTTTCTAAACTTTAGGAAACCATTAAATTACCTTCCCACACGTCTTTCATAGATTCTACCTCAGCAGTAGTGATAGCATAAGCTTGGCCTTGATCCCTTGGCCTTTTCTGATGTAAGTTCCCCTGACACTTAGGACATTCATTTTCATAATGTCTCATCTCCCTGCAGTTGTAGCATTGAACATCAGTAGCTTCTTTCTTCCCCTTGCAATCACGAGCTTGGTGTCCTTTTTCATCACACTTGTAACATACTCCCATTCCCTTCAAGAAAGTAACGGGGTGTTTCTTCCCACATTTACTACAGGATGGATATTCAACTTTTTTCCTTCTTCCCCTTATTTCCATTTCCAGACTGATAAGTAGATCTCTTCTTCTCTTTATTTTCTTTAAAGTCATAAGACTTAAAAAATTCTTTCTCTATCTTGATAGCACTTAAGACAATAACTTCATATGACGAGAAGGATTTTGAGACCAATTCTTGAGGGAGAAACGATTTTAACCCATCAAAGAAACGATCAATCTTACTTCTTGGGTTATGTATATAATCTTCAGCATACCTTGATAACCTTGTAAAGTTAGCCTCATACATTGCAACATTCTCATCCTCCTTTTGTCTTAGACTTAGAAATTGTCTTTCTATATCTGCTCGATGGTCACGAGGAAAGTATTTTTCTATAAAAAAATCTTTGAACTCCCTCTATTACATATTTGATACTTAATCATCTTCCTTCATGTTTTGAATCAACGACCACGATTGATTAGAATCTCCAGTGAAGCGGAAAACTGCCATGATAACTTTTTCCCTTTCACTACTCCACAAAGCCTGAAATATTTTCTCTAGGGAACCTATCAATTGTTCATCTACCAATGGATTTGTACGCCCATTGAATGTTAGTGTTTGTTTCCTCATGAAGTGATCTAACATTGAACCTCCACGCTTCGGATCCGTGTTCTCCATACGGGTAAGGTTATTATTCATAACCTGAGTGAGTTGTCCCATTATGGTGATTAGCTGATTAGCACCAGTTGTATCACCATCTCCACTATAATTATCTTGAGAAGGAGGAAAATCCCTATATGGAGTACGTGCATTGATACAGTTTTCATTTCTTCCACTAGGCACCATTTCTAAACAGTGGCATAAACTAGATCAATTTATGAATCAAAACACATAATTCCATACTTGTAAAACACTTAACATATATTGAACTATTTATGGATATAATCCATAATCATAAAAATGTTTTCTTTGAGGAATTATATAATCATAAACCATTCATAATTGTTTGTAAAGAAAATGAGAATTATCCTAATCATATCCCCTAGGAGTGTCGTAACCAAGAGTGCAGTAAGGCCCGTTGTCGTGCACCAGTTCCCATTCGAGTATAGCTCAAAGCAGTGTTTTTGAGTTTTACCCCTAGGTACATTTGTGCCAGATCCACCTCTACCTTCTCATATCCAGATAGGGATGTATTTCTTGGAAAACTCACAAAATCTCTATAATACCAAAATTCTAGGAAGTTCTTCTATACTAATCCTCAAAGTCCATCTTAGGTATATGTGCTCTAATCAGAGTTTATCTAAATCTAGTTTCTAAGGTTTGTACTAAACTTCCTCTAATACCAACTGTAACACCCCAATCCCAGTTACCCAGAGTTGGTGAATTATTACATAACATTGGCATGATCACAAAATATCAAGTCTCGAAATAGCGATTAGTTTAGTATCCTTAGAATAACTAGATACATTCATAAAGTTTACATTACATCATAAAGTGAAAACTACAACAAAATCTTGTCTCCAAACTCATATCTCCTTATAATATACCTGCAGGTCATTTATAAAATACTTCTTCACATCCAGGGAAAAATAAAACATTGAAAGGAGTGAGCTCAAATGCCCAGTAAAGATAACAATATAGCATAAACTTTCATAAATAAGAATAAACATTTAAGGCAATGTATAACTAAAACAAAAACCTTTTAAACATGAACTTCAGCATAATATGGCAAAGAAAAAATGAAATAATACCATTTACTTATTCACATGGATATTCTACTAGTCGAATAATCACATGCAATATCAATAACCACTTTCATAATGAAAAAATGCATAATGCCAGAATATTATAACCACATAGTCAAGGCCTTGTGCCAAGACTAAAAATATTATTTTGTCAAGGACTTGTTCCAAGACACTAGTTTGTCTCATGAGACCTACCAATGCATCGAGGATTGTTAATAATTGTTATGTGAGCAGTATTTATTATGGATGGGATGTATATTATTCATATCCAGAATGATATCATGTCTCTAAAAATTATTTTTAATCATCAAATTAAATTTATTCTTGAATGGATTCTATGGGGAATGAATCTCATTGTGTTCGTGGAGATGGTAATCCGTTCGTACGCATGAGCGACAATATCATTCTTTTGATATTAAAATAATATATAATTGGATGGTATATCATATATACAGAATCACTATTATGTTATATTTATTATTTACATGAATTACACATCATTATTATACCCATCCAAATAATAATGTTTTGAATAACTATTACACCACGACGTAGAGACGGTAAGTCGTACGTACGCACGTATGGTGACATGTCATTCAAAGGATGGATAGAATAATGAATATGGAAGTACCATTTTTATAATAACATCACAGTATATATAAGATACTGGAGTTATTATTTTATAATGGGAGTAACAAAAAAATGAAGAATTTGAATAAGTAAGGAACTTGAAAGAGGGTGGTGAAAACATTTTCTCTTAATTGGGTTCTTCCTTTTGATTTGATCAAAAGGACTCCTTATGTTGTCTTTATGATCCAAATAAGGCCTCTAGGTCAAAGTCAGGGAAGTTCAGAGAATATTTGGGTAGGGGTTGGCCAAGACAAAAGTCTTTGATGGTGTAAATTAGAGAGATGGGGGAGTTCCCTTTTATAAGAGGTGTGAGGGGAACCTTTGGAAAAGCTAGAAATATTATTTTATAATAAATTCATATTCGGTTTATAATGGCTCAAAATTATATTATTTATAGGTTAAGGTGAGTATCGGTCTAAATCCATTAAACCAATATATTTTAGATAGGTTTGGGTCACTATATTAACCTTATCATTTATATTTAACTCTTAGTTAAATAGTTTGACATTTACCATGTCTCTTTGTATTTTTATATTATATAGTTAATAAACATACTATATACATCCAAGAAACCCCCAAGTGGTCCATTAATGATACACCTATAATGATATAAGTCCTTTGGACGAACCATAGATTTTTAGGAATAGAATATCAATTAGTAATATAATATTTGTTTTAAAAACTCTTTTATGTCAATTTTGACACTATTGGGTATTTTATTTTTGATAATTTTATAACAGCATTATTACTTCGAATAAAATTTATATAACCAATCCTAATATGTCAAATTAACCTAGAAAATTATTTTAATTTATAAAAATCTCAAATTACATTTATTTTGATATTTATAATATCAATTATTTTAATATTTCATTAATTTGGTAATTACTGCATCCCTATTGTGTCATAAATAAATTATATTATTTAATGTATAAAAATTATAAATAAAATACCATTATGTAGGAAATCTTTTTATAGTTCTAATTAATATTTATAATCGAATTTATCTTATGTATAAACCAATATTAAAAATGTTTTAGTTATTAAACTTTGATTTTAACTCTTTTAACTCTTCTTTGAATTAAATAATAATAAATATCCTAATCTAATCCAAGTGGAGCTAAATGATAATATTTTATTCCTAAGGTTGTTTTTGGTTGAGGTAAATTTGTCCAATACAATTAGGACATGTGTTAGGGTAATATTAATATCATTTTTACCCATAATTACAATATTTACTTTTAACCGTGGTAAATAAAAGTAAAAAGTTACTATTCACCAAAGATTATTATTATCTTATTGAACCACATTTTACTCCCTGATATTAACTATGTCTCTCGGATTTTCGAAATTCCACTCACAGAAGCGGTAAAATTATGTTTTATGTGAATTTCCAAATTCTCCTAGGAGGTGGGTAAAAGACGGTGAAAAGTTCCATAAAATTTTTATATATCTAAAATTATTATAAACTAAATACAATGAATTAAATTTAACTTATATAGGTATTATTTATCTATTTTGACCTTAATTAAATTTAAATAAAATAAAAAATTATTTAAATAAAAAATTGGTTTTAAACTATAACTCAGTGTTTTTTCACTATTCATCAAAAATTGAATGTTTTCAGAAAAAATCCAAAAAATCACCCTAAGCTAATTTGATATTCCGAATCCAAAAATGAATTCCATTTTGAAAGATAAAATTTATAAAAATTCAAAAAGTGGGTATTAATATTCATAACGGCTAGTTTGATTGGTTGTGGTGTGTGTTAGAACTTGAAGTTGCGTACAACACACACTACTGTATTATTCAAAGAGAAGTGTACCATGGAAGCTTGGGGTGTTACAATATCACTGCACCATTTCTCACACTAAAAATAAGTGGATAATTATTTATGGTGTACATGGATTCTTCAAATAAGGTCTTATGTTGTGTGTTTATGTAAAATGATAAAGTGATAAACTACGCCTCAAGGCGATTTAAAATCCATGAGAAAAACTATCCCATGTATGATATGTAGATGGAAGCTATGATGTTTTCTTTGAAAATATGAAAGCATTATCTTTGTGGGGAAAAGTCTAAGATATATACTGATCAGAAGAGTCTCAAATATGTATTCATGCCGAAGGATCTTAATATATATCAGTGTAGATGGTTAGAGTTCATCATGTATTATAACCTCTCAATTCACCACCATTCGGGTAAAGCAAATAAGTTAGTGGATGCCTTTAGTAGAAAGGATCTTTCATTTTATCAATGATGAGAATTGAGATGGGTCCAATATTCTTTGACCTAAAAATATGTACATGGTAATTTTTATAGATGTAACATCATCAATCATTTCTCAAATGATATATCGATCGTCCCTTATAGAGAAAATAAAGGGTGCTCAAGGAAATGATGGGGATATTATGAATAAGGTGGAATCCATGAGAAAAAAGGAAATCCTCATAATTAAAAATGGATGAAGAAATAGTTGCGAGATTTGGGTCACAATTATTTGTACTGTTTGATCTCGAGATAAAGAAAGAGAATCTAAATGATGACCATATCTAAACCTTTTCTATTAACCCACGGAGTGTAAAGATGTATCAATATCTTCAAGAGAACTATTGTTGAGACAATATGAAAATGGATATCGATGAGTATATATAAAAGTTCCCAGTATGTCAGAAAGTGAAGGCCAAAAGGCATAAGTCTATGGGGTTGATTCAACCATTACCTATACCAACATGGAAATGGGAAATCATCATTATAAGATTTGTCACTAGACTTCCAAAGAAATCTGATGAAAACTATTCTATATGGGTTTTGTGGATCATCCTACAAAGATATCTCACTTTATCACAATTCAAGAGGATTTCTCACTTTATGAACATGCGTGGATATATATCAAAGAAGCGGTAAGGCTGTATGGAGTACCATTATCTATTGTATCTGATCAAGATCGGAAACTCACCTTGAAGTTTTGTAAAATTACCCAACATGATCAAAGAACCGAGCTAAACTTCAGTACGTCCTATCATCCACAAACTGATGGCCAATATAATAGTACTATTCAGACATAAGAAGACATGTTGAGAGAGTATTCTATGTAATTCAAAGAAGTATAGGACCAAAATCTTCCTCTAGCTGAGTTCTATTCCAAAAATAGTTTCCACTCAAGTATCCAAATTGTTCCATATAGAGTCTTTTATGGGAAAATATGTAGAACACTATCATGCTTGTATGAGGTCAGTGAACATAATATGGTAGGACCTGAAATGGTTGAAGAAATTTTGGAGAATGTAAAAACCATTCATAAGCACATCAAGGCATCCCAAAGTCGATAAAATAGTTATATAGACAATCATTTATGAGACATTGAGTTTAAGGTCAGAGACTTGGTATTCCTTATCATATCATCATGGAAGAGGATCATGATATTTGGGAAGAAAGGAAAGATAATTCCTAGGTACATCGTCCCCTTTGAGATATTTGGTCTTGTTGGATCCATGGCCTATCAACTAGTACTTACACCTACCATGTCTCAAGTACCCAATGTATTCCACATATCCCTATTAATGAAGTACATATCTGATCTTTCACATGTACTAAATTAAGATGTGGTATAGTTGGAAAATGATCCCTCATCCAAGGAGAAGTCATTGAAGATCTTGGATCATAGAGATAAACATGTACACCGCAAGAATAATCACCTGGTCAATGTACTATATAGAAACCATAAGTATGAAGATGCAATATGGGAACCTGAGGAAGTGATGTAGGAGAATTACCCACACCAATTTTCATCTTAGAATGTAAAATGAAATTTTGGGGCCAAAATTTCATAAGGGGGTAAGAATGTAATGACCCAAAATTTTATCAATGTAAATTCCCTTATTATAATTATTTCATATAGTATAATCACACAAAATCATATTAAGAACACAATACAAACATTATAAATTAAGAATTAATATATTAATAGTATTTTCTAGAAGTTAAGGAACCTTTACCAATGAAATAGTAACTTAACTATAATAATAGTAATATGTCCCTTATGAAGTGTAAATTGAAAAAAAAATAGTAACCTCACTCATGAATTTATAAATAAAATTTAGGCATCCTATAACTAAAAGTATGATATACTTATATCATAGTATAAGTAAATAAATGTTTTGAAAATTATTAATTAAGTGTTGGTATTTTTGTAAGTTATAAATTTTTAATTAAAATTTTATAATTAATATAATGATTTAAAAGAAAATTTATTTTCGTAAAATTTATTCAATAATTAATATTTTTTGTCTTATTATTTTATGATAATTTTTTAGACCTTATTTTATTTTTCAAAGTGTTTCAAAATCAATTATAATTTTAAAATATATATTTTCCATATAAATAAAGATTTTAATTAAAAAATTAATTTCCCATAATTATAAAAAAAATCAAATGGATTTAATTTTTTAATTCTACACATTGAAAAAAATTTAGGGAGAATTTATGCGATTTTTTTAAAATACTGGAATTTTTGGTGAATAGTAAAATATGCTAATTTATGATAAATGTTAAATACAAGAATTATGGATTCATAAATGATTTATGGATGATTTAAGCCAAAAATATCTAATTATAATTTATTATTTTAATATATTTGGTGATAATTCTCAAACTATTCACATTCTTGAGGAAAAATAATAAACTAATGAGTAAAATGATGAGAAAACAACCCTCTCTTCCACTATAAATATCACCCTCACCACCTCTTCTCCTCACACCATTCAAGATTTTAACCTTATAAAATTTATACCCAATACTGTTTCCAATCCCATATCCCACGTACAATATCTCTTAATCTCATCAAAATACCAAAACCTTTTCCCTATAGAGGTTTTCAATGAGGAGAAAGTCAAGCGGTAAATTCCTCTTTCCTTTTCTTTTAATTTGTTTTCAAGATCTTTTATTATTCTCTTCTCACCTCCCCTTGTCCAAATATTATGATAACTACAGAACCTCTCATATATTATAATATTATTATTATAGTTTAATAATCCTTCATTAAACCCCTCCCCTCTACTTTTGTTCAAAAAAAATGAAAACATTGTCCACGATGTGTTAATTTATCACATTCAAGGACGATGGGTTTTCAATTTATATTACCGTATTCAATGATAGTCATGAAACTAATTTTTTTAATCAGATTATAATATATTTATTTTATCTCATTTAATGGTCTATAACCATTTTATATACATTCTATTAAATAATGGATCAAAACTAGTTAGTTGTGATCCAAAAACCGCTAAAATTAATCTAAATGGTTATCATTATTATGTTATCTAATTATTCATCCCCATATCTGGAAACAAAATAATATAATAAAAAATAAAACTTTTTTATGTTTATTAATATCATATAATTTCATTTTTGTATAATTACACCCAATCTTCATGAACTTCCATACTCATATACAAGTGAACCGATCATGAAAACTAAGAAAATGAGCACTCCCAAACGATGAAATAGAATACTATAACTCATAAAAGGCCATAAATTTAATTAGTTAAATTATTCTAAATACATTACATGTATAATAGGTTCTTAATTAATTAATTAATGGATTTTATTGTATTATTCAAGACATTAAGATCAAGTGCAGAACCATTTCAGACATAAGGTAATAGATTCTACCTGAACCTCCATTTTTCATTTAGGTTACTCTTTATCTCTCTTTACCCAAATTTAATGATTATTTAGTTTTATATAATTATCATATTTTCCAAAATAATTTATCTATATCATATAATCCCTCTTTTATTAGGTAATATATTTTTTTAGAAAGGATCCCATCTCAATTCTTCCAGATAAACAAGTCTGATCCAATGGAACTTTCTGATTTCTTATCAGCTTCTATGTTCACACCATAATATGTTTTAATCCACCATTATTTTTATAAAACCATTAATTTTATCATGAAAAACATTCTTGGTTAATTTATGGTTTTATGAGAATAAATATTCATTTTTTGCTTTAAATTCTCCCTAATGTTTTCATTAAGGGGCACTAAAATTTTTCATTTCTAAAGTTTCTTAAACACTCATTTTAAAAGTTTCCACTTCAATTGGACATTAATTATCAGGATCCATGCCTATTTTCGCTTATGAATGTTGATTTATGTTTTGAATCCGTTATCTCATGGAATCATTCATGATATGCTCATTTGTTATGCCATGTGACAGGATTATGATACCCATTTCTTTCCATTGGTAACCCTTATGTTTATTCTTCATGTGGAACACATATTGATGAACATGTTATGATGGGTGCATATAAACAATTATCAAATTCATTGGAAAATTTTTAGTCTCAGGATATTTCATGTTGGGATAGTGAGTTAACCTGATTCCTTTATGGGACATTGTCCACAATGTCTTGGTAGTTAGACTTGACTCGTGTTTATATCATGTTATATGTTATTTCCAAATTCCTAATATGACATTATTATATGTTCACGTGTTATAAATGTTATTATAACTTATGTTTATTCATGTTCCATGCCTTTTATGTCATCATGTTATGCTTTCTAACCCATGTGCTATGTTTTATTCCTATTCTCATTTCCCTAATGATATTTTTAGCTCATTCTTTTTGTTCATGTATTCCCCAAGTTATATTATGTAGTTATCGGAGCTACATGGAAGTTAATTGCTCATTATTGAGAATAAATAAAAGTGGTTTTTCATGTTGTATAATTATTTACCAAATATTATAAATATATTATACTTTATGATCCTTATCTTGTAATTTTATTGTTAATTATTCTTAAAATTATGTAATGATATGTGTATAATATAGGGTCACTGTACAACAGACGTCCGATGAACCTACAAAACTAATTTCAAGAAAGTGACATCCATAATACACAATCCATGACTAAATAAACCATTTTTCTCTAGAGAAAGGCCAAAATCAAAGGAGTAATGGATAGATTCAATCGTGGATCATGAATTTGGTTTTCTATGAAAAACCAAACAACATGTCATGTATAAGGATGAACACACGACGTGTATCCCCGCAGTAGAATCAACTAGGGTTTCATAAAACTTATGTATGACATGGAGTTTCATCTCCCCTCACACGTTGTCTACCACTTTCATGTATGGTAACCCCTATGATGGATCAGATGGGTGGGAAAACATATGGAAGCACATGACCAGGTGTTTGATTATGTCCTCCAGAACACGTATATGGAGTATTGTACACAGATATGACCAAAGGGTATGACCCTATCTCGGTTATCCTAGACACACCTTGTAGTCCACAAACATGGTGTGTAATACTACAAGGAATGGATTTTTTTGGTGTCTAGGGACATAGTTAGGTAGTGGAGTAGGACCACATGCTGTGTGGGTCCCCACACATTCCATGTACCCCTTGGCCTCTTATGTGGAAAATTCAATCATTTATATATCCTTTATTTGAAATAGTATTTTCTCACATTAGTATCCTATACTGAGTATTTTTTCACATAGAACGTAATGGTCCCCTTAGTTACAGCTTTGGAGATACGATGTGAAATATTCCAAGCATGGATCTCATGGAGGTGATGCCTGATGATGACAATGATCAGGAAGAATCTATAGAGACTACCGAGTGGAACCCCATATTATACCAGGGCATGGGTCTTCGACTTCTGAGTGGAACCCCCATGCCGGGTAGGGTGTGGGTCCTTGATTACCATAGTAGACCCCCCCCATCATCATGGGCATAGGTAATCTACCTTAACAAGTGGAACCCCCTATTATACCAGGGTACAAGTCCTCGACATCCAAGTTTAACCCCGAATCATATAGTAAGTGGGTACTAAATGACCAGAGTGGAACCCCATGTCGACATGGGCATGGGTCGTCTACCTTACTGAGTGACCCCCCCCCCCCCATCATCATGGTTGTGATTCCTTACAGATACTATTGAGTAATACCCTCTAGAAGGTTTGGACAATGTTGTTACTCAAAAACTATCAAATTTGGACCCTCATATTATACCAGCTCAAGGGTTCCATACCTAGATTATGTATCCCCTCAACTATGCATCATAGTGAAAAGATGTGTCTTGACTTGTAAGGTTACTTCTGGATAGATGTGTGGGATGTTGGGAATCGTTTATGGACTTTTAGAACTATTGAATACACTTCTTCTTAGGTTGAGCTATAATATGGGTATCCCCTTACATTATATTTTGGGTTTCTTTTGACTGAGCATATATGTATGCCTTCTGTATCTACACATTGGACTTGGTTAGTATCCTTCTAGGAAAGGTGATGATATGATGGGTATGCCACGTGATTTCCATGTTTAGCTTCTTGTGGTTTCATGAATCTACTCTCGTACTATATGTGGAAAATACTATATGGGTAGTTCAGCTAATCTCTTCATTATCACCTTATGTTAAGACAAACTTAATATCACTCTTTTTTGGGTAAAAAATCATATCTGATTGTATCTTTTATCTACTTTCATTCTTTTCCTATTGTATTTCTTACTGCTCCCCCTTCATCTTTCAGGGTGTCCTATTGGGTATGTATTTACTCACCCCTATATATGATTTTCCCACACCTTTTATGTATTATTAAGATGATGTAAAGGTCAAATGTGACTATAAAGGATCTTAGGGATAATGGGTTCTTGGACCGCATGCGGTGGTCATAGGTTGGGATTCATGGGTTAGACTCTTAGTTTTTTACTTTTCTATTTTTTTCTGGTTGGGACACATTTCTACTTGGGTGTTTATTTTTACCCTTTTCTTTTTAGGTACACTATCATACTTTTTCACTATCTAGAGGTTCATTCATGCTTGGTTTACTTTATAGAAGTTTTTCCTCTTTTGTTCTATCCTTGTACACTTTTTCATCATGATGGTTTTTTGTGTGCATATAGGTCCTTAGGAAAAGGCCTCCCTATGTTAGTTACGCCTTCTGTTATTTTCATGACCCCATGGACTATGGTGGCGGGATGGGGTTTTTGCGGCTCAATCCATGTATTGGGTCAGGTTGTGACAAATTTATTTACCATAAGAGTTGAATCATGAGGAATATAGTGGTCCTTCACATCTCAAATTGAAAAAATATATAAAAATAAGATAGTTTTGGAATTTATTTTCTGTTGAAAAGGTTTAACATTAATGTTCAAATGTATTGAATAACAATTGAGAGTGTTGGTTGAATCAGTTGTTACCATTTTACAAATTTCAAATTTAATAAATTTAACCCATGTAACTTATTAGAGTTTATTTATCATCAACCTTTTAGAAAACTGAAGTGCATCCATAAATATAAAATTCAGTAGGGTAAAAATGTTTTAAAAGGTTCAAAATTATTGTGATAACCAACATCCTAATCATAGACACTCAAGTGGGTCTATGAAAATTCATTATTTTTGAAGAAGTAAATAAAACTTATGTAAAATCATGTTACACATATTCTATGTCATAGTAGGAATGATTATATTGACTCATGTTGATTTATAGAAAAATCATACAATATTTGATCCATGAAAAAATATGTAACTTTGTTCAAACTACTACAATAACAATCTATCTATAATCTCAGTCTGATCTTACTCTATTTGATTTTCCAGCATCCAATGGACTATGTCTAATAAAATCAGATCGGTTTCCCTTTTCTCAATTTATATTGTTCTAAACATTTTTTATCAACCTAAATAACCAAACTATACTTCTCAAAACTTATACTGATTTACTCCATTCAATTCTATATGTCTGGTAATCTGAACTTAGCTTAGTCTTATTTTCTGATCAGAGTACTTTGTCCCAAAAAATTTCTTCAACTTGAAACAAATTCAGTTGGAAAATCACATCTAACACTAATTCTATAGAGTAAAAACATTTATGAATTGGATAACTATGTTAAGTACAATTTTACTTTGCACCTCTATTGATAGCTACTCCTAGACTAGTAAAGATTGAAAACTAAAATATTTTCCCGCTCACCCAAATTCCAAATCTACAAATTTCATGTTCATTGGAGCTTCATTTTGACCACTTCAAACCTTCTTGTCTCTTCTGGTATCTTCTCAAAACGTCTTAAATATTCCCAAATCTTCTCAAATTTCAAAACCTAAGTCCATAAATGATTATTTAGAAAAAAAATTCATCTGTCATATCATATTGAACCAGTTACAAACCAATTAAACTAATATCTCACTTTGTAAATACTCTATTCAGAAATTTCATATTTGTAAAATCTCATTCTAAAACATTGCTGATAATTATGGTTCTCTTGACTCAATATAAATTTAAACAAATTAAACCACTGAAAACAAAAAAAAATCAAAATATTTCTCGCTCGGATTCTTTAATCCATCTAAAAATGGTTGACTAAATTGTTCAACTTCAAATGACTTTGAATGCCTTTGATAACATCAGTATCAAATACATAATCTCTAGGTTTTTTCTCTATCTAGAGGATCTATTCACTCATATTCATCTAATAACTCATTTTCTAATGGAAATATTCATCTAATGATATATCGACATCAAATGCTCATCCAATATAACAATGTAAAATGCTCATATGATGGATCAGTATCAAATGATAACATGATGGATCAGTATCTGCATCTCTTATGATAGATATATATTATAAGAGTTCCCTATAAATCAACATGAATCAACTATCTTGATTAATTTATGTATGATGCCTTTGATTAAGACTCCATTTGTATAAACTTGGAAACTGCCTCATGCCCGATTAGATCGTTTTGATAGAAAACTCAAAATATTTTATCATTCAACAACTTCTTAATCTGATCAACTTATATGGTGAATCAATCCTAAAACTTATTCAAAATTTTTAACCCCTTCAAACTTCTTTTAAATGTTCAACTCCACAAAACTTGGAAATCAGAAACCAAAAGTCCATTTGATTTGTGACCAATCAGGTGCATCTGTTTGTCTACATTTGATGATCCGAATCTAATTAGAAACTTTACATTTCTTCAAACTACATAAAATTGATACTCCCAATCTTCTGAGATATTATGCATCTTGTGATTCTAGGATTTATGAGATATTCCTGGAACACTTCAATTTTTTAAACACTACAAATTCATATTTATCTTTTCTTCTTTAAAATCCATTTTATATCAAGAATTATTAATTATTTTTTAGGAACATTAAAAAATAGAAAAGAAACATCTGACTTATTTCAGAAGTTCTATGACTTCCCAACTTTTTTTGTCTAACAACTATTTAACTTTATTCATTTTAAAAACTTCTAAATTTTCAACATAAACACAAATGGAAGGACTGATATTTATGGATAATCTAATCGATCATCTGATCAGTAACTTTTCAAAAAAAATTCATTAACTATATTCTTAGAATCTTTTCAACAAAAAAGTTATAATCATTCAACAACCCACATTTCACCTAATTTACAAAAACATTTTTCTATAAATATTAATTTAACAAAAAAAAACAAAATTGTTTCAAAAAAACATCAAAGGTGATCTTCAAGCTCCACATTGTATTTGTTGAAAAATATTATTAACAACATTTTCAATTCATCATTTTTAAGAACTTATAATTTTTCAAAACTTATATTGTAAACAACTAAAATTTCTCAAATTTTATCAAAACATATCCTTTCTCAAAAGAGAGTTTTCTGAAACTACATTATTGGATAAGATAATGTTTTTGAAGGAATTATATCCCTCAGTGTTAAAAAATTTCAGGTCCATGTTAAGATAAACACCCCATCACTTTTATCTTTTCCTCTATTTTTTCTTTCTCTCCCCTATTTTATAAAACCACATCTTCAGACTCAATTAATTGAGACAATTATTTCCTATCCAATTATATTATAAAGTTGTATATATTCTATCCCATTGAAAACATAATCCAAATCACAGTGAGGGTCTTCTTTAAGATGTTTAGGATGACTTTGTTGGAGGCTGAACATGATTTTTCATCCTCAATTCTATAAATATATCCCTCGAAATATCTTTTGTTAACACAACAACAATTTGAATTTTAGTTGAAAACTATTCCAACACAACATCTCCTCTATAAAATTTATGTCCTATTAAATGAAACTTAATATCAATATGATTTGATCTTGAGTGTTGGATAATATTTTTAGAGAGTTGAATTACACTCTTATTATCATAAAGTATCTTCAATGGTTTGAAAACATAATATTTATAATATTCCAAATGAACTTTCATCAACAACATTTTAGTACTAGACGATATAATATAAACATATTATAATTTTATAATTCTTATATTTACTAAAATCTATTTCTTACTATGCCAACTCACAAAATATTCTCCCAAGAAAATTTTCCTCCAGAAGAAGATTTTTTTCATTGCAATCTCCATCTCAATCAGCATTATTATAACCATTAAAGTTTATATGACAAATTCTTTTTTAAAATATCCTATGTGAATTTGTTCCTTTAATATATCTCAGTTTTCTCTTTTCTAACAACATATGGTATTATTTGGATCACTTTGATATATTGCCCAAAAATTCACAGAACAAACAATATCATGACTTGAGGTTGTGATATAAAGAAATATTTCAATCAGATTCAAACAGTATTTTTAATTCACTCTTTTTTATGATTTCATATTTACTCAAATTTCTTCTTACTGAAATAGGAGTACAAACATCTTTATATTCTTTCATACCAAACTTCTTTAACAATTCCCTGGTATACTTTTCTTAAGATAGAAAGTTATATTTTTTCTTTTATGAAAATTATAAACCTAGGAAGAATGTTAATTCTCCTAATATTAAAATCATAAAATTCTTCTTCATTTCCTTAAAAAATTATTTAAAAAAATTTCATCCCCATTAAAAAATATATTATCCACATAAACAAATATAATTAGGCTGCTGGAGTAATATATTTTGTATATAAGTGGTATTAAAATTTCCCTTTAGAAAAAAATCGACATTCTAAAATAGTTTTCTGTTTTTTGAATACCAAGAACTTGGAGATTATTTTTACTTATACAAGGACTTATTCAATTTAAAAACCTTTCTTCCAACATTATCAAGTAGAAACCAAAAATATTTCTCAATATAACCTTCTTCTTCAATCAAACCATTCAAAAAATATGACTTCACATCCATCTGATAAAATTTGTAACTTCAATGTGAATCCACTACTAAAATAATTTTAATAGTTTCTAATCTTGTAATGGGGGGAAATATTTCTTTAAAATTAAAATCATTAACCTATACATAACATTAAAAAATAATTATTACTTTTTTTTAAAACTTTTCCATGTTTGTTAAAAAGAAATTACATCCACTTTATTCTAATAACATTTTTATTTACTGAATATGGAACAAGTTCCCAAGTATTTTTTCTCAATCTCGTGCATTTCTTTACTCATCACATTAACCCATTATTTTTATTCAACTACTTCTCAAATTGATTCTGGTTTAATTTATAAAATTACTTATGTCTAATTTTCTAATCACAGAATTCTTAATTTTTGAACCAATACTTTTTGATTCCCAAGAATAATTTCACTTTAAATATGTTTATGTAAAGTAGGAAATCTCAGAGTTTCCCTTCCAACTTCACTTTTCTCATAAAAAAATTATTATGAATCTTTATAAGTCTATTTTAACCTACTTTCACATTTTTTGAAAATTTTTCTATTGTATTCCTCAACCTTTTAAACATTATTTGTTATGGAATTTTAATTTTCCATAACACTCACATCATATAAATCCACAAACGTTCCTAAAAATTGGTTCCAAAATTTTTAACTTATTCCATTGGGTGAATATCCTATGAAAATTCCTTCTTTGGATATCTCATCAAAATTTACAAGATTTGGATTTTTTATTTTTAGTAAACATTGACTTCCAAAAATTTTGAAGCAATTCAATAACAATTCTTTATTATACCACATTTTATATTAAGTGATGTTGGATTCCATCCTTAGAAAAAATATATTTTGAATATGTACATAAGTACTAATAGATTCTCTTCAGTAGAACTTTGAAATTTTGTATTATTCAAGCATGATTTTTCCCATTTCCATTAAACTTCTACTATCCCTTGTTTCCACTCCATTTTTCTATGGGGTGTAGGGAGCACTATATTGATATTTGATTCCATGATTTCTTAGATAAGATTAAAAAGTGACAATGGGGATTTTTCATTTCACCTTATTAAATATTTAATTTACCTAAGTATGCAGTATAGAGTGTACAACCTAGGGTCGATCTCTCTAGGAGGCCACTCACACGCACTTCTTTTCTATTGTCAATATTTTAACCTAACTAATATAATACCATAAAACTAATATCAATAGGGGGAGGGTTTAAATGAGTAAAATGTAAATATAATGTGTATATATATATATATACAAAATTCAATATAGAGTGATTTTGGATATAAAGAAAAAAGGAAAATATTATTATGAGTTCATGAGGTTTGAAATAATTTTGAAAATTGGATCTCAATATTAAACTCAACAAGGTGATCAAGACCTATCACACCTCACCTTCTCATTTGAATTGTTATCACCCCATACCAAGACCTCTACATACAAGGTAATTCTCCTCCTTATGTCCACTAGGATACATCTTCATGGACCCTCATAATCTATTCTAGGCTCCACCGTATGCATGACACAGAAAGTGAATGTAATGATGAATGTTAAATGAGAATAATAACTCAGTGGTAGAGAAAACAAGGTGATCTCTCACCACAATCAATTTAAACACCTCCAATATTCACAAAATTAAATAAATATATATGAAATTCAAACACGAAAAAAACAAATTCAACCCACCATTCCCCACCTCTAATATTTATTGAGGTTATTTCACCATTTATAGTAGATTTGAGAAGTGAATAATTATGGGAGAACGCATAAAATAAAAGAAATGGAAGAAGAGAGGTATGAAAAATAGAGATAAAATATTAAAACACCACAAATATTATAGAAAGTAAAAAAATTAAAATCTAATGTAAATTATCAATAAAGGATACCCCCAATTTTCCAACCCTTTAAAATGAATAAGAAGTGAATTTTTATAGGGAGAGGGGTGATGTTTTTGGTTCTATATATGTCCACCAAAAGAATATGCGTGTTACACTCATTTAATGATCGAACTAGGAAATGGTTTCTTCTGAAAAGTTGTTTTATTATTTATCTTATTTCCTATTAAAAAATATAATCTTATTTGGAATTTTTTGGAGAGGGATATGTCCATTTTAATTTGAGAATTTATTTTTTCCAAGATGATTGTTCGTATTACCAAGATTCAGCCTCCCATGAAATTGTGACGTTGTATACAGAATAATATGGCATGGAATCCTTAATTAATGTTATTTATTAATACCTTATACATCTCTATATAATTATTTATCTCCATTGGAACATACCAGTTCAATATATAATCCCATATTTAAATTCTTATAGATTTATGAACAATTTTCAAGGCCCAACTTGTGAGAGGATTTTGAGCCTCTAAATGTTGGATAAAGATTTGAATCCAGAAGTATGAAATGAAACCAAAGAAGTTAGGAACATTAAAATGTAATTTAACAATTTTAATTAGTGTATAAAAATTTATATCTGAAATACAGAATAAAATTAAAACATTTAAATTTCAAAATTAGGTAATTTTTCATTTAATCTCAAAATACCATTAAAACCAAAAAATGTTAAAATTTCTAATAAAGTAACACTATGGTGGGATTGAAAACGTTTAATTACAATATAAAATTTATTGAAATTTTAGATTCATCACTCTCCTATGCTTATACATTGTACTCATAGTCAATCATCTAATACCAAGGTCAAAAAAAATTCCCAAAGTATAAATGACAACATAGCTCAATTATCACATATAAAGAAATATCATGCGTCCTGCATTGATAAAAATTACCAAACTCATAAAAATAAAAATAAAAATCATTCAATATTATGTTAATCCCCATGTTCATGTCATACCTACCTACCCAGAAAAATATTTCTCTCTTCATTCAATGATTTTATATGTAGTTTTCATCATTCCCTTGAACATGTGTGATTTCTATATGCTTGATTCCCTCATAATATATCCAATTAATAGATTCAAAAATGTGTCAATAATGAGGGATTATACATGTGTTATTCTAATGATAAGGGTTTGAAGATTTTAACTATGAAATCATCATAGGAAGAATGAAGAGGGTTAGGAACTAAAGTGAAGTAAATGCATGAAGACATATTATCTCAAGAATGGTGTGCTCCTCAATCAGCTTGAAAATTAATCACCTACAAACACCTATTTATTTATTTGGGATATTGACACTCATAATTTCATAATCAATAATAAATTTATTCCTTATTTTCCCCTATTTTTATCATTTTTTCTGCTTGAATTCAAATCTAGAATTTCTCTTTAGAATCATATTTTTGATGAAAAAGAGAGACAAATTTTTTATTTTCAAAAATTAGTGAAATTCCCACATAGCCTAGTAATGTTATTTGGGATACCAATCCATATTTATGTCATTATAGTTTATCCTTATGAAATAGTAATAAAAATATAAACATGTTTTCATTTTCATTTCTACTCAAACAAATCCTTTAGGAAAGAGAAATACAACTCATCTTAACCCCAACACACTTGAGTTCAATAGTAATAATGAATTTTACATCTATAGACTGTAGGAAAGGGATAAATATATTATTATGTGGTTTCCTTAAAAAGTATTTCATGGATAATAAGGTCTCAATAAAGGTCGGATGTAAAGGTAGGCCAAAATAAGATTTCAATGCAAAAATGAGTTTCAAAGTGGTTCCTCAATTATATTTTAAAAATTCCATGAACAATAACAGCTTTGAAAAAGAGAAAAAAACAAGTACTATATAAAAAAACATGTCTTGATACTCTCAAGAAAAATAGGAATCTAATGAAAATTTGGAATGGGTTTATAAATCTCTCGGGTTGGTCAATATTTTCAATTTGGTCTACACTAGTGCACCTGGGTTTCAAAATCAATAAAAATTTATTAAATAAAAAGACAAGAAAAAATACATTCATCAATCATTTAAATCCTCAAACATTTAAATAATTTAATGTGAAAAAAATACCAAGATGTTTTGAGTTTTCCAAAGTATTCGATTTAGCTCAAGAATCATAAAAACATGCTAAAATGAAAATAAAAAAATAAAATTTAACAAAAACAAAACATGAAAAATAGAAGCACTGAAAAAAATAATAAAATATATTGAAAAATACTCCACACTTGTTCTATTTACTACCCCATTTTTAGTTTAATTTAGATAATTATTTTCATGTATAATTTTAATTGGGTAGCAAAAAAAATAAATAAAAGGGAAAACACAACCTGGTTTATTTTTGAAGTGGCGGCCTTGAATTAAGATCCTAGTTACTACCACTTTAAACCTAAAAAAATAAATGAAAAAACCTTAAAAAAATAATTAATAAAAATAAATAGGGTGGTTAAATAAAATGTATAATTATTTGTTTTACTCCTAAGTGGGTGCTATTTTTTTAATGCCCCTAGACAGGAAATTGCGATGCATTATCCACAATCAGAATGTCGGTGTAGTTTCATTGAGATGAACTACCACATGTGACTTTTCCCAGTGTCTATGAGTAGAAACTAATAATGGAGAACCCCAAATAATATAATAAAATTTTCAACCCTCTAGAAATATGAAATATATAATTTTTAGTCCATAGAATGAGGGGAAAAAATAGGGTGATACCTTTTGACTTGTGTGTTTTCCTCCTCTATATAGTATACAAGTTAATGTAGAGGAGACAATCAATCCAGATGATTGTCTCGATCTTCTTATTTCATCACCACTAGTTGTATGGTCTCTTCCTTAACATCCAAGACTTTCTCTATTTGTGTTGTAATATAAATTACAAAAATGGACATGTTAGAAAACAAATCATCTTGAATAATATTAAAACATGATGAATCAATAAATAAATCTTCCCTTTCAAATAATATAGATTTTAAATTGATATCTTTTGGTAGGACCCTTGGAAACTCCATCTCAATAGGGGAATAATCATCATCATCTTACAAAGGAAGATAGAGGTAGAGAGGTACTGATTCTTCAGTGTAAAATATGGAAGCATCACTTACTATATGGTCTTACAAAAAATAGAACCAATGTTCTTTCGTGTCATGTTGTGATCCAATAGTGGTATCAGCTCACATTACATCTTCAATAACCTCTTAAAGAAATGATCAAGGAGAGATATTTGTATCTTCAAGCTGTATCTTCATGTCTTCCATGGGTTCTTCAACACCAAATATAAGTGGAATAGTCATTTCATTCTTCTTATATTTTCTTTTTTTCACTAATTATGTGAAATGAAAAACATTTAATTTTTTTTAAAATAATAATTATTTTTTTATGAAAAATTGTGTGTGAAATCACTTAGCCTCTCCAAAAATGTCTCTAAATTGGCGATATTGATTTAGTCATTTCATCAAATAATTTTATTCGATTCAGGTATTCAATATATCTTCCCTACCAGAAAATTAAGTACTATACATGCACATGAAAAATCACTAAAATAATCCATGACCTAATTAATCAATGATATGCAATGAATTTTAAAAAAAATTCAAATATTTTATTTTTTGGGTTTTTATGAAAAAAGCATGTGAAATCACTTTGCCTCCCCCAGAAACGGTGCCAAATTGACAATAAGGATTTAGACACGTGAAAGCACATTGTTTTTTTATTTACCTATGTATGAAATATAGAGTGTATGTCCAATGTTCAATATCTCTAGGAGGTTTCTCACACACACTTTTTTTCTATTGTCACTATTTTATACTATCTAGTATAATACTTTAAAACTAATATAAATGGGGGGGAGGGTTCAAATGCATAAAATGTAAATATAGTATATATATATATTGAATGAAATACATAATGATATTAGATATAAATAAAATAGAAAAGTGTTCTTATCAGTTCATGGTGTTTGAAATCATTATTAAAAATGGATCTCAATATTCAACTCAATAAGGTGATCAAGACCTGTCACACCTCACCTTCTCATTTGAATTGGCATAACCCCATACTAAGATCTTTGTATACAGTGTAATTCTATTTTTTAAGTTATCTAGCAGACCTCTTCACTGACCATCACAATATATTCCATTCTCTACCATACGCATGACACAAATAGGGAAGGGAAGGATGAATGATAAACAAGAAGAAGAACTTGATGGTAAAGAAAATAGAGTGACCAGTCACCATAATTGACTTAACCACCACTAAAATTCTCATAATAAATTAAATAGATATGAAATTAGAACACATGAAACTCATTAAACCCACCATTCGCCCCTTGAACAAGCACTATGGTTATATCTCATTTTTAATGGATTTGAGATGTGAACAAATGTGGGAGAACACATAAAATAAAAAATGGAAGAATATATGTTTAAAGAAGAATGATAATACAATAAATGAACACTAATATTTTATAATGTAAAATAATAAAAATATATTTTAAATGAACAAAAAGGCTACCCCCAAGTTTAAAACCATTTTAAATAAATAAGTTGTTAGTTTTTATAAGGAGATGGGTGAAATTTTTTGATCCATATATGTCCACTGAAAGAATTCACATGTTAGAGTCATTTAATGATATAATTAGGAAATGTTTCTTCTTGAACGTTGTTTTATTATGTCTCATATTTCATCCCACAAAATTTAAATTTCTTTTTCCATGTTTATAGATATATATTTCAAATTTACTCAAGAAATTTATTTTTCCCAGGCCGAGTACTTAAAATTCCCAAGCTTCAACTTCCCATGCCATTATGACCCTGTATCTTGTATATTATATCATGGATTCTTTAATAAATATTGTTTATTCATTCTTTTCACATCTACATGTTGGTTTTTATCTTCATTGGGATGAAATAATTTGAGATATCATCCCACATTTAAATGTGTCCAAATCTATACATAGTTTTCAAGGCCTAACTTGTTAGTCGGTTTTGGGCCTCTAAATGATGTAGTGAGCTTTGACTTCATAAAGATGAATTTATCCCAAGATATTTGGAAGACTAAAAATTAATTTTACAATTTAATTCAGTGTAGAAAAAGTTTATCCAAAAATAAATTATGAAATTAAAAAATATAAATTTCAAAATTTTTCTATTTTTGCATTTAAGTTCAAAATACCACTAAAACCATAAAATGTAAAAATTTCCCATAAAATAACACTATGGTGGGATTAAAAATATTTAATTATATTATAAAATGTATAAAAAGTTTATCTTCATCAAAAATAATATCATATAAACTATTCACTATTATATGTTCTCAAATTCTTTATATAAACCCCCATTTCTATGTCAACATCTTTTCTGAATAATATGAACATTTCAATAGCCTTCAACATGTGTTTCATAAAAATGATTTTGTTCATATGAGTGAAATAATAAATAAAAGTGATAAATTAAAAATATATTATTATTGATTGATGTCTCATCGGACTACATAAATCAGAATTAATAAAAACATTTTCTTCTATTATTTTCAGTTTTGTTAAATTTCAAACATCTTCAACATTATAAAGTTTTTTCATATTTTTTCTATCCAAGATTCCTATGTCTTTAGTGCCACAACTTGTTCTCGTCTTCATCACTCAAGAAACTGGAGTTGTAAATTTTTTATATTTGAAATAGATCTGCCGTATTTATTTCTCAACTCATGAAAACATTGAAATCTTACAAAATTCTAATGATATAATAATATTTTATAAAAATATTTCTTTATCATCATCAAAAAGTTGTCTTACACTATGTAAGTTATGATTTATCATATAAAAAATAGAACTTATTTAGATTTCAACTTTTTTTCTTCAATATCAGTTGTTCCTATTCAATTAACTTTTAAGGATCTATCATTCATGGAGGTAAAAAATTCTCTATCCTAATTTTAAATATCTTTTATGATTTTAAAATCACCTATCATGTGTAATGAAAAACCACTATCATGTATCCATGATTTCTTCTTTTTTACATTCTTTGTGTGTTGTCTAAAAAAATCTAATTCCTCAACCTTATTCTTTCCAGATTCTATTAATTTTTTTCATAAGAACTTCTCCGATGAATATTTCTCATACATTCTTTGGAATGACGGATAACCTTGTCACATCTTCCACAAACATCTTATAGATATTCAAACTTTTTTCTATTTTAATTTTTCTTACATCTTTTTATTTTACATTTCTAACTTTATATGTTTTAGGAAAGATACTCATTCTTCTTAGACTATTTGTTCCACTCTATTCAAACATATTTACAAGAAGATACATGTTATTCCAATAGTTGTAAGCTCTATGTCCATAAAGTACACAACACTAATAGACCTCATAAAATCTTGGTTTTTTAGAAGAATGATCTTTACCTATAATAAGATTTTTGAGGTTCATAACATCTTTCTACTTTAGTTACCTCTGGGTGTGTGATAAATTTCCTCTAAGAATAATTTTCAATCTTAATATATGTGATAAATTTTTCACATCCATTCTAAACCCAATCTTTCCAAAAAAAAATCACTCTCAAAATGTTAAAAAAATTAGATAAATTTTTTAGTTTAGTGTTTGTTGATTTCACCAAATTCAAGGAGTGAGGTTTTTTTCTAGCTTTAGATTATTCTTCTTTTAAATTTGATTTCATGGTAAATTCCCTTTTAAACTTTCTTAATGTAATTTTAGTTTCAAAGAGTTGTAATTGTGACTTTTTAACATAAACTTTCTTAGTTATAAACTTCTTACTAAGATATTTAATCATCATTCCTAGTTTATGAATTATTATGTTGTAACTTAAGATATTCTGGATGTATTATTCTACCTTATGGAAAAAATGTTTCCTTCTTTCAACAAATTTTCCATAATCTTTCATAAAAATTATTTTTTTTTCTTGAGAGTTCTATTTTTTTAATACATACTAAAAGTTCTATTCTTATATGATAATCTCTATAAGATTCTTTACCTCCTCTTTCTTCACTATTTTTGGAATATCTATTTTCTTAACTTTTTCAATGAATGTTATAAACTTTTCTGAACTTTTAACCTCTAAATAACTATTTTTAGTTGATTAAAATTTATCTTTTTTACTTAATATGATAATTTTATTTCAAGTGAACTTGTTTTATCCACCGATGTATTTATTTTATTTCTTGTTAGTTTTATCAAACTTCTTCCACTGAGGTTTTTCATCAAAAAAATATTAAAATTTAATAACATTATTTTTACGGTAATTCATAGAAAAATGCCTAATTCCATTTCACTCAAAACATTTGAGAGGAATTTTTTCTCCATCCATTCCTCTTCTTCTCCGATAGTTCTTAGAGATAAGAGACATCATTTTTTTCATTCAACTCATCATCCTCCATATCTTAAGAATCACAATGATTGATATCTTCAACATATTGAATTTTCATCTTTCTCGTATATTCAAATTACATTTCATAATTAATATTATTTTTGAATACCAGATCTCTTCTCATTTCATAAGTAACATGAAAGTTAAGCAGTTCATTAAGGGATAAATCATATTTATCTTCTAAAGTAGAAATTTTCAAATCAAAATTTGAAATGGATCAGACCTATCTAGTTCATTCCTGTGCTAAAATCTGGTGTTTGAGGTGCTCTGGGAGGTCAAGGTGACCAATCCCCAATAATTTTCCAAATTTTTAGATCTGTGAACAGTGTTTCTAGAATAGTGAGACATCCAATAGTGTCATGAATAGTTTTTCCAGAATGGTGATACATCCAATGGTATCATGAATTGTGTTTCTAGAATAGTGATACATCCAATAGTTCCATGAACAATGTTTCTACAATGGTGAGGCATTTCCAATAGTTTTTCAAATTCCAAAATATTTCCCAGTTTTTCCCTTTTGACGTCCTTCTTTGATGTAAAATGAGTTAAATTAAATTTATAAGTTGGTTTGAAGTTTTTTCAAGGGATATAAATCATATATTTTATTTTCTATAAATCTTAAAGATTTTAATTAGTAAAACCATGTGGTTTAATGTGATCCACTTTTAATGGAAAATCTTAAATGTATCTAAACAACTGCACTTTTTAGATCATTTTGAGGCTAAGATACCCTTCGCTATGTTCTTCCTTATTTTTTTCCCTTTCATGATCCTCCTGGACCTTTCTTTCCCATAGGATTTGTGCAATAAAACTTTTATCCTTGGATTATTTCCCTTGGATTTTTCCTACTATTTACGCACACCCCCTGTTTTGGTGAAACCAGAAAGTGTCGATCAGTCTTCGATAAGGTATGTGATACAACCATTATTCTAGGTTCAAGATATATTTATTCCATTTTTCTTTTCCATTTTATTTCATGTGATCTCCATATTTCTAATGTATCTTTCTTGGGTGTGGGATGATGTTGTTGTTCCATGGAATCCTCAGGTGGATGCAGTCGTTGCAAGCAAGGTGATCGTGATCCATTATATTGGAGCATTCTTGTTCAAAAAATGTTGGAAACCTTTTGAGGTAGGTGATTCATGGCTTCTATATTTTACTTACATGAATTAGTAGATTTATAATGATTTAGCCCGCTGAATCACAATGAAAGTGACATAATATATATTTGAACTGGATTAAAGAATTAGTTTCGATCGTATATTGTTGCCTATTGATTTTCTAGAGAGTGTGATATCTATTCCTCTCTATTTAGCATGTTTTTATTAATGTAAATTGGTAAAGAATGCAAATAATAAATTAATTGTTAATTAATTGGACAAAGATAAAGAGGCATGTAAATTAATCTGGTTTTTGTAGTAATTTGATATTAATCAAATTAATACAGAGGAGCACATTTAATTGAATTTATTGATAAACCTGAATCATATTGATTCTCATTGATTAAAGGCATGTAAAATTAGTTTTTTCTTTAATTTTTGATAACTATGATAACTTTCTGATTAGTTTTCTCATAGTTGAAACCTACAAATAATGAATATTTCAGTTCAAGATAGATTGAAGAACCAGTTATTGGATAAAAGATAATTCCTTGAATGGTTCTGAGTTACCCGCATTCTTGTGAAGGAAAATTTCCTTATGCTTTAGATCCATGAGAGCTCACTACGTTGGAATTCTGGAAGCCTTATTTTGGTACAAGAGCCTATTTGATATGTTTTTTTGTTTACTTCTTCTTGTGATGTGATCCTAGATGGCTATTGTGATAAGTGGGGTTTAGAGGCCCATTGGTTGTGGCAGCAGTTGGCACCTAGAGTGGCGAGATGAATCGGTTCATACAGGTGGGTGTCGGGGAGGACACCAGAGATGATAAAAAAGGATGAATCTGGGCTTACCTAATGATGTGAAATTTGGATTCCAATTGAATGTGTTTCTTTTTTATCTTCTTACTTTCCCCACTACTTGAGGATTATGGTTTTTTTACCCACCATCCAAAAGAGGCAAAGATGCTCGAGGTATGTCATGTGATTTCCATGTTAAGATTCTTGAGGATGAATATTTCTACGCTCCTACTATAGGTGGAAAATGCTCAACATGTAGTTCATATACTCACCATGTTGAGCCCCTTATATTTGGTATCTTAGAATATTTTCATAGCATACATAGAATTTTGGAAAAGAGTTAATTTTGTTATTAATTGATTGAATAAATGATTTTGAAAGCATGGGGTTAGAGATTTCTAGGATGTAATTCAAAAGTTATACTTCTATAGAACCGTGGGATTGGTTTGGTTATGTCTGGAGGGCATGAGACATTGTCGTGATGCTAATAAAATATAATGTGAAGTATTTTTTGTGGTTAAATAATGTTTAACAAATTAATTACCATAAATTGAAATTGATGAAAATGGATAATGTAACATATTGCATGACTTTAAATGGTTGTGTGTTTATAGTATATTTAGTCTTAACAGTGGTAGTCAGGAGTTCGAGATACATGAGTTATAGTTGAGTCTAAGACTAGGTTATTCCCATAAAGTGATTTTGAGCTATATTATATTTTGTACTTTTATTGTTTATATACGCTAATCCACCCTATCAGTTAGGGAAATTGACACTCAAGGGATTCTGAGCCTTAGGGGTTTTCCCCCCAATATCCTGATGGGAAGATGAATGGCTGACTACCCCTTTTGGCCCCAATATCTTTTCTTGGTAGTTAATTGTGTTGAAAGGAATGGTAGTTAGTTTTCCTCATATAAGTGTGTATAGTTTTATAATGGTTTATTGTTATTAAAACACATATATTCTAGATATAAATTCATATGGACTACTACAGGTGTTACGTGTATAGGGTGTGATGGCTTGAGGATCCTTCCCCGGTGTATGCATTGTAATGGATTGAGGTATAATAACCGATGTATGACAAATGTTATGAGAGTAGTGGTGGCTTTTGGAAACTACCAGGTTACTTTAGTTATATGGATGTGGGGGTTGCATTTCATGAGGTGCATATTGTGGTGCTATTCCTAGGTGTCTACGAGCAAGACTTTTTGAGAGATATGCTTAGGATGTGCGATGTTTCGGCGAAGCAGCAAACTAGTGAGGAAGTGTAAGTGGGGTACCATTGATATTATTTCTTATATTATATACTCTTTTATGCAATACTTGGTGAGAGTATCCATAGTGAGGCTAGAACATAGTAATCTTGTTTAGGTGACGGGTTAGTTTCACTTGTTTCTCAATGTGATTTAGCATGCTTCCTTTAATTTTTTATGGGAGGATCTAGGGAGGATCCAACTAAGTATAATGTTATACTCACTCTATGTTATAAAAACTATTTTTCATTTCACATGTATTAGGTTGGATATTAGGCTGGTTAATAATAGTTCAGGGTTTTGTAGGAGCTATTCAGGCTTTGTGGCCACTTCCATTTTACTTTTTTTTGTACTTGCAGTTTTCCCTTTCTGTTGTATTATATCTTTCATGACATAACATATATGTAATTGGGTTTCTTTTTATATCATATTCTAAGATGGAGTTTATTGGTGTCTTTCTTATCTCTCTATTTCGCATGTGTTCTCTTAGAGGGCAATTGTAACACCCCGAGCTTCCACGATACGCTTCTCATTCAATAATGCAATAGCTTGCATTGTACGCAACTTCGAGTTCTAAAACACCGCGACTAATCAAAGTAGTCCTTATGAATAGTAATAACCACTTTTTAAAATTATAGAAATTTTATATTTCAAAATGGACTTCATTTTTGTATTCGTAATATCGAAATTATCCTAAGTTGAATTTTTTGTAACTTTCTGAGAACTTCCGATTTTTTTATGAATAGTGAAAAATACTTAAAAGAACTTTTTTAATCAAAATAATTTATTATGATAAATTATACTATTTATTGGTTTTAAAGTATAATTAGAATATATTTTTACCATTTTATCCAATGGTGGTCATTAGAATTAATTTAACATTGAAATTGGACATAAACAATTGCCAATCTTTTGATATAAATTGTTTCTTAAAACACGCTATTTGTTGTGACAACAAGAATTAATTATAAAATTAATTAATGAAACTTATATGTTTGGAATTTTTTAAAATAGACATCATTTTTTGATTCGTAATATCAATTATAGCTTAGGGTGAAATTTTGGCTTTGTTCTGAAAAACTTCAATTTTTGATGAATAGTGAAACCACTAAGTGGTAGTTAAATAACTGATTTTTCGTTTAAATGAAATATTACCACTTCTGTGATTTGATTTTCAAAAATCCTACATACATGGTTGTCATTAAGAAGTAAAATGTGGTTCAATGAGATTAAAATAATTTTTTGGTGAATAGTAACTTTTAAGTTCTTAATCGCGATTAGAGGTAATTAGTGTAGTTTAAGGTACAAATAATGTTTTAATAATATGAGATGAGCATGACACTTGTCATACTCCTATTGGATGAGTCATGGACGACCAACAAAACCCATGGGTCAACTTAGGGACCCCATGGAGCCACTTTAGTTGGAAAATGACATTAATATATATTTATTTAATGTTAAAATTAAATTGACACAAACATGAGTTATTTTACTAAAATAGTTTTTAAGTGGGGTTAAACAAGTCCAAATTTTGATTATAAATATTAATTAGAAAGATAAAAAGATTTCCTATATCATAGTATTTTTTTTTATAATTTTTAGACATTAAATAAATTAAATTATTTATGACATCATTATGATGCGGCGATGACCTCATTATTTAAAGATTTTAATAAAATGAAAAGATAATGTAAAATAAAGGCTTACACTTGTCCAAAGACTATTTTATGGGTAGATTTCGAACCCTTATCACCTTAGCCACGAATTATATAAGTGTGGGACCTTTAGAATCCGAAAAGCATTGTATAATAATGTAACATTTCAATCTTTCCAAAGGAGCTCCTCCTCTCCACTTATAAAAGGCCCCCACCTCTCCCACCTCATTTACACTTTCAAGCCATTTGTCTCGGCCAACCTCTGCCCAAATACTCTCCCAACTTCCCCCTCTTACTCCTAGAAGCCTCACTTTGGGCAGAACTCTTCCCAAGGAAGCCTTTGGATCAAATCAAAAAGAGTTACCCGATTTTGAGGTAATGTCTTCTCTAATGTTGTTTTGTTTTTCTTCTCCAACCCCCTAAACTCTTTTTATTCATTTATTTTGTAACAACACAAGTATCCTCAATATACTATGATGTTGTTATAATAAGGATTCGAGCTACACTTACACACACCTACATCTAATGGTTAAAGAACATACGGTTTCTGTGGATGGCGAATTTCTGCCTCACGAAACGATGATTCTTCAACACTCATATAACACCTTCAAAGGTGGCCATTAAGATGTAACTATTTTTATATATGATATATAATATGTTTATGTTTTACTTATGCTTCTGTATTTCTCATTTATGGCATACTTTATGATTTCCATTATGGGTAAAACGCGATAATTTCATTTTAGGAAGTGCGGACTACCGCCCCCTCTAAGTGATTTGAATCGTTAATGCCATATGTGGGATGTATAAAGGATGGAGTAAATGGTATTATACAGTATATTATACTTGAATTATATTATACATTTATATAATTATGATTTTGTTCCATTAAATATGAAATTGAAATGAAAGTAGCGTTCATGCGTACGTACGGCTTACCGTCTCCATGAACGGTGCATTTCATTTCTTACCTCTAAATGTTACGTAATATTATAAATGAATGTATATACTGGATATATAATATATATATGACATCTAAATCATGAATATAATTCTGGAGATAATGGATATTATAAGACATAAACAACTTATAATTATAAGAAGTTTATTGTTGACTCAAGTACCAAAGATCGACAAAACAACTGTTATTAACTTAAATAATTACATAATGTTCATATCATTGTAATAAGTGATATAATAAGGATAATTAAATTGAAAATGGTTCTTAATAAGGTATATATTAACTCTAGTTTATTATTCAGGAGGTTAAAGAACGGTTGAGTCAAGTCAGACACGAGGTAAGAGAATTTCTTAACCCAACTTCCATTCTTTGGGTTAATCTCCTACTTTCAAATTATGTCATGATATTATTATGTCCTATTTTGTATTTTTACTTTATTTATGTGTACCTATAGTGAATACACATTATATATGTACTTTATTTAAAAAAATTATCTTTTAAGGACTTCATCTCAATCCCTTTCATTGAGGCATATTTGGTTTTATACACAACATTCTTTTATACGGTGTATAAACCCCTTTGACTTTTACGTTTATTCAAAAGGAATATTTTTTATACAAAGCGTTTTTCTAAACGACAAAAGGGAATGTTTTTCATTCCATACTTATCTGGCGACAATGACTTCTCCGCCGCCGTGACCATTATTTGAGTTTCGGCTTCCTCTACAAGCCATCATTTTTTTTAATGAAAAATAAATACAAAGTTTTAACTTTCATTTATTTTGGTATTGAAAATGGTTTTGAAAGCATTTTTATTATAACAATGTGTTGTATTGATATCTTGTGATTGAAATGTGGAAATGTTATGTTTCCTTTATGCATGTTTTATGTGATACGATTATGTTATGGTTTATGATATGTTTAAACCTATTCATATGAGGAATGTATTAGACTTAATAAGTGATGGGTGGAGCCCGCTATAGCTCCTCGATGCATCGGTAGGTCTCATGAGAAAACTAGACGTGGAATTGGCTGAGGCCCTTTCCCAATTTTATTTATGGTTTTGGCTGAGGCCTTAATCATTTTAGACGTCTTGGCCGAGGCCTTGACGAAATGTTTCAGAATGTCTGGCATTATACATTCCCTCATTATGAAAGTGGTTATTGATATTGCATGTGATTATTCGACCAGTAGAATATCCATGTGAAGAAGTGAATGGAATTATCTCATTTTATTTTTGCCATATTATGTTGAAGTTCATGTTTAAAAGGCTTTTGTTTTAGTTATACATTGCCTTAAATGTTAATGTTTATTTATGAAAGCTTCCGCTTTATTGTTATCCTTACTGAGCATCTGAGCTCACCCCTTTCAATGTTTTAATATTTTTCCAGGATGTGAAGAAGTATTTTATGAATGACCTGCAGGGGTAGTCAGAAAGGGATATGAGTGTGGACTATGAAGACCATGTTATTGTAGTTTGTTTACTTTTGGATGTAATGAAAGACGTATGAATGTATCTAGTGTTTCCAAGGCTACTAAACTAATTGGTCTTTCGAGACTTGATCTTTTGTGATCATGCCAATGTTACGAAGTAATGTACCGACTCTGGGTAGCTGGGGTCAGGGCGTTACAGTTGGTATCAGAGGCAGTTTAGTACTAACCTTGGAAGCTAGATTTAGATAAACTCTGATTAGAGCACATAGCCCAAAGATAGACTTTGAGGATTAGTATATAAGAACTTCCTAGAATTTTGGTATTGTAGAGATGTTGTGAGTTTTCTGAGCAATACATCCCTGTCTGGATATGAGTAGGTAGAGGCGGCTCTGGCACAGATGTACCTAGGGGTAAAACCCGAAAACACCGCTTTGAGCTAGACTCGAACGGGAACTGGTGCACGACAACGGGCCTTGCTGCACTCTTGGTTACAACACTCCCGAGGATATGCTTAGGATAATTCTCGTTTTCTTTACAAACCACTATGAACGGTTATGAGTATATACTTACTCAAAGAAAACCTTTTTATGATTATGGATTATATCCATAAATAGTTCAATTTATGTTAAGTATTTTATAAGTATGGAATTATGTATTTTGATTCATAAACTAATCTAGTTTATGCCATTGTATAGAAATGGCACCCAGTAGAAGGAATGTGAACTCCAGCAGTACGTATGATCCAAAGAGTAAGAAGGATCGTATCTTTCACGGTATTAATCCAACATTTAGAAGGGAAATAGTCTCCCATGTGTTCTCAACATATGAAGAAATAGTATCATGTGTTAATAAGATAAGTAAAGAATTCTCTGAGTCCTATGGCTTTGAAGAGAAGCAAGAGACGAAAGGGATAGAAGAGAGAATGATGGATAAAGGGATGAGAGGAAAGAAGAATTTTACAATATGCGGTAATTGTGGGAAGAAAAATCATGGAACTTGCCTAAAGGGAATGAGAGTTTGTTATAAATGTGGAGAAAAAGGTCACCAGGCGCGTGATTGCAAGGGAAAGAAAGAGGCTATCAATGTTGAATGCTACAATTGTAGGGATATGGGGCATTATGCAAATGAATGTCCTAAGCGTCAGGGAAACTTACCTCAGAAAAGGCAAAGGGATCAAGAACAATCTTATGTTGTTACTACAGTTGAATCGGAATAATTATTGTATTTGTGTTTTTGGACTCAAGAACTAGATTATGGTTATAAGAATAATGTGATATATATAAGTATTGTACTGCAGTACATGTTGTTTTCCTTAAGGATTTAATATGATGAAGGTAATCATATTTTTAGTATGTGACAATAAGAGAAACTTTACTTTTTTTGGGGAATCTGAGTTTACAATTGATTTTGGAATTTAGAGACCTTTTAGAGAAAGTCTGGACGAAGGTATTTTGGATAACTATTAAGGTTGGAATGGATTAAGTTGAACCATGGATAGTATTGTTTAAGGTTAAAGCATTTCTGAAGATTATTTTTGGAATATTATAATTCTATAGTTTTAGGAAAAGGACAACCTGCAGGGTGGGGAATAACCCGTCGCGTCGGACAAAGCTGCAGGAACCGAACCCACAACCATAGTGCGGCAAGCCTTTATTTCCTACCACTAGCCTACAGGAAGTCCCTGGTTATTACAAAATATTTTTACTAATCTAAATGGTATGTGTTAACATTTGGAACCTTATACAATTAGGATAAATAGAATATTTTTGAGTTCCGTTACCATTTGGAGTAAAAGATGGGTTTGTGGTAAAAATTTATTAAAGAATGAAAGTCTACATGACAAGTATTAATATTCCCTTACATTCTTAGTAAATCTCCTAAATAAATTCCTCAACATTATAAAAGGTAACTTAAAACAAAAATGTTGTCGGTTAACTTTTCCAACTGGGGATTTAATGACCGTTTAACCAATCACAAGTTTGTGATTTTCTTGTGGTTAAACTTTCTCCTAATCCTGTTTTCTATAACTCTCCATCAGACCTTGATGGTTTGTTTCTCCTCCATATCCATATTTTCATAGAATCCTAGAATGGGCTATCTCGGGTGACCTTTGTACTTATCTTGCCTTCTTTTAATGTTATATATTTAATAAACTTATTTTTTATGTGGGTTTTCCTCAAAGGTATTTTCTCTTTTCAACCTTTTATTTTCAAAGAAAAATTTCAAATTGCGAGGACGCAATTTATTGAAGGAGAGGAGAATGTAACACCCCGAGCTTCCACGATACGCTTCTCATTCAATAATGCAATAGCTTTCATTGTACGCAACTTCGAGTTCTAAAACACCGCGACTAATCAAAGTAGCCGTTATGAATAGTAATAACCACTTTTTAAAATTATAGAAATTTTATATTTCAAAATGGACTTCATTTTTGTATTCGTAATATCAAAATTATCCTAAGTTGAATTTTTTGTAACTTTCTGAGAACTTCCGAATTTTTTATGAATAGTGAAAAATACTTAAAACAACTTTTTTAATCAAAATAATTTATTGTGATAAATTATACTATTTAGTGGTTTTAAAGTATAATTATAATATATTTTTACCATTTTATCCCATGGTGGTCATTAGAATTAATTTAACATTTAAATTGGACATAAACAATTGCCAATCTTTTGATATAAATTGTTTCTTAAAACACGCTATTTGTTGTGACAGCGGGAATTAATTATAAAATTAATTAATGCAACTTATATGTTTGTAATTTTTTAAAATAGACATCATTTTTGGATTCGGAATATCAATTATAGCTTAGGGTGAAATTTTGGCTTTGTTCTGAAAAACTTCAATTTTTGATGAATAGTGAAACCACTAAGTGGTAGTTAAATAACTGATTTTTCGTTTAAATGAAATATTACCACTTCTGTGATTTGATTTTCAAAAATCCGACATACATGGTTGTCATTAAGAATTAAAATGTGGTTCACTGAGATTAAAATAATTTTTTGGTGAATAGTAACTTTTAAGTTCTTAATCGCGATTAGAGGTAATTAGTGTAGTTTAAGGTACAAATAATGTTTTAATAATATGAGATGAGCCTGAAACTTGTCCTACTCCTATTGGATGAGTTATGGCCGAAACATACAACCCATGGGTCAACTTTGGGACCCCATGGAGCCACTTTATTTGGAAAATGACATTAATATATATTTATTTAATGTTAAAATTAAATTGACACAAACATGAGTTATTTTACTAAAATAGTTTTTAAGTGGGGTTAAACAAGTCAAAATTTTGATTATAAATATTCATTAGAAAGCTAAAACGATTTCCTACATCATAGTAGTTTTTTATAATTTTTAGACATTAAATAAATTAAATTATTTATGACATCATTATGATGCGGCGATGACCTCATTATTTAACGATTTTAATAAAATGAAAAGATAATGTAACATACAAGGCTTACACGTGTCCAAAGACTATTGGATGGGTGGATTTCGAACCCTTATCACCTTATCCACTAATTAAATAAGTGTGAGACCTTTAGAATCCGAAAAGCATTGTATAATAATGTAACATTTCAATCTTTCCAAAAGAGCCCCTCCTCTCCACTTATAAAAGGCCCCCACCTCTCCCACCTCATTTACAATTTCAAGCCATTTGTCTCGGAAAACCTCTGCCCAAATACTCTCCCAACTTCCCCCTCTTACTCCTAGAAGCCTCACTTTGGGCAGAACTCTTCCCAAGGAAGCCTTTGGCTCAAATCAAAAAGAGTTACCCGATTTTGAGGTAATGTCTTCTCTAATGTTCTTTTGTTTTTCTTCTCCAACCCCCTAAACTCTTTTTATTAATTTCTTTTGTAACAACACCAGTATTCTCAATATACTAGGATGTTGTTATAAGAAGGATTAGAGCTACACTTACACACACCTACATCTAATGGTTAAAGAACATACGGTTTCTGTGGATTGCGAATTTCTGCCTCACGAAATGATGATTGTTCAACACTCATATAACACCTTCAAAGGTGGCCATTAAGATGTCACTATTTTTATATATGATATATGATATGTTTATGTTTTACTTATGCTTCTGTATTTCTCATTTATGGCATACTTTATGATTTCCATTATGGGTAAAACGCGATAATTTCATTTTAGGAAGTGCGGACTACCGCCCCCTCAAAGTGATTTGAATCGTTAATGCCATATGTGGGATGTATAAAGGATGGAGTAAATGGTATTATACACTATATTATACTGGAATTATATTATACATTTATATCATTATGATTTTGTTCCATTAAATATGAAATTGAAATGAAAGTAGCGTTCATGCGTACGTACGGCTTACCGTCTCCATGAACGGTGCATTTCATTTCTTACCTCTAAATGTTACGTAATATTATAAATGAATGTATATACTGGATATATAAGATATATATGACATCTAAATCATGAATATAATTCTGGAGATAATGGATATTCTACCACATAAACAACTTGTAATTATAAGAAGTTTATTGTTGACTCAAGTACCAAAGATCGACAAAACAACCGTTATTAACATAAATAATTAAATAATGTTCATATCATTGTAATAAGTGATATAATAAGGATAATGAAATTGAAAATGGTTCTTAATAAGGTATATATTAACTCTAGTTTATTATTCAGTAGGTTAAAGAATGGTTGAGTCAAGTCAGACACGAGGTAAGAGAATTTCTTAACCCAACTTCCATTCTTTGGGTTAATCTCCTACTTTCAAATTATGTCATGATATTATTATGTACTATTTTGTATTTTTACTTTATTTATGTGTACCTATAGTGAATACACATTATAGATGTACTTTATTTAAAAAAATGATCTTTTAAGGACTTCATCTCAATCCCTTTCATTGAGGCATATTTGGTTTTATACACAACATTCTTTTATACGGTGTATAAACCCCTTTGACTTTTATGTTTATTCAAAAGGAATCATTTTTATATGAAGTGTTTTGCTAAACGACAAAAGGGAATGTTTTTCATTCCATACTTATGTGGCGACAACGAATTCTCTGCCGCTGTGACCATTATTTGAGTTTCGGCTTCCTCTACAAGCCATCATTTTTTTTAATGAAAAATAAATACAAAGTTTTAACTTTCTTTTATTTTGGTATTGAAAATGGTTTTGAAAGCATTTTTATTATAACAATGTGTTGTATTGATATCTTGTGATTGAAATGTGGAAATGTTATGTTTCCTTTATGCATGTTTTATGTGATACGATTATGTTATGGTTTATGATATGTTTAAACCTATTCATATGAGGAATGTATTGGACTTAATAAGTGATGGGTGGAGCCCGCTATAGCTCCTCGATGCATCGGTAGGTCTCATGAGACAACTAGATGTGGAATTGGACGAGGCCCTTTCCCAATTTGATTTATGGTTTTGGCCGATGCCTTAATCATTTTAGATGTCTTGGCCGAGGCCTTGACGAAATGTTTCAGAATGTCTGGCATTATACATTCCCTCATTATGAAAGTGGTTATTGATATTGCATGTGATTATTTGACCAGTAGAATATCCATGTGAAGAAGTGAATGGCATTATCTCATTTTATTTTTTCCATATTATGTTGAAGTTCATGTTTAAAAGGCTTTTGTTTTAGTTATACATTGCCTTAAATGTTAATGTTTATTTATGAAAGCTTCCGCTTTATTGTTATCCTTACTGATCATCTGAGCTCACCCCTTTCAATGTTTTAATATTTTTCCAGGATGTGAAGAAGTATTTTATGAATGACCTGCAGAGGTAGTCAGAAAGGGATATGAGTGTGGACTATGAAGACCATGTTATTGTAGTTTGTTTACTTTTGGATGTAATGAAAGACTTATGAATATATCTAGTGTTTCCAAGGCTACTAAACTAATCGGTCTTTCGAGACTTGATCTTTTGTGATCATGCCAATGTTACGAAGTAATGCACCGACTCTGGGTAGCTGGGGTCGGGGCGTTACAGCAATGCCTCCCATTTGCATGTCTATTATACCCTCTGTGCTGGTCACCAACCTAGGGCCTACTCGAGGCGGGACTTGAGTTTCATTATCTATCTTCTCACATTTTTGTCCTAGGAGGGTAACACTTTTTGTGGAGGGGTCATGAAAGATTGGTATTAGTGGTCTGATTGAGGGATATGATGGAGTTTGGGGTTAGGCACGGATGAGGTTGCATGGATTGGTAGGGAAATAGTTTTAGCTATGTTTATAAATAACTGTAAACATGGGAGACTGGCTAAGACATGGGTATTTAGGGCCCCATGTGATCTGATACATGGAAAATTAATTTTACAATGACTACTAAACAAGGAGATACTTGTTTCTTGGTATATAACTAAGAAATGATCATGCTTCATTCCTCTTTGCACCTATGTTGGAATGGGTGTACCTTGGGATTGTTAAACCTAAACTGAATAAAAGAAAAAAATTAATTAATTAATGTTTATTTATCCATATTCCATGTTTAAGAGCTCTAACGTTTTGTTATTTCATAGGTATGGCTCTAGGTCAATGTCTTCATTAGGTTTGCACAGAAGATGTTCAGCAGGTTGTGCGAGATGATCACAGTAGAGTAGAGGTTGATGAAAATGACACATTTAAGAGGACACTCTGATAGTCTTAGCGCTAGAGTCCGCAATAGTATGAGGCCACCATTTCAGATGCAGTCATGGAAGATTGGTTGGAGGAGGTTGAGAGAGATTTCAGCTCAATCCATGCTTGGAAGGAGTATTGGGTGTCATTTCTTATGACGATGTTGTGTTGAGCTTCAAGTAAGTGGTGGTTCTTGTACCTTAGGGATCAAAAGGAGTCAGAAATCTCATGGGAGGAGTTCCAAGACAAGTTTAGAGATGAGTTTCTCTATTCGACCGCCAAGGCTTCCAGTCTCCAAGAGCTTCTTACCCTTTGATAGGGGATCTCTAGTGTGTGAGAGTTTGGAATATGTTTCAAGAACCTTTTACAAAATGCTAAGGACCTATTTCCTAACGAGGAGGCTCGAGAGAGGCATTTAGAGGAGGATTTTTATCCATAGATCCAGCACCAGGTTGCCCCATTTATGATAAAGACATATCTTGATCTGTTGGTAAGGGTAGAGGTCATTGAGAGGAATTTTATTAGAACCATGTCATCATGATAGGGGGATCTTCAGGAATCCTCACGAAGAAGAGATGTGGTCTGGGGTTCTTGGTTTTCAAGGAAGAAGAGTTTCTACTCAACCGGGGGTGGGTCTCATCCCTCAGTATCCCTTTTCTCTGGGGGAATCTTCTCTCAGACCTTTGTCAAGGTATCAGGCACTCGATTGTCTTGTGCAGTCCAAGGTCATCAGTAGCAAGAGTTCCAAACATTTCTGAGCATTCATCATTCGTCATGTGTTCCACTTCAAGTTCCTCTATTGAGGTAGTTTCAGCCAAGGCAGTAGTAGGTGGTTACAACATATTTGGATCAGTAGAGGGTAGATAGGGAAGGTGGAGGATAACCCTGAGACACTCCTTGTACTCATAGAGTAGAGCGTGTAATGGGTGATGGTATTAAGTAGGTTCAAAGAGCTCTTGGAGTAGGCCATGTTCAGCTATATGCTTTAGCGTTTCCAGCACCAGGCGAGCTAGACATCGTTCAAGGTACCCTTTTCATGTTTTCAACTTGTTTGTATGCATTTTTTTTATTTCGGAGCATGGTAATCCTTCTTATAACCTACCCTTTTACATGATTTTGAACTTGAGATAGAGAGGCTTCTAGTGCCCGTAGAATTGACTACGACAGTTGGAGGAAGAACTAACTTGTTTGAAGTATGGAGAGACTATGCGCTAGTTCTGGGGCAGCACTGCTCTTGAGAAGATTTCTTATGTTGATGGATACAACCATAGTATTTCATCCTCAGTATGTAATGGGTGTATTCAGTGTAGGCTATCATGGATTTATTCTAGAGGCAGGTGGTATTCTTTGATGTTGATAGAGGGCCAACAGTGTTTTTTGGTGAGCGAGACCCTCAGATGGGTCAGAGGCATGTTCCTCCCTTGTCACCCTTGATGGTTGAGCTGATGTCGAGTTTATTGGAGGTTCAGTAGTTAGTTTTTCCATGGGACATTAAATATTACCCTGATGTATTTCTAGAATAGGTAGCAGTGTTACCCCCACGATGATAGATCGAGTTTGGGATCGAGGTACAACCAGGAGCGTCTCCTATCTTGATGTATCTATATTGGATGGAACCTTTAGAGTTGCGAGAGATACGTATATAGCTCGATGGTATTTTTCAGTGTGGTTTTGTTAGTTCAAGTGTTTCACCGTGGGGTGAACCAGTTTTGTTTGTGAAGAAAGATGATAGCAGTTTGTGGTTGTGTGTCGATTATCATCGCTTGAACAAAGTGACAGAAAAGAACCGCTATCCTCTTCTTTGGATTGAAGTTTTATTTGATCAACTAAAGGGTGAAAGTTGGTTCTCAAATATCGACTTTCAGTTAGGATATCAACATATTCATATGAAGGATGAGTATATCCTAAAAACTTCATTATATTATCATCATGGGTATTATGAGTTCGTTGTGATGTCATTTGGTGTGAAAACTTCTCTAGCTATGTTCATGGGGTTGATGAATGTTGTGTTCTTTGAGTTCTAGGATAAGTTCATGGTGCTCTTCATTGACGAAATCCTAGTATACTCCATGAATGAGGAGGAGCATGCAGAGAATGTACATGCCATTTTGGGAGTTCATCATCGATAGTAGCTATTTGGTAAGTTGTAGAAGTTTGAGTTTTGGGCTCGAGAAGTCTGTTTCTTGGGAAATGTGGTATCCCAGCAATGAGTAGTTATAGATCTATTGAATATATAAGTAGTTTTGTTTTGGGAATCCCGCAAGATAGTAGTATATGTACGATGTTTCCTTGGACTTGCAGACTATTAAAAAAGGTTCATAGAATATTTCTCTCAGGTTGTGACACCTATAATAGTGTTGAAAAGAAATGATTAGGTATTCATGTAGACTAATCATTGTCAGGAATCTTTTGAGTATCTGAAGGAGAAGATGTTCAGTGTTCCAATTCTCTGTCTGCTAGTAGAAGGAGTTCAGTTCAAGGTTTTTTGTGATGCTTCGGGTCTATGGTTAGGATATGTTTTGATGTAGTAGAGGTCAATTATTTCTTATGGGTCTCAACAGTTTTTCCCCATTAATGTAACTATTCCATTCATGATCATGTGTTGGCAGTAGTGGTGTTTTCCCTAAAGTTGTGGAGAAATTAACTCATTGTTGAGAGCTTTTTTTTCCTCGACGATAATAAAATCCCGAGGTATGTTTTCTTCCAACATGAATTGAACTTGATACAATGTAGGTGGATGGAGTTCTTATAGGATTATTACTTCAAAATATATCATACACCTTGTTAGGGGAATGTTGTAGCCGATGTGCTGATAAGAAAGTCACATAGTGATGTAGTGTGTGAATCAGGTGATTCCTAGAGAGTAAAGGAAAAACTTTCAGCATTACATCTCGATATGGGAGAATTTTAGGGTAGAGGTTGTCTATTCCAGATGATAGTGCGGTCATATTTGGTGAAGAAGGTTAAAGATTCCCAATTTTGGTATCTTGAGGTGGAGGTCTGGAGAGACCGAGTTGTTTATGGTGAGGCCCATGAAGTTTTTTCTGAGCATGAACAACCCCGAGTGTTGTTTCAGGGAAGGATTTTCATTCCTTTGGTGATGCATGAGATGGTTCTCATAGAAAACCATAGATCACACCTAGCGTTACATACTGGTGTGACAAAGATGTACTAAAGCTTGAGGATTTTGTTTTAGTGGCATGGGTTGAAGTGTGCATTTGTATATTTCGTGTCTCGATGTTTGGTCTTCCAGAAGGTGAAGGTTGAGCACCATGTTCTTGGTTGTTTTCTATAGCTGTTAGATGTTCCTCAATGGAAGTGGGAGGACATCTTAATGTACATTGTTACTAGTTTACCTCTAGTATAAAGAGGCTATTATTCTACATGGTTGGAAGTGGAACTTTTGAAAAAATGCATCCCACTTCATAGAAATCCAGGAGTTGAGGTTAGTGGAGGTTTCATCAAGGAAGTATCTGGAGGAGGTGGTGAGACTTCACGGAGTCCAAAGGGAAATCATTTTCAATCAAAATCCAAATTTTACCTCCAGGGTGTAGAGAAGATTCCAATATACCTTTTTCTTATAGTTATTACTTATCACTGCTTTTCATCTGCAAAAAGATGGTCAGACAAAGTGGAACATCCAAAAACATAAAGATATGTTGCACTCTTATGTCCTGAATTTTGGATGTTCATGGATGAGGAACTTACCTTTAGTAGAGTTCTCATATAAAAATAGATTCCACTCCACCATCGGTATGGCGTCGTTTGAATTCTTTTATGTCCAACCTTTTGATTCTCTATTGTTCTAGACTAGGGTCGGAGAGAAAACAATTATTGGGCCAGAACTGGTATAGAATTTGATAGAGATGGTTCAGGTGATTCGTAAGAGGGTAAAGGTAGTGAAGGATCATCTGATGTCCTATTTCAATCATAGGAGGCCACATCTAGAGTTCAATTTTGGGGATCACATGTTTCTAAAGGTGAATCTCTATAATGGTCATCAAAGGTTTGGTCATGAGAGTAAGCTTTCTCCCCAGTTTTTTGGGCCTTTTGAGGTGTTTGCTCATGTTGGAGTCATGGAATATCGGGTAGCACTTCTCTTGAAAATGAGTAGGATGCATGATTTCTTTCATGTGTCACAGCTCCATCGTTATCTTTTTGATGACTCTCACATCATCGATTGGGATGAGATCTATATTGAAGTTGATGAAACCTTTGAGGAGTATCCTATATATATCCAAAACTATAATAAGAAGGTGTTCCATGGACGTGTTATCCCCTTAGTTCATGTCTTATAGTGACATAGTTGTGTAGAGAAGAGTACTTGGGAATGTGATCCGTAGATACTGGTCAATGCCATGAGTTTTTTATGTGTATCTATTTTCTTGTAACGATGTTCGTTTTCCGGTTGTATACCTTTCCTATTTATGATATGGTTATCTTTTGTCTATTATATTGGATTTCTCTCTTTTGAGAGTTATCTCCCCTGGGGGAGTGTTTAGGATCTATCCAGGGTTGTCATGTGGTCTGACATGTTTCATCTTGATGCATTTGAGCTTCTTTGGGTGAGAGAACCATGATAAGTATCTCTAAGGGTGGTTGCTCAGACCCTTTTTTCCTATCTGGGTTGGTATTGAAATATCGAGGATGATAATGTTCTGAGTGGTATCTAGTGTAATGGATCAGACCTATTCGGTCCATTCCTTTGATTAAATATTTTGTTTTATATTTTTTGGGAGGTCAATGTGAATTACCCCCAACACTTTCCCAAATTTCTAGTTCTATGAATAGTGTTTCCAAAATGGTGATACATTCAGTCGTGTCATGAATAGTGTTTCCAGAACAGTGAGACATCTAATGATTTCATAAACAGTGTTTCCATAATAGCGAGACATCCAATAGTGTAATGAATAGTGTTTCCTGAAAGGCGAGACATCCAACAGTGTCAAGAATAGTGTTTCCAGGAAGATGATACATTTCCATCAGTTTCTCAAATTCCTAGATTTTTTCCAGATCTCATAGTTTTTCCCTTTTGATGTCTTTATTTGATGTAAAATAAGTTAAATTCCATATTTAAGTGGGTTTGAAGCTGTTTCAATAGATATAAATTATATCATTGATTTTTTATAAATTTGGAGGCTTTTAATTAGTCAAACTATGTAGTTTAATGTGATATGATTTTAATGGAATTTTTTTAAAAAATCTAAAAAATACTATGTTTATATATTTATAAGGCTAAGATACCCTTCTCCTTGTTCTTACTTCTTTATTTTCCCCTGGAATGAGATTCCCGAACCTTTCTTTCCCGTAGGAGTCGTGCAATCAAACATTCATCATTGGATTATTCCCCCTTGGAGTTTTCCTACTGCTTATCTGCACCCCCTGTTTTGGTGCAACCGGGAAGTGTCAATCAATATTCGATATGGTATGTGTTACCGCTGTTATTCTAGATTTCTGGATATGTTTCTTCCTATTATCATTTCATTTTTATGGAATGTGATCTCCGTATTTCTAATGGATCTTTCATGGGTTTCAGATGATGTTGTTGTTACATGGTGTCCTCGGGTGGATGCAGTCATTGCCGGAGAGGTGATTGTGATCTGTTTTATTGTCCTATTCTCATACAAAGAACTATGAAAACCTTTTGAGGTAAGGGATTCTTGGAATTTCTATTTTTTTTACATGAATTAGTAGAGTTATCACGATTTATCCCATTGAATAAAAAGGAAATTGAAATAATAAATATTTCAACTGGATTAGATAATTTGTTTTCATTGTATATTTTTGCCTCTTGATTTACTAGATAGTGTGATATCTATGCCTTGTTGTTTAGAATGTTGTTCTTAATAGAAATCGGTAAAGTGTGTAAAGCCATATTAAAGTGTAAATTAATTGGCCAAAGAAAAATATGCATGTAAATGAATCCAATTGTTGTTGTAATTTGATTTTAGTCAAATTAGTAAGAGGGGCATTTTTATTGAATTGATTGATAAACCTAAATCATGTTGATGATTTTTGATTAAATGCTTGTATAATTAATTGTTTAATTAATTCTTGATAGTTATGACATCTTTGTTATTATGATTCCCATGGTTAGAACCTACTAATAAGGAATTGGTTAATTCAAGATGAATTAAATAACCGGTTATTGGATAAAAGATGATTCCTTGAAGGGTTCTATACTACCCACTGTCTTGTGAGGGCCAAGTGTCTTGTGCCTTAGAGTCATGAGAGATCACTATGTTGGAAGGATGGATTCCTTATTTAGGACTAATAGACTAGTTGATATGATTGTTTGTTTCCTGGTCCTCATGATGTGATCTTGGATGGATGTTGTGATAGGTGGGGAAAGGATGCACAGTCTTTGTGGCAGTAGTAGATGCCTAGAGTGGTGAGATGCATCGGTTCATGCATGTGGGTGTTGGGGAGGACACCATAGATGATGAAAAGGGTTGAAGATAGGCTTACATGATGATGTGAAAGTTGGATGCATGTTGAATATGTTTCTTGTTTATCTTATTAATTTCCCCACTGCTTGAAGGATATGGTATTTCTTACCCTACTTCAAAATAGGTGAAGACGCATGGGGTATGCCACGTGATTTCCTTATTTTGATTATCTAGGAATTATGGGTTTACACTCCTGTTATAGGTGGAAAAGACTCGATAGGTTGTTCATCTACTCACCATGTTGATCCCTTGGTGTTTGGTAGATTAAAATGTTTTCGTAGAATACATGGAATTGTTGAAAATTGTTATTTCTGTTATTAAATGATTGAATAAATGATGTTGAACACATGGGGTTGGAGCTTACTGGGATGCAATGATGAAGTTGTAATTCTATGGAACTGTGGACTTGGATTGGTTATGACTAGAGGGCATGGGACTTTGTTTTGATGCTAATAAAATATAATGTGGAATATTGTTAATGGTTAATTATTGTTTAATTAATTAATTAATTTAATGTGAAATGGATGTAAAATGATAAAGTAACTTATTGTAGCTCTCTAAATGGTGTTATGCTTATAGGATATCTAGTCTTAGTAGTGGAAACTGGGACTCTGAGAGATGTGAGCTACGGTTGAGTCTAAGACTAGGTTATTACCATAGTGTTGTTGTGATCTACATTATATTCTTTACTTTTTTTGTTTCTATACGCTACTCTACCCTATCGGTTAGGACAACTAACACCCTGAGGATTCTGTTCCATGGCGCTTTTTTCCTCACCATCCTAGTGACAAGATAGTTGGTTGATTACCCCCTTTGGTCATACTCCCTTCTCTTGGTAGTTACTTGTGTTGGTAGGCACAGTGTTTAGTTTTCCCCATATATGTGTGTAGAGGGATGTAATGGTTTGTGGTTATTCACACACATATATTCTGAAAATAGTTTCTTATGGACTACTATAGGTGTAACGTGTATAAGCTAAGATGTCTTGAGGGTCCTTACTCAGTGTATCTGCTATAATGTATTGATGTATAATACCTGATGTATGATACACATTATATGAGTTGTGGTGGATCCTAGAAACTACTTGGGTACTTTGGATACATGGATGTGGTGGTTGTGTTGCATGAGGTGTATATTTTGGTGTTATGACCAGGTGTTTGTAGGAAAGCCTTTTTGGAGACAGATTCTTGGGATGTGCGATGTTAGGTAAAAGCGACATACCATTGGGGATGTGGTAGTGGGGTACCCTTGATGTTATTTCTTATATTATATAATCTTATGTTCAATACTTTGTTAGAGTGTCCATAGTGATTCGGGGAACATAGTATACCATTTTAGGTGACGAGTTAGTTTCACTTATTGTTCATTATGATTTATCATTCTTCCTTTACTTTTGAACGAGAGCCTCCAGGGAGGATCCTACTTAGTATACTATTATACTCACCCTATGTTATATAAACTATTTTTTTGAGTTCACTTTGAGCGAGTTGGAGATTTGGATAGTTACTACTAGTTTAGGGTTACACAAGAGTGGTTCAACCTTCGTGGTCACTACTATTTTACATTCTTTTGGTACTTGTAGTTTTCCCTTTCAGTTGTATTAGTTCTTACATGAAATTATATATGTGTACTTGGGTTTCTTTTTATATCATAGTTTTATCTGGATTTGGTTGTTTTCTATCTTATATCTCTCTTTCACATGTGTTCTCTTTGAATTTAATGCCTCCCATTTGTGTGTTTATTATACCCTCATTGCTTGTTTCTAACCTAGGGCCTACTCAAGCCGGGACTCATGTTTCATTATCTCTATTCTCACATTATTAGCCTAGGATGGGTACAGTTTTTGGGGAGGGGCCGTGAAAAAATTTATTGGAATGTTTCTCATGAGTTTTTTATAATTATAGAATATTCAAAGTCATATTTGAAACCTATGATGTTGAAAACAACATCATTTACTCTAGTGAAATACTCATCAATATTTTTTTAATCTATCATTATTATATCTTCAAACATGATATTCCATATTTGTAGCTTTGATTCCTTCACATTAGTATTTCATTTGAAAATATTTTCAATCTTGTCCCACATACTCTTTGAATTTTTGAGACCTATCACCTTCATATAATCATTTTTTGAGAGAGACATAGGAATAAAAATTCATGATTTTCCATCAACTTTAATATTTCTCTTGTCATCAATAGTCATCCAGGAATCTTTATCAGTGGGTGGAAACCTAATTGTATCAACATCAATAACTTCCAAAAAGGTGATAAAAGGTATGAAATCATCCTTATTTTATAACCATAATAATTTTTGTGAGAAAATATAAGAATTCCTTTGATGTTGGAGTAATTGATTTTATTCATAATAAATAATCAACAAGGGAACCTTTTCTCTAATACCAATCGATGTTCTAAATTATTTAATTATAGTTGAGAAGAGGGTTTGAATCATTTTCCCCTTTTAAAATTTTAAACATTACTAAATTTAACCACAATTTTTTTTATTTTCTTCCTCATAAACTTTTTAGAACACTCATGTGACTGAAGAAATAGAAAATTAAACAAGGCGTACATGATTTACAAGGTTCAGACTCAGTTTTAGAACCTACATCCTTTCCATAGCCACCCCCATGGGTCTATGGAAATTCACTATTATGAATAAGTGAATAAAACATAAGACAACTTCTATTATCATCTTTTATATCCTGATACAAATGACTATACTAACTCTCGTCAGTTTATAAAAAAAATTTGTTACATGATTTTATCCACACAAAAAATATGTAACTTTCTTCAAACTGATCCACTAAAGGTTTTTCTAGAATATCAGTCTTATCTACCTCTGTCTGATTTTCCAGTATCTAATTTCCTATTTTGATAGCCTCGGGATGATATCCATTTTCATAGTATGTTTTGTTCCAAAATTTTATGATCTTCCTGAATAACAAAACTACACTTCTCAAAACTCAAACCAATTCCCTGAGTCTTATTCTCTCTATATGATAATCTGAACTAAGATCAGTTTGATCTTTGACCAAAATTATTTCTTGAGAATATATTATTCAAATCAAAAAAAACATTGGTTGGAAAACTCACTTTGACAAAAATTCTAAAGGGTGAAAAGTTTTATGCATGGTTGAAAAGTATTAAGTACTGTTGTACTTTTCACCTCTATTTATAGGTGCTCCCAGAATAGTAAAGGTGGGAAAATGAAGTATTTTATTGCTTAACCAAATTCAAAATATACCAAATTCACATTCATTTATGCTTCATTTTGACAACATTAAACATCTCTTATGGTTTCTTCTCAAAAATTCCTGAATCATCACAAATCTTCTTGAATATCAAAACATCAGTATGAAAATGATGATCCAGAAAACTCGTCATCTATAAAATCCTCTTGATCCAATTAAAATCCAATTAAACTAAAAACTCACATTGTAAATTCTCTTTCCAAAAAATACAAGTCTATATCATCATAGTCGAAAAAGTTTTTGATCATTCCTGTTCTCTTGACTCTATTGAAATATAAACAACTTAAACCACTAAAAACAAATAAAAAAATAATGCTTACTCTGATTTCTCAATACATATTAAATAGATTGACTGCATTGTTGTAACTTTTAAGGACATTGAATGCCTACCATAACATTAGTATAAACTCTATCATTTGTGGCATGTTCTTTGTTCAGAATATTTTTCACTCATCTGCATCTGATCACTCAGTTTTCGATGAACTCTGCCTCTGAGGATGTATCGTCATCAACTGCTCATCTGATAGATTTGTTTCAAATTATCATCCAACGGATCACAATCAAATTATCATCTAATTATCTGGTATCTACATCTCGTCTAATAGATCAATATCAACAACAAGTCTGATGAATCACTATCAATCATCTCATCTAATTAATCATCATTGGATGCCTTTGATCAAGACTCCATTTTTATAAACTCAGTAACTTCCTCCTATTAGATCTGATCTATCTGATATACATTCAAACTATTTTATCATTAAACAAATTCTTCATTTGATCACCTTATGTGGTGAATCAATCTTTAACCTTCTTAAATTTTTTTAACTTATTCAAACTTCTTTCACATGTGCAACACTGAAATAACTCAAAATTCATAAACCATAAGGCCCATTGATTCATGACCAATCTGGTTCATCTGATTCCCTACATCCAATGAATAATGTCTAATCAGAAACATTAAATTTATTCAAACTTCATAAAATTGATACTGCTGGACTTATTAGTACTTTTGAATCTAGTTCATCTAGGTCCAATAACCTATATCCAGAACACTTCAATTTTTGGAAACACCATAAATTCACATTTCTCTTTTATTTCTCAAACTTCATCTTGTATCCTGACTTATTGATGATGTTTTAGGACCATTAGAGAACATAAAATCATCATATGAATTATTTTGGATGTTTTATGACTTCCAAACTCTTTGAGTCAAATAACTTTCAACCTTCCCTCATTTTAACAGCTTTGTAATTTTAAACAAAAACTCAATCTGATGGACTGAGACTAATGGGTCATCTAATCAAGCATTCGATAATCAACTTTGAAAAACACATTATTTAACAATATTTTCATAAACTTGTTATGGAAAAAATAATAACCTTTTAGTAAAACATAATTCACTTTATTTACAAGAAACATTCATTTACAAAAAGTTAGTTTTCAAAAAAAACATTGTAAAATCAAAAACATCAAAAAGGATATTCAAACTTAGTCACTAAATATAAAAATTCCCTGTGAGAAGTTTTTGGATATATTTAGAGAATATCTCAATGATTAATTTCAAACACCACTCATCCCTATGAAGTGCCTTGGTGGTTTTTGGGAGTGTTCAACAATAGCACAACATGTGGAGGATCCCATTTAGCATTCCAAAGAGAAGCCTGTACCAAATTTATTAGCATAGGAGAAGAAATATAGAAAAAATGATATTGAGACCATTACACTCAAAGAAGTATTAATTCCTTCTATAGTCCCAAAGCATGCCCAGTAACATGTAGTACCTCTTCCTGAATAACAATGATCACTCCAATTCTCTCATTAAGAGGTAAATAGGACCGAGATATTGATTCTAGACTGTTATCAGGAAATTGGATTTATATTATTTTTTTAGGATATATAGTACTAAAAAAGATTAAACTTTTCCCAACTAAACATATTTAGAAGAGTGTCTAGCATATTGATCTTCCCCTTATAGTTATAATTTTTTAATCGAATGTTTTTAATGGTATTATTCCTTTAAAATATTTTCTTTTTAGGAGATAAATTGTGTGGGATGGGAATTTCCCTAAATTTCATGATATTATATAATTGACTAATCTTGGATATTTTAAGTGTGTATAAGTATTGATTATTTCTAAAAAATGTAGAAAACGTATTTTACCAACACTTGACTAGATATCCGGTGAAAAAAAATATTATCTTATGATGGATTTTAGCTAATTGTGGAAAGGATATCATAGAGGCTTATATTATTTCAAGGTTTTCTAGGATTATGTGGACTTATTTTTAAATTATTGGGAAAGTTATTCTAGATGATGTTTTGTTGCAACATAGTATGGGGTTTCTTGAAAGATAGATATTGAAGAGTTTGGATTCCATCATTGATTGAATAGTTTGGTTGGATGTATGTTGTATTCCATCAAGTGAATGTTTTCTAAAACTGAGTACTGATGTAGTAATATTTTGTTCATCTAATGTGGTTTTAGGTGCAGTTCATAGGAATAAGAATGGATGTTTTGGGGATTCAAATCATAAAATTATTATTTTCCTTTGTAGCACATAGGCTGTGAATAAAAAAGAAAATATTGGCGGGATGAGTTTTGAAATATAAAATTTGTAAAAGTAAATTATCATTGAGTCAAATTATAAGACCTTGATTAATTATATTTCTTCTATTGGGGAGGATTGGAATTTTTTTATTATGTTTATAGAAGATATTTTTAGTCGTGCAATTTATTTTGATGTTTTTTTACTTTTATTTTATTAGGAGGTTGGGGAACTAACTTTTAAATCGTCTAGAATATTTTTGTGGTGGGGGTGATGATTTGTGTTGGTTTGGCACACCATTCCCTTGCTTTTGTATTAAATTATTGTAAAGGATTCCAATTATAATTATATTATTTAAATGATTATAAAAAACTAAAAATAACATTTTTTAAATATCCTTTATACATTTATTTTTTTTAGTTTTTCCAAATTTCATAAGAATGATAAAAAACATAAATTTTATTTTGTATAGTTATTTAATAATGTATAATTAAATAAAATTAAATCTTATATTATTATTTAAAGTGATATTTAATTAAAAATTTATAAAATTAAATAAGAAAAAAACAATCTTCGGACTAAATATATAATTGTTACTATAATTTTTTATTTTTTTACATCATAAAATAAAAAAAAATACAATTACATGGTTTAACAAGTGTACTAAAAAAATTATAATAAATTAAATTATGTAAATAATGTTATTTCATATATAAAAATAAATATTAATAAATGAATAATTAAAGATAATAAATAAATAATTTTTTATAGAAAAAAATATATTAATTCTTATAATAATTATTTATTTGATTATTAATATAATTAAATTAATAATTATATTATAATCAAATTTATTTTATTATTTAATAATATAAAATAAATTTAAATAAATTATTATTGTGATGTATTTTAGTTCTTAAATTATTTTTATTATCATGTATTATTAATATATATTAAAACCAACACACTACTTTTTTATTTTATAATATATGAATATTAAATTAATTATTTATATGATTATTTTCCTAAAAAATAATGTGTTTTTTCTAAAAACAACTATAAATAATTTTTTTTAATACATTTAAATTATTTTTACAAAAAAATTAAAAGTGATTTTATTAATAAATAATATTTTATATATGTATTAAAATTAATTTGAGTGATATAATAAAAAAGTAAATAAATATTTTAAAAAACGGGAATGTTGGAACTCGGATTCCACGTTCCATGGTAGAAAAATATAAAAAATAAATTCCAATCCTTCCTGGATTTATGCAAACATTGAAAGGACATTTCAAAAGTTGTACTCCATTGAATTAATCCACACAATAGGATTATTTGATGAAAGTGATGGGGCTATTTTCCAAGAAGCCGATGAATTCAAAATAATACATTGTCATCCATTTAACTATGATATAAACTAATAATTTATGAATTGATAATAATTAATCTAATATAATTTTATTTTAGAATTCATTTTTCTATGTAATTTATGTTCAAATCAAAATAAGTAAATAAATATTATAATCATTCTATTTTTTAGAAATATATAGTGTATAATTAAGGTATAGGGCATGCCGAGAAAGTCCCAAAAATTGGATTTTACAAGTTTTCCACCACCAAAATACATGACTTTGTAGACATCGGTGAAACGTTTCCCGGTAAAAACCGAGGATCCCTCAGGAAGAGTTTTAATCACAAAATTAAAAGCATAAAATACATGGTTGGATCTAAATTTGTGTTCAATGTCTGGTCATTATTGGTGATCGCTACCCAAATAATCTGATGTTGAATCCCTCTAGATCATCCACACATGCTTCAAGATAATACTAAAATCACATATTGTAGAAATCTTGGTGCTAGCACGGAGATCCGACAACACCATCAATGCTCTGATGATTACCTCATCTTCTTGATTTTGATACATGAGAGATGGCTCAATCCGAGATTCTAAATCCATGGTCTCTCTCTAGAATTTAGGATATGTAATAAGATATAGAGAGATGTTATGGATAGTTTTTTGTGAGTCTCTTTTATCTCTTATTTATAGTTTGTTTACTATTACCTGAAATTGCCTCACCGGCCCCTAAATAATTAACACATTATAAACGACAGATTGTGACTACTGTACTAAGTTAGAAATATTTTTATCACTTTCTTGTAATATTATAAATATATTATGTGATAATAATAAATCCATTAACTTGGCTTGATGTTCCTACAAATATTACATGAACCTTGAAAATTTTAAACTAACATTCATTCAAATAATATTTTCATATATTTACTTTAAAACCTCTGAATACATTTAATAACTAAATTCAAAACTAATTATTCTTAACATGAATAATATGAATTTATTTATTACTTTGGTGATCGTATTTCATGGGAAAAAATTTGAACCCTAGTGTTGGGATTCACCATGTTCAATATACCTATTCAACTGAATATACAAGATTCTTGAATACTCTATTGTGTGTGACCCTCTAGGACCATATCTCAGTAGCGACGAATATCATTCACAGACCAATAGAAGGATATAAAAACTCATCATGGACCCAAAAAAAGATAAGTATATTCATAGATATGACAACCAAGCTATGAACACACACTATGTAATATAATATAATTGTCTTTAATATATCATACAGAAAGACACACACCTGTGTAATAACCCTTTTCTTAATTTATTTTTTATTGATCTAACTAGAGAGATTTACCCAAGACTTCCATGGATATGGTTTTGTAATGGTGATACCATCCTGATCAACATGTCCAATTATATATTTCTTCCTTAACCTAGAAGTTAAAATCCTTTCTTTATCATTCAACCAATAACATACCACCAATTACTCACCCAACATAAGCTACATTTTCAAGATTTTATTATCATGGTTATTTCCTTGAATCTATGTGCACAATCAAATAACACACATTGGTATGATCTCATGTCAATAGGCCAATACACATGTCTATATATAGTAACAACCAATAGAACCCAAAATAGTTGGTGAACCTATTAGAAGGTCTATCCTCATTATCTCAATACTAATGATCACCAAGTGTCAACTTAATTACAATAAGTCTCAATGCTTATGATCCCCCAAAACCTGATAGTCAAACATCTATTGTGTCCATTTAGTAAGATGTATCTAGACCATAGGACCTTTGGTTATGATTAATTTCATTATATCTAGAGGTTCTCATTATATCTTGGGATCTACTATAACCTTTTGATATGATAATTAATCTATGGAAATTACAATTTCAATAGTGGAAGCAGAAAAGTATACACTATAATGGTAAGTATATATCATGTATATCTAACTGTATACACGATATAGTAATCAAAAGTACTGTATAGTTGGGTATCGGGAACCCACTATTACAACACTGCCACTTGCACTAGATCCAACTTGATAGCCAAACTTGTTAGCTCTCACATGATAAAAATCACGTTTTTACTAAGTTACGGATTTGTTTTTTAGGTCTACCATGTTTTTGATGTGTGGATACTCTTATATATGTGACTCACCTCCTTGATTAAAACTTCTCAAGAGATGGTATCCCTAAGTATATCCATTTTTCACTATCATAAGTTGACATATTGGCTAGTAAGAATATCATAATTTACCTTATGATAATTCTTTACTTACAAGGTGTGATTCCAAGAACTGGAATAAATCATTTCACTTAACCACTTCTTAGCTTCCTCAAAATTTTCAACATACTCAGTATTTTAAGGAATGCCTACCATTGGATTTTATGATCTTGTCTCTCTCAACACCTTAGCCTAACTGCAATACTCGATCACGTTGAATCAAAGTAAGAATTGTTTGTGTCCCCTAAAAACTAGTATTCTTTATTCTATGTATACTAGGTAGATATATTTTTTACTTTTCGAATTGAAAATGTATAGTTTTGAATGCTTCCCTAACAATACTCTTGCATACAATTGATATTTTCCTTCTATAAATTATATCTTGGAAATATCAATTTTTATACATATCATCATAAATTTGACTGATCCATATCTAAGCATATAGATATCATCTCACCATGTTAATCTCCTCCTATGTCTCAGACATGTCAACCTGGAGAGATATATTCCATGTGACATTAGAAAAAATTCCTATCTTGAATTTTTGTAACTTATATTTTTCTATACTATATCAAGTTGATCCAAAGGAATACTAGTTTGTGTCCCTTAAAAACTAGTATCCTTTCTTATCCACATACCATGAACATATCTTTTTTACTTGGTAATGTAAAAAATGGATATTTCTAATAGCTTCCCTTGTAGTTCTCCTAGATGTAATTGATATTTTCCTACTATAAAATATATCCTAGAAATAAATTTTTGTACATATCATGAAAATATTTATTGATTCATCACCAAACATATGGATTTCATCTCACCATGTTAATATCCACTTATGTATCAGAAATGTAAAACTAGAGAGACATATGTCATGCGACACTAGTAATAATTCTTCTCTTGAATTTTTCTAGCTTTTATTTTCCAATATTATGTCAATATATATACGATTTACTAGGTTCATGAAACTATTAGATCTACCTTTGTAGTGTTGGAGTTGGTGTCCTTGAACAAACTATTTTACATTGATTAAATAAATATTTAATTTATTTAAATATTAAGCATCTTGTTGTGTATTGTTCATTGTTCTACATGAATATAATGTAATAATGTCCTAGAGTATTTCTCACATTAATAAGGTCATAGTAGTTCCCTGCTATGATGACAACCGTGAAGTGCTATGATTTTTTTTAAATATAGTTCTGTGGTTGGATGACATAATATGATGGGACAAAAAGTATACAGACCGTATAGTGTGAGTACTTATAGGCATATGAGACATCCTCTCATGAAGTTCTCACATGGTAATCTCTGAGATGGGAGATTATGAGAATATAATAGCTAGTAGTAACTCCCCATGTTTTGGTGTTATCAGATATTTCAATCTTTATGTATGTGTAATGGTCTTCAGACATTAAGATTATCATTAATACATTTCTTTACTCACACACTTAAATTTTCTAACGAAAACTATCATGCCATATGTTTGTGGGATGTAGGGTACACTGGGTGAATCAATAATGAAATGTTATTAAAAGACAATTCAAGGGAAGATTCCTTCCATTTATAAAAGTTTATATCTCATCCCTTTGATTGAAATAGAATTGTCACCCTAAATTCCATGGCCATGGTGTAACAACAAGTTTATTTCAGGTAGTCAAATAATGATGTATCATGCATATAGGTTGATGACACTATCATGAAACATTCTTGATAAGATATTTTGAAAAAGGGATTATATTATATAGTGACTTTCTGTATGTGTATGTTGTCATTGAGACTTTAAGTTCTTTCTCTTGGGTGCCTTGACCCATTTCTAGATAGTAATATTGGACTTTGAAAAGCCTACCAAATGCCAATGAGAAATAATCCTAGAGAGTCACACACTAAGTGTTTCTTGATTTCTCGATTAAATTCTATGTGAATTTAATTAATGAAATAAATATCATTATCAAGACCAAGGAATAATTTTATTCAAGTTAAAAAGATTGCATAAATTAAATAGATATTTATTCACTGTATTGTGAATAAAATATATTTATTTATTTTATTGAATATTTTATAAATATTTATTTACATGTTATTAAATAAAAATATTTATTTAAGAGACCAAAATATTTTATTCGGGTGTTCAATAAATGGAAGAGGAGTTCAAACGGAACAAGACTGTGTTCGTTGATAAATTAATTATTTACAAGTTGGTAAATAATTTTTATCCAGTTGGAAAAAGAAATAATAACAATATTGTTATCATTATGTGAAATGGGATTTCCTTTAAGGTTCCATTCTTTTCAATTTGGCACACCACAAATAATGGTGATATTATTTTTATTATGTGTCATGGGTTTTCTCTAATAGTTATAATTGCATTTAATTGATGATTCAGAATTTAATATTGTAACTGAAACACCATGTTGATTAATTTAAAGGTACATATTTTATTCCAAACCCTAGTAAATTGAGAATTGTTGAGCCAAAAAAATCTCTCTCGACTCCTCTCATCCCTCCCACCCTAGAACAGGAGATGTTCTTCAAGACAGAAGAATGAGCGATCAAAAATGATCGACACAATACATTTGTTCCTCTTTGCTAGCACCCGAAGAACAAGTGGCATTTATTGAAGACCATCGGAGCATGTGTGATTCACCTCTAGATAAATTATACTTTGGATCCTCACAAGTGCAATAAATTCAATCCAGAAGGTTCATTCTAGACGATCAACGATAATCAATCAAAAAGTACCAAAGACCTGGGTATTTAATTTTTTCAGAAATTATTAAATTAATTATAAACATGATGTGCAAGATCCTCTTTCTATGATCTAGATATATTCTTCTATTTTTCTAAATATTTGTTTCCAATCCATGTATATTGGCATTCACCATCATATTAATCCTATATTGGTCATCGTTTATGGTAAAAGAAAAGTTGGTCCCTCCCAACTGCCATGCTTCCACTACGTCTGGATCCTTCAAGTGGTATCAAAGTGACCTCATCATTGTTTATAATTTTTTAAATAATTTTTTGATGATTTATTATTTTACAATTTAGTTTTTCAATTCATGTTTAATAATTCTTGTAATCTGAATTTTGATATTTTTTCTTCCTCTTTTCGTTTCTCATAGATCCAACAAAAATGAATAATTGTTTGATTAAAATTATATTGAGGATCTCATCAGGTGGCATCGATGATTCTATCCTGGTAAAACGATAGTATATTGCATGTATTCAGAGTTACACATTGTGTAATCTTCCATACAAGCCATGTAATCTGGATTACACACCATGTAGTTGTGTTCAGTGCATTGAGTGTAATTCATAAATTACTCAAGCCATGTGCATTAATGACATGTGGTGTAGTTAATTCTTAGATGACATGTTGACTAAGAAAGACTAGCGCACGATCAGTCGGATTACACGACATGTGGACCACTGTACACTATGTGTATTTCTTTCAGGTCAGGTCCAAACCATTTCTCTGATACACAACTAATATTCCTCGTAACTGTGTAACATAAAGACAACATGGTGTGTGGCCCCCTGGACACGATGTGTACTCCAAGATTTTCAAGGTATTCCTCACACACTAAGTCCATAGGCATGTACTTCGGATAAGATAGTGAAGGTAGTACAGTCTCTGTAGTTGGAACTATACACCGTGTACTTTACCAAATTATATAAAATTAAAACATTAATGTTTGTGTAATGTTCATTATTACATATCATGTAGATTCGAAGAGGTATTCACCATGTTATATCCAAGACTGTGGATGAGAATATCAGGGAAATTCAGAAAAGGATTAAGATAGAGGATTCATTAATTAAAGATAATAATTAATCAATTCAAGCATGATTTATCTTAATAAGAACGATTAAATAATTGAATTTTAGTTTTATTATATGTGTTATTTGTTACATGTATATGGATGATCATGAGCTAGACCAGACCTTTGTTTGTGATTGGTTTCCTTTTAATTTATTTTAATTTAAATTTTTGTTCTACATGCCATATCTCATAAATATCTAGGGCATGTATGCATATGGTTTCTTTTATGTAAACCCCTTTTTACCCATCAACTTCATGTGATTTAAAAAGCATGTGTAATGGATAGAGCTCCCAAGCTTGTGGAGGAAGTTCAAGTAAGGAGCTGAGGTGAAACCAATATAATGAGATAAAAAGGTGGATATGTGGAAAGCTATAGACATGAACCATAAATAGTTCAAGGTGTTTCTCCCCTAGGTCAATGGTTAGTCTATCAACTTCTAGATAAAATTACCATTATAAGACCTCATAGTCATGCTCTTTACTTTATTAAATTTCTGTCAGTTTCATGATTTTTCATTATGGATGTGTTGTCACAACTACATAATTAAATAATTAATAAGAATCCAAGATGGAACTAAAATAAACAAGGCTTATCTGTAAATATTAGAAAGACATGATTAAGAACTTAAGTAAGTTCCACTTAATATTAATGATCATGTGATAAATATAATACTGAAATTTATGTATAATAGATAAAAATACCTCAATAAAATATTAAGTTAGAATAATCCTTCAATTACTTGATTAAGGGACAGACTTAATAAAACTTTGTGTTTTACATACCCTTGTTGGGACACTTAATTTTATATAGGAATCCCTTATTAAAGTTTTCGGTTAACCTAACCATATTTTTTCAAGACGAGTAACCCTTTCTAGACTTGGTGAAATATTGGAAGTAAGTGTTGAGGAAATCCAAGTCCGGATTTCTGGATTGGGTGTCCACTCAATGGATTAGGGATATGCAATCCCACATTTGGAGAAGTCCTACCTACCTAAATACCTTAAAATAGCCTTAAAAACCCTCGTTGGAGTTATGTGAAGGGGAATATGGATCCTTTACACTAGAATGTCTAAGTAACTAGACATTTTGAGTTCAATGGTGAGGTACATTGGCACTTGATAAAATATTGGTAGATGTAATAAAATTAATTTATTATTTCTCATAAAATGTAATCATGAAATTACTAATTATATTATCTTTTAATTTTAAAATAAATATGACAAACTTTCCAACCACACTATAGTTGTGATCAATACTGGATAAAGACAACATCCTCACTGGCAGTAACTTCCTAGAATGGTTTAGATGCCTTTGGGTAATTTCATTCTATGAACGGAAATCTTACATGTTGGAGTCCTCATTACTCGATCCTCCTTCCCAAGAGGCGAGTGATGAAGAGGTCTTGGTCTATAAAAAGCATATGAACTAAGCATTCAATGTTCATTGTTTGATGTTATAATCAAGGTCTAGTGAACTCATGAACTCTCATGAAAAAATGGATGCATATATAATGCTTGAGAAATTTTGTGGTCTTTACCAGGAGAGAGAAATACATGAAAGGTTTGAGATCTCTAAAGAACTATTTCAGGGTAATCTTGGAGAGGGTTCCCTATTTGGACCTCACATAGTCAAGTTCATTGGCTATATTGAGTAGCTGGATGTTCTAGGGTTTAAAATCTCTGAATGATTGGGTAACAGTCTCATTCTCGCATCACTCCTTAGATATTCTCTAGTTTTGTTTTTAATTTCAATGTGAACAACATTGATAAATCTCTACTAGATCTTCTTATCCTTCTTCACCAAGTGGACAATGTCATGAAGCGAAAACGCCTTTTTTCCTTATGGTGAATAAGATGAAAGGGAAGGTAAAGATATTGGATCCCAAAACTTCTTCACACCCTTCCAAGAAAAGGAAGATCAAGGTCTACATAAGGGAACAATAATTTTTTTGTTTCGCATGTGGCAAGAAGGTCCACTAGAAGAAAAATTGCACCTAGATAAATAATAAAGGGGAAGCTTCGGGTGTATTTTTTATTGAGTGCAATTTATGTGTTTATAAAAATTGGGTATTATATATAGACTATCATTCTTACATATGTATCCAAATATAGGAACAAATTAGATTCAATAAAATTGACCGAGGGGAGGTATATCTACAAGCTTCCAATAGTTCTATACTTACAGTTGTAGATGTCAGGGACTACCACCTCACATTGCTGACTGGGATGATCTGGGTAATAAAAGGTTGTTATTATGTTCCTTCTATAACCAAAAAAATTATTTATGCATCCAAACTAGATATATATGGATTTATATTCAAATTCGGAAATAAATGTTGCTATTTTAATAAAGACATCATTTTTTGGTAAGTCACATTTATATAATGGTCTTTACGTGTTGGATTACACAAACCAAGTTATGGAAATCGATAACGAAACTACTTAACATGACTCATACCACACCCAACTTTGGAATCACCAGCTATGTCACGTAAATGTGAAATGTTTGAAAATGTTAGATCGAGATGGATATTTAGAATCTTTCAAACTAAAACCACTTGGTGTATTCCTTGTATGTTTACAAGGAAAAATGACAAAGCCCCATTTAGTGGGAAAAGAGAAAGATCGAAATAACATCTTGAATTGGTTCATATCGATGTGTGTGGACCATTTTCAGTTGAAGCAAGGGGTGGGTACTCATAATTCATAAATTTTACAGATGATATTCGTATATATGGATATATCTACTTAATGAGATATAAGTCGGATTGTTTTAATATGTTTATGAAATACAATAATGAAGTTGAGAATGAACTTGGTAAGAATATTAAAGAAACTCCTCTTAGACCGAGGTTTAGAATATCTTAATCAATACTTCATTGATTACTTACAGGAGTTTGGGATCCTATCCCAACTCACTCCTCCATACACACCCCAGTGGAATGCTGTAAGAGAAAGGAGAAACTGCACCTTGTTGGACATAGTGATATCAATGATGAGTTGTACTAGTCTACCATTATCCTTTTGGGGATATGTGTTACAAAAAATGACACACATACTAAACCAAGTACAAAATAAATTGATAAATGGTATTCCATATGAGATTTGGAGTGGAAAAGGCCATGTTATCGAATTTACATGTATGGGGAAGAGAATCATTTGTTATTGCCTCTTCACCTTACAAACTCACTCCCCAAGGCACAAATTGTACCTTTATAGGATGTCCTAATGAAATAAAGGAATATTACCTATACTTCCCATTAGAAAAAAAATGTTATAGTGGAAAGACCCACTATATTCCTTGAGATAGAGTATATATCCGAATGAGATAGTAGGAGCGATATAGACTTCGATGAAGTCGGGGATCAATGTACACAAGAGAAAGTATAGGATAAGAATACACGAAGTCCTGTGGAGGAAATATCTATTACAGAGACACAAGTACTGTCTAGGAGTACAAGAGAGGTTTGAGAACAAAAAAGGTACATTTTTCTAGTTATCAAGGATAGTGACTAAATATTAGTTGATAATAATGATCTTGTAACCTAAAAAGGAGTAGTAAGTGCCACAAAAATTTACAAGTAGAAAGAATTCAGAAATTCGAAAATGGATTCCATGCACTAACACCAAGTATTGATTTTTGTAGATCCTCTAGTAGATGTCAAGCATGTTGGTTGCAAATGGGTGTTCATGAAGAAACTGGACTTAGAAGGAAAAGTCAGTTCCTATAAGTCATGACTAGTTTCAAAAGGGTTTAAACAATGTCAAGGAATTGACTACGGTGAATCATTTTCATCAGTTGCAATGTTGAAACCCATTATAATTCTATTTTCCATTCCCACTTACCATAACTATGAGATTTTGAAAATGGATTTAAAAATAACCTTTCTTAGTGGGAACCTCTGGGAATATGTCTATATGACACAACATGAAGGGTTTACCACTCCAAAGGATGCTAATAAGATATGCACATTGGAAAAATCCATTTATGGATTAAATAAAGCATTCAGGTCAAGAAACATTCATTTTGATGAAGCCATAATAGAATTTGGTTTTATAAAGAATGAATGTGAGCCTTGTGTCTAAAAACCATTTAGTGGGAGTGTAGTCCTCTTCCTAATATTATATGTTGATTCCATATTACTTATAGGAAACGAAATACCAGTATTACAGTCTATTAAGTCATGGTTGAATAAATGATTCTCTAGGAAGGACTTGGGTTAGGGCGCAAATATTCTTGGGATTAAGATCTATAATGATTTATCTAAGGGATTGTTGGGCCTAAGTCAAAATACATACATTGACAATATACTGAATATATTTAGTATAGAACAATCCAAGAGGGGATTGTTTCAAGCATCACATGGCATTCATCTTTCCAATAAAATATGTCCTCAGATGCATGAGGAAATAAAGATAATTGATAGGATACCATATGCATCAGTAATTGGGTCATTCATGTATGATATGATATGTACTAGGTTGGATGTCACTTATGAATTGAGTGTGGTAGGAAGATATCAACATGATCTAGGTGACTACCATTGGATGGAAATTAGGACTATACTTAAGTATCTAAGGTGTACTAAGGATATATTCCTTGTTTATAGAGGATAGGAGAAAATACTCATCAGAGGATATACACATGATACTTTACAGACTGATCAAGATGGCATGAAGTCGAAAATGGGATACATCTTTACATTGAATGGAGGTGTTGTGAGCTGGAAGAGCTCAAAGAAAGGTGTGGTAATATATTATATAGTATAGTCCGAGTATATAAAATCTTATTAGGTATTTAAAGAAGTAGTTTGGATGAGGATCTACATCTAAGATATGGATGTGGTACCTAGCAGTAAAGATCCCATCACACTTTATTGTGATAATACTGTAGTGGTGGCTCTTGCAAAAGAGACAAGGTCACATTAGTGAGTGAAGCACATACTACAGAAGTATCATCCCTTGAGGTATTTTTCTCAAAGAGTTAAAGTTATAGTGAGTAGTATTTCCACAGAAGACAATGCGGTGGACCCCTTGACTAATGCCCTAACTTAGAAGAAACATGATCATCATGTGAGGTCTAGCAGACTGAAAGTCATAGGTAGTTGTCTCTAGTCCAAGTGGTATTTTTTTGGAGTTGGTTTAATAGAATAGACTATTTGTACATTTATTACCTAAATATTTAATGTATTTAAATATTAAACATCTTATTATATATAATTCATTATTCTGCATGACTATAATATAATAATGTCCTAGAGTATATATCGCATTATTAAGTTCACAGTAGTTCCCTGCTATGATGAGATCCTTAAAGTGTAATGACCATATTCTTAAATATAGTTTTTTGGTTGGATAAGATACTATAATGGGACCCATAGAATACATACCATCAGGTGCGAGTACTCATAAGCAGATGAGACTACTTCTCATGAAGTTTGCACTTGGTAATATTCAAGAAGGGAGATTATGAGAACAGACCCGCCTGTAAGAATTCCACATGTTTTGGTGTCATATGATATTCATATCTTTGAGGATGTGTAATGGACCATAGACTTTCAGATTATCATTAATATGTGTCATGAATTTTTCACTTAGATGTTCTGATTAAAACTGTCATGCCATATTTTGGTGGGAAGTATGGTAGGTTTGGTGCATCATGAATGACAAGTTATTAATGGATAAGTCAAGGAAGGATTTGTCCCTTCCATTTATGGAAGTTGATATCTCATCCCTCTGATTGAAATAGAATTGTCACCCTAAATTTCATGTACATACTGTAATGATGAGATTATTTTAGGCAGTCAATAAATGACGTATCAAGCATATAGGTTGATGACACTATCATGAATCCTTCTTGATGAGATATTGTGGAAATGGGATTATATTACATAGTGATTTTTCATATGTGGATGTCAGTATAGAAACTTTATGTTATTTCTCTTGGGTGCCTTGACTCGTTTCTAGACCTTAATCTTGGACTTTAGGGAAGCCCACCTAATTCCAATGGGAAAGAATCCAAGAGTGTCACACACTAAGTATTTCTGGTAGACTCAATTAAATTCTTTTTGAAATTAATTAATGCAATAAATATTATTCTCAAGACAGAGGAATAATTTTATTCAAGTTAAAATGGTTTCATAAATTAAATTAATATTTATTTACCATATTCAGATAAAAAATATAATTATTTATTTTATTGAACATTTAATAAAAATTTGTTTATTATTTTGTAAAAAAAAATTATTTAAGATAATAAAATATTTTATTCGGTTGTTCAATAAATGGAATAGGAGTTCAAACAGACCAAGACCATGTCCGTTGATAAATTAATTATTTACAAGTCAGTAAATAATGTTTATCTAGTTGGTGAAAGAAAGAATAATAATACTGTTATCATTACATGGAACAATATTTCATTTGTGGTTCTGTTTTGCGCAAGTTGGCACACCACAAATAATGGTGTTGTTATTTTTATTATATGGCATGAGTTTTATCTAATAGTTATAATTTCATTTAACTGTGGTTTCAAAATTAAATATTGTAACTGAAACCACATGTCGATCAAAAGGCAGGTAATTCTATTGTGTCAAACCTTAGTAAAATGATACTAGTTGAGTCAAAAATTTCTCTCTCAACACCTCTAATCTCTCTCTCTCAATAATGAGAGAAGTTCTTCAAGACCGAAGAATGAGCGATTAAAAAATCGATGCAAGACATTTTTTTGTCGTTCTAGAACCTAGAGAATGAGTGGAATTGATCAGAGACTGTTGGAGAATGTGTGGATCACTGCTAGAGGGATTATACTTTGGATCATCGCAAGCGCAACAAATGAAATCCGAAAAGTTCATTCCGAATGATCAACAATTTTCAATGAAGAAAGTACTTAAGAACCAGGTATTTATTTTCTTCAAAAATTATTAAATTAATTATAAACATTATGGGCAAGATACTATTTCTCGGATCATGTGTTATTCTTATCATTGTCTAAATCTTTGATTTGAATCCATGGATACTAGCGTTGATCGTTATATTGATCCTGGATTGATCATCGATTGCAGGAAAAGCAATGTTGGGCCCTCCCAACCACCACGCTTTTGCTGCATCTAGATCCTTAAAGTAGAATGTGTTCCCTAGAACATTTTTTGCTACTCTAAGTCAATCACTGGTGAATAAGTTTCATCCTTGGTCTTAACTAACTGTAAGACTAATAACCATATTCTATATGTTCCAAAAATATTTCACTTTCAAAACAATGGCTCTCCCACTAGCCTCTAGTAGACACATGGAAAACATTCATTCTAAATGAATATTCTATGATTTTATTTCTTACTTTAATCCTAAAGTGTATTTTAGTAACTTGAAGCCTTTATTTTCATTCAGTGACGTGATCATCCCTTTCTAGATGCATCATATAGACACTATCCATGGCTGGTGTTCATTACATCCAATGATCAATAATGATCATAGTAATTAGCTATGATAAGTAATATTCTAATTTATTTAGGAATAATGACATGGTATGAGAAATCTAGCCTTATTGATACCATGCTTGAACCATCCATGTATACTCACATTTAAATACCCAATGCAATATTGAAAATAATAAGCTCCCTTTCACTATGATACATGGAATCCATTATTGAATTTTAATTGACCTTTTCAATTTTAGCTTGTCTCTATATACTCATTACTTATCAGAATTATTATTATCAATGAATAATGTATCACTGGTGATAGTAAATTCAATACTATCACTGTGGTTTTATCCTTTCTACATAGTTTTTTGTCTCTTGAATATTCTCATTCCACATTCACTTGTGGAACTAGTTCCTATTCCAACAACATGTTCATTTCTAGCATTGACTAAACCAAGTCAATATGGATCCCACTATCTCTCATAGAGATGTTCACCCTTTTAGAGAAATTTAATTTATAACTTTACTACCACTTTTCTATCTTATGGATTCATGTAATATCCTAAGCAAGTGTTGGGATATTATTATTGATGTACTATGAGTTTAGCTTGATGTAGGTTTGTTTAAATACTAACAAACACTTTTCATCCAAACACATAGTAACCCAATAATCCCTTCCTCCTAGAGCATAATAACAATTTCAACCAACTCCACCTAGACCTCAAAAACCGACCATCCCTCTTCAAACAAATATGGAAAATCTAATTTAATATTTTTTTTCAAAATAAATATCATAGGATGACCACCCAAGAAACTAAAATGTAGAATAAAAGGGTGGTTCCTCATAACCTTGAACATCAAATGGGTCAAATATCAAAGAACTTGTGAGATAGATAACCAGGTACTCTACATGGTAATAAAGATACATACCCAAGGGAAGAGGCAATAAAAGTGGTTCTGAGTAAAGTAAAAGTGTTTTAATTTTAGTAACCATGTGGAGGAGAATAAAAGAAAGTTGAGGAAACCAAAAAACATATAATGGTCATACAAGAAGAAAATGGTTAAAAAGAAACTGAAACTATTCAAGAGAATCCTCGATAATCACTACCATCTACAAAAACTCCAATTCAAGAATATCCTAAAGAAGATGACTACTATGCACCACCAACTTATAATCCACCTCTCCCTTTTCCAGAAAGAGTAATCCAATGAAGGATTTAAGTGATATATAATAATTTTTTGGAGATTTTTAAAAATATTTACATCAATATTCCATTCATTGAGGCAATCTCTCAAATTAATACCTATGCGAAATTTCATATGGGGATGATTTATAACTATAGAAAAATGGAATACCTTGGATTAATATCACTAAATTAAGAGTTCTCTACTATTGTTCAGCATAAGATTCCACCCAAAATGAGAGATCTTGGAAGTTTCTCAATCCCATTCATAATAAGAAAATGTAACATCAGAAGAGCCTTGTGCTATTTATCATCCCATATCAACCTCATGCCAATGAGTGTATTCCAAAAACTAGGACTTGAGGTACTCAAACTGACTAGATTAGGACTCTAATTGGACGAGAAATCAGTAATTTATCCTCAAGGACTTCTTGAGGATGTTCGAGTCAATGTAGAAAAGTTCATTTTTCTAGCGAACATCCCCATTTTGGATATGGAAGAGGAAGGGTAAATTATAATCATCTTGGGATGACCAATTCTAGCCATAGAGAAATAACTGATCGATGTTAATAAAGGAAGACTTATCTTTTGTGTAGTTTATGAAAAGGTTATGTTTGACCTATTGAAAGTATAAAAACAAAATATATGATTATTTTGACATCAAAATTATCTTTCTCATGGATGATATAGATTAATATTTAGACATTTAAGTAGAGAGTGACAAATTCCCCATGTTGACGATAAAGAAAATAACTTTGAGGATGTAAACTATATATACCTATTACAAGGGACAACGTCCCACCTTTCATACCCTCGACCATGTAGCCACCGAAACTCAAACTGAAACCCCTCCCCAGTACACTCAAGTCTTACTTTTTGGAAACTACTGCTACACTACCAGTTACCATTAACTCTGAAGTATCACAGTCATAAAAGGAATAATTTATTGAAGTCTTGAAAAGACGCAAGTAGTCAATTTACAGGGGATTGGCTGATATGAAAGGCATATGTCCTGCACTATGCACTCACAATATTTTATTAGATGGAGGTAAAAACCCAAAACACCAACCACATAGGTGACTCACCCCACCAATGAAATAAGTAGTTAAGAATGAAGTACTCAAACTTTTGGACATTGGAATAATTTTTTTAATCACTGATAGTGAATGGGTGATCCTGCTATAGGTCGTACCAATGAAAGGTGGTCTCACAGTTAAAAAAAATGATGAAGAAAAATTGATCTCAACTCGTACCATCATTGGATGATGAGTATGTGTAGACGATTGAATCTTAAATCTAGAAACCTATAAAGATAATTTCCCCTTTCCCTTCATGGATCAAATATTCGAGAGACTAGTAGGATATGAATTCTACTATTTCTTAGATATATATTCAAGATACAGTCAGATTTAGTCAAACCATTTTATTACTCTAAAACAACATTCACATGTCCAGTTGGTACTTTCTCTTAAAGGAACATGTGGTTTGGAATGTATAATGCACGGAAAACCTTTCAAAGGTGCGTGATAGATATATTCTATGTTATGGTGAAGGAATTCTTAGAAATTTTTATGGATTAATTTTTAGTTTATGAATTATCTTTCAAGGTACATCTAAGAAATATTGAGATAGTATTACAATGTTGTGAAGAGAAATTACAGGTTCTAAACTAGAAAAAATTCCACTTTATGGTTCAAGGAGGAATAATCCTTAGACAAAAAATCTCCAAGGATGGCATGGAAGTGGGTATCGTTAAAATAAAAGTGATCAAAGACTTTCCTTTTCAATCAACATTTTACGTCATAAAGATATATCTAGGCCATTCCAGATTTTATTAAAGAATTATTTAATATTTTATGAAAGTTTATCGCCCTATGACACCCCTATTTTCAAAGGAAACTCCATTTGAACTCACTAATGAATGTCGGTGGGAATTCAATTCTTTGAAAAAAATCACGGTAGCCACTCCTATAATCATTTCACCATATTGGGGAAAAGAACTCGACTTAATGTGAGAAACCATTGAATTTTCTATTTGTGTTAGTTTAGGATAGTGATTCGGTCACATATTCTACCACATATACTATGATAGTCACAGACTGAATGAAGCACAGGTGAACTATACAACTATATAGAAGGATATTGTAGCATTTTTTATTTTCTTTTTTGAGAAATTTCACTCCTATCTGGTTTTGTAATGTCATTGTGTACACTAACCAAGCTGCCCCATGATATTTGATAAATAAAAGATATTCCAAGACAATAATGATAAGGTGGATCCTATTTCTCCAAGAGGTTGACATCATCATCAAGTATACCAAAGGAATGGAAAATGTGGGCACTGATCATTTTTTCTAACTCCCACTACCACTTATAAAGGATTAAAATGATATAGATAATTAATTTGACGTTATAGATGAAACTTTCTTCTGCATAAAAGAAAAAATTTGGTTTTTAAATATTGAAAATTTTCTCACCATGAGATATTTTCACCAATTCCTTCCAAACCATCAAATTTTTGTATTTTTTTTGAAGCTTCATTCTTCTATTGGGATGAACTAGTCCTTTTTACGCATTGTTCTAATGGTTTATTGTGACATTTCACCCCATAGGATGAACTACCATGTGTGTTAGACATGTGTCATACATCACTAACAAGTGGACATCATGGACCAGAAAAGACATTATAAAAGATCATAAAAAGTGGACTTTTCTATCCCACACTACACCAAGATACAAGGGCTTATTTTCCAAGATGTGATTGGTTCCAATGAACTGGCACCATTAGAAAAAGGAATGAAATTACCCAAAACCCAATCAGGGAAGTAACAATATTTTATGTATGGGGAATATTTTTTTATGGTACCATATCCAAATTGTCATCAAAAGTCATATATACTTGTTGGTGTTGACTACATTTTTAAATGGGTAGAATCCGCATCTATAACTCATGACACTTCAAAGGTGGTCATGAATATCTTGAAGAAAAATATGTTTTCATGATTTGGATTTCTTATATTACTCGCTAGTGATCGGGCAACCAGTTTCACCAATCAAGCTAGTAAAGGACTGTTGGAGAAATATGGAATCAGTTATAATATAATAACTTCCTACCACCCACAAACAAGTGGTAAAGTTGAATTTTCAAATAGGGGAATAAAAAATCATAGAAAAGACTGTGAACATAAGGCAAAAGTATTGGATTCAGAAGTTAGATGTTGTATTATGGGTGTACTGCACGATATTCAAAACACCCATTGTGTAAAACCCCGAGATTTTATGAGAAGTATTCTTTTTAATTTATTGGATTTCTTGTGTTGTATGCTACACAAAAATGATCTTAGGCTATACGCAACACCATATTAGCTTGCAGTATACGCAACACAATTCTTGGATCATGTTACACAAAATTTGAAGTTTGTTTGATAGAAGTTATTCTACGCAACATTGAGTGTATATATATATATATTCAATGTATAAATGAAATATGGATGGATTCTATTATACACAACAACAAAGGAATATTTCACTACACGCAACCCTGACTTGGCTTGCTTTACATGCATTCACGACCTTCCACGATAGCATGTGTTGCACGCAATACCGAGTTTCACTAAACAACGATATGTTATTAAAATATTATATAAACTAGCCATTATGAATAATAATACCAACTTTTTAAAATTTTATATTTCAAAATGGACTTCATTTTTGGATTCGGAATATCGAAATTAGCCTTGGCTGAAATTTTGGTATTTTTCTGAAAACATTCAATTTTTGATGAATAGTGAAATCACTAAGTTATTGGTTAAAACCGACTTTTTATTTCAATATTCATTTATTTTATTTAAAGTTATTTTAGGTCAAATTAGATACATAATACTTATATAAGTTCAATGTAATTCATTGGAGTCATTTTATAATAATTTTAGATATAAAAAAATTTATTGAACTTTTCACCGTCTTTTACCCACCTCCTTGGAGCATTTTCAATTGTACGTAAAACTTAATTTTACCGCTTTTGTGAGTTGAATTTCGAAAATCCGAGAGACACAGTTAATATCAATTAGTAAAATGTGGTTCAATAAGATAAAAATAATTTTTGGTGAATAGTAACATTTTTACTTTTATTTACCACGGTTAAAAGTAAATAGGGTAATTAAGGGTAAAATTGATATTATTATTACCCTAAAAGATGTCCTAATTCTATTGGATAAGTTTAATTCGACCAAAAATAACCTTATGAATAAAATATTACCCTTTAGGTCCACTTAGATTAGATTATGACACTTATTATTATTTCATTTAAAGAAGAGTTAAAATCAAAGTTGAATAACTAAAACATTTATAATATATGGTTATATATAAGATAAATTAAGCTATAAATATTAATTAGAAAGATAAAAATATTTTCTACATAATGGTATTTTATTTATAATTTTTAGACTTTAAATAATTTAATTTATTTATGACACAATGATGATGTAGTAATTACCTTATTAATGAAATATTAACATAATTGATGTTATAAATACCCAAATAAATGTAATTTGAGACTTTTTATGAATTAAAATACTTTTATAGGTTAATATGACATGTTAGTATTTATTTAATTAATTTCTTTCGAACTAATCATGATGTTATGATTTTCACAATAATCAATTACCAAATAGTGTCAAAAATTGACATAAAATAGTTTTTAAAACAAATATTATATTATTAATTTTTATTCTATTCATAAAAATGTAAGGCTCATCCAAATGACTTAGATAAGGTTATATATATTAATAATGAACCACTTGAGGTTATTTTGGATTTTTATAGTATGTTTATTAACCATATAGTGTATGAAAACAAGAAGACACGGTAAAAGTTAAATTATTTAACTTAGAGTTAAATCTAAATGATAAGGTTAAAAGAGTAACCTAAACTTGTCTAAAACCTATTGGTTAAGATTATTTCGACCCATAACCACTTTATATTCGAAATAAATTAATTTTTAGCTATTATAATCTGAATATGACTTTATTATAAAATAATATTTTAAGTTTTTACTAAGGTGCCCCTCTTTTCCCTTATAAAAGGGCACCTTCTCCATCTTATCTTTACACAATTTTGAGCTTTCTTGCTCATCCAAACCCGGTCTATTTACCTTCTAAAAATACCTAGAAACATTATAGAGGTTATGGCCTCATCAAAAGACCAACTATAGTGCCTTAACAGGAAGCTTAAGAGAGGTGCGTCGAATAAGAGGTAATCTCTTCTACCGATTCTTTCATGTTTTCTTTATTATTCAACTTCTTCTTCTTTAGTTGTTTCATTATAAAGTAATAAAATCGGTATCACTAATATACTGATATATTATTATAAATATGAAACAACCCAATTTCACTTTCTATCCATCCTATGGAAAACCAAATCACCACACGTGCGTACGTACGGAATATCGTCTCCATGCTGTGGTGTAATCTTTTTTTCCACCACCACCTTACTTGGATGGGTATAATGGTGTAAAGAATAACTATATATAGTTATTATAACAACATACTGAATCTGAGATATTATATCATCCACTCCAATTCAATTCAATAATTATGGGAATGATATCATTTCCCGTGCGTACGTACGGATTACCGTCTCCATGACGCGATGAGATTCATTCTCCATGTTAACCATTCAAGAATGATTATAAAGTATATATAATGAATAATAATGAAATATATGTCATGATAAAGCTACTTGATTTATGTATATGTATAATTAATCTACTTACTTCCATCCAAGTCAATAAGGAATGGAAAACAGCGTTCATGCGTACGTATGGCCCACCGTCTCCATGAACGGTGTATTTCATTTCATTTATATATATATTATATATATATATATAATTAATATATATGACATATAAATCATGATTTACATTCTGGAAGTAAGTAAATCATTATATAATTAATAATAATATCAATAACAACAAGTCCAAACACGTACGATAAATAAAACTATTTTACCCAAAACGCTGCTTTAACATAGAATTTACAAAAGAACAGGAAATATAAAGTCAAAAGTGAACCATATATGATATCATAAAAATGAATATGATTCTGTAATAAGTAAGTGACATTATTTAAATCATTATACAAGAGATTCGGATACGTATGAAGCATATCGGACCTAAGGTAAGGGATAATTATTCCAATCTCGTTCTTATCCGAGATTGTTTATTCGTAAGTATTTACTGGGGTTATGTTTATCATCCATGTCCATGTTTTCTAAAAAAAATCATAAAATGTTTACTATTCTTGCATGTATGTTTAAATTCATTTTTACCCTTTGTTGAATTTTACCACATTTTATGGAAGGAATCATTCTTTTGTTTACCATACGAAGTACTTTTTGACTTTTTCATTAAAAGTTCGAGGAGACTGTTTTTTTTACTTATATGGCATGAATGGATTTTTACCGTTTTATAATGCCTAATTTTCATGAAGCTTCCTATATAATATTTCATGACAATTTTCAACAAATTCTTTTCTTTTAAAATTGCATGACATATTGTGAAAAGAAAATGATTTTGAAGAAGAAAGGATATTTTCCTCAAGAATTCATTTCAAGTGTTTTATCAAAACCATTTTCCATCTAAGATGAAATTATTTCATATATGTAGGATTCAAGTATAATATATCTATGATTTACATGGTTTCACTTTTATTATGATGAAATGATGTCCATTTGTTTTATATGGATTATGTTATGATGGGATGATGTTTATGAAACCCATTTTATTCTTTAGGTTATGATGAATGATTTATGTTTATTTTGTGGCACAAGTAAGAATTATTTCATTATTAGATGGGTGGGACCTATATCTCCCTCCAATGCATTAGTTAAAGATTTATATCTCATGATATAGACATGGTTGGAACAGTAAGTTAATCTGGTTTAGTGATACTGGACTAGAACGAGGAGTGAACTCGATTCAGGAAGAGACTTTGTCCACTAAGATGGTCTTGGTAGAAATGCCTTGGCTACTATGCAAATCATATCATGTGATTAATGGTTTTCCACAATTAAATGTTTTATTCCCATTCTATTTTATCAGGATTGATGTTCCTTTATGACTTATGCCTTACGTACTGCCAAGATTTATTTCACAACTCAAGATTTTGATGTGTAAAATTTATGTTCATGTTTTGAAGTTCAAATGTATATGGTTTGTTTTATTTTGTCCATGCTTACCCTTACTGAGCATTTTATCTCACCCTTTATATTTTTTCTTTTCCCAGGGATATAAAGAATGGTTTTAGGTAAGAAAAAAATGGAAGATCTTTATGGGAGATGTTGAAGATCTTTCACCAAGATTAGAAGATTATATTATGAGTTTCCAAAGACACTAAACTATTACGGTCCTTTGGTGTCTGGTTTTGTTATGTATTAGGTATTTCAAAAAAGTAATGTAATGTCCATGTATGTCAATATTGGGTCTCTACATTTTGTATCAGAAGAATGGTTTAGTTAACCTTTGGAAACTAGGAAGCGAAAAATTTAGTGAAATCCCTAGAGATATTTCTAAGGTATGTCTAGGGATGTCCCTAAGGATAAGTATACATATAGGTTATAGTCCTAGAATTATGGTAAAGATTTTATAATTAAACCTAAGTTGTTATATATTTAAAGTAATCCCCCTTTATTATGTTGTTTTTCTAGAATGATTTTTTCCTCTCACACTATTCTTTTTGCGTTTTAGACGATGGCTAGAACCCGAAGGAACCGTGTTGATCAATGTAATATAAAATGCCGTGATTTTACTCCGGAACAAACCAATGTTATGGGAGATGGAGTGAAAAATCTTATTTCTATACTTACACAAGCTATGAATCATTCTGGACTTCCAAATGAGGAGAGAAAGGAACAATATTCTTTTGAGTCCTTCATGAGGCAACGTCCACCTTATTTCAGTGGGTATTCTGATCCACTTGTTGCTAAACAATAGATTAGTACCATTAAAAAGATATTTTCGATACTTCACTATTCAGAACATGAAAAAGTCATTTTGGTTGTTTACCGGTTAGAAGGTGAAGCAGACCAGTGGTGGACTCTAATTAAGAAGAAAGTGCCCCAAGATGAAATTGAATCCATGGAATGAGATGATTTCAAGAACTTATTTTTCAATAAGTACTTCCCTCGTATTCTTCGAACAAAGTTGGAAAAGGAGTTCCTTGAGCTTAATCAAAAGGATGATGAATCTGTTGGTATATACGAAGCGAATTTTACAAGTCTTACAAGGTATGCATATAACTTTATCATCCAAACTGAAAGTAAAGTTTATTGATTCTTCAGTGGCTTAAAACCAAGTCTTTAAAGGGCATTAGCTATAAGAGACTTCGGTACCTATGAATAAATTGTGCGTTGTGCTATCAAGTTAGAATTGGAAGTTGGTGTTACAAATCCATCTCATAGTTTTGATAAGAAAAGGAAGATGGAGTTCATGAAAAAATCTCAGAAAAATATTGAAAAGAAGGTGAATGTTTCTTTATGCTCAAAGTGTGGAAAGAAGCATGGTGGAGATTGTCTAAAAGGTAACAGAAAATGTTTCAAGTGTGGAAAAGAAGTTCATCGAGTAGCTGAGTGCCGAAGTAATGGGAAAAAGGCTTCTAATGATGTGAATAGAGAAAAGACTACAGGGAATGCTCCACCAACACTTCAATGCTACGTGTGCAAGGAAATGGGGAATTATGATAACCAATACCCTATGTAACGACCAGAATCCGGAGCCCCTCAAATGGTATCTCATGCCTAGTTCGCCACATGACCTCAAGCACATTTCCCCAAACGCCAGAGGCTACCGACTAGCAGCAAGGGCCTTGTTAAGTTATTGGGGAAACTATGCCCTCATTTGGTAAGTTATACAAGGTACATGAAATAATGGTCAATAGCGGAAGTAGTAAATAGCATACAACAACAAACACTAAACAGTGGAAGAAATGTGTAATATAATAATGATGCATCATGGTACATGTATCTAAGGAAGGAAACAAACACAAAAATGTGCTGAAATACAACTGAGAAAAAATCACTAAAAGTAAACAGCAGCTCCAGCAGCATGGAAAGCCTAAGCTCGGTCCTACGCTCTCCAGTTCCAACCATCAATCATGTACCTGAAGTAGAAGGGCCACAATCCCTATCCACACCTGCAACCATATAACCCATTTGGGCCGAAAAGCAGGACCGAAACTGGGTGTGATACTAATCCTAGTAGGCAATCACCACAAGATCTATGCCCTACTGTTAGTGAGAAATATAGCAAAAGTAAAGGAAATAAATGCAGCAGAGAAACAGGAGTACTCTAAAGTAAACAATTTTACCAATCTCCATTCACATTTATTTATTAATTTAATTAACTCATTAAATTATCAACCAAGGAATCTAGCAAACATCTATATATTCTCAAGGCTTAGCAAGAAACACAACAAGTATCTCAGCAGACTACCTAATAGCAAGCAGTACAAACTCAATATTTTTCTTTGGCATGGTTGAATCGTCAAAACCAACCAAACAATAATCATGGTGACTCTCTGGGTGGATCACATTGGCAGACCCCTCTAGTCAAGTAAACATACAAGGCAAAGACACTCTGGGAAGCTCTCTCCATCAATTCACATGCGATCTTGCAACGATAACTATAGAATCTCTAAGGAATCACTTACGTCTAATTCCCCCTATAGTCTCGATACGTAACTAAGGACACTCTAATGAAGCACAAAGTACCATTCCCGTATGTCCTGCAAACGATTCTAATTTATAAAAGACTCTCCAGGGAAGCCCTTAATCATCAATTCCCTCTTTAGTCTACCACACCAGGTTCCCACAGCCTTGAGTAGTGTAGTCGTGCATAATAGACTTTTAGCAGCCCAAAGTAAGCTCAAAAAAACACTTGGATAATATCTACAATGCATCAAAAGCATATAAACAGCAGGCAATACATGCAATCAATTATATAAAGGTAGGAGAACAATGCAACAAGGTATGCCTCACAGGTAGCCTAAGCCAAACGGCGATAAACAACCAAAACATGGGGAACACCCATGGAGTGATCCTCAAACATGCTAACAATAAATTATCAATCATCTAATAATATCAAGAATTCAAACAATATAATTCAAATAACAATACAAGATCAAAACCCTTACCCGAGATACCTGATACATGGGTATCCATCACTTTTGCACCAAAAAATAAAAGACATTCAACGTAGGGCAACAAACCACCTACCTCGATCCTAGGAGATCAATATACTTGAACCTAGGCCTATGAATCAACCTAGAATGGAGAAGATCTGCAAAAATTTCTAAAATGTTCAACCTCAGACAACTCTCACAAGAAAAGGAATCAGGAAATGTGTCCAAAGAAGAACCAAGAACTCACCGCTGCGATTCTATTGCAACCGACGACGTTCGATTCAGATAATAGGTGACGGATCGGTGGCATGGATAATATTCGGCCTCCTCGAATACTCTGGACATAATTAGGCGGAGAATAAGATGAAAATAGGTTTAAGACGCAACCCCGTCCCGATTAATGAAATAAAAAAGAAAAGTACACGGTGTGTACTTCATGAGTACATGGCATGTACTTGCCCTTTCCATACACTGCATTAAGAAGCCTCCACATCACCGCTACACACCGTGTGTGTGGCCCAGACACGGCCAGCACACGGCCTCGCGTGGGAGAAAAGTACACTGCGTGTACTCACAAAGTACATGACGTGTACTTAGAAAATTTCTAGATTTACTTATTTTTCTAAAAAATGACCAGAAACGGAAAAACATACCTGAAATAAAGATCCAGGTTCTTACAAACTTCCCCCCTTAAAAAAATTCTTCCCCTAATTTCCCTAACTTAGTGGCGAAGAAGAAACCTCAAACTACTCTGGCCACTGTGATCGCATATCGGCCTCCCTCTCCCAAATCTTGTCATATACACGATCGTGCTGCCATAGCACCCGTACCAGAGGAACAGAACGGACATGGAGTATCTTTGCACTACAATAAACAATCCTGATAGGATGCTTCTAAAACAATGCATCCTACTATAGTAAAACCTCCTCAGGTTGAAAAACATGAGATGGGTTTGAGAAATAGTGGCGAAGTTGAGAAACATGGAAGACTTCATGCATGTCCTGGTACCTCTGAGGCAACTGCAACCAATAAGAAACCAGACCAACTCTCTCCAGAACCTCAAATGGCCTGACGTAACTCGGTGAAAGCTTACCATGTCTCCTGATCCTCTTGTGTCCCAACCTTGGGGTAACACGTAGGAAAACCTGATCCCCGACCTTAAACTCCAAAGGTCGTCTCTACTAATCAACATAAGATTTTTGACGAGACTGTGAAGTAGCCATCATTTTTTGAATCAAATCCACCAGCTCTATGGTCTCCTGAACAAGACGAGGTCCCAACATAGCTGCCTCTCTTGTCTCTAGCCAACACAAGGGTGATCGACACGACCTACCGTACAAATCCTTGTAAGGTCCCATCAGAATAGTTTCTTAAAAACTATTATTATAGGAAAACTCTACTAGATGTATATGTATCTCCCAAAAACCTACAAAATCAAGGACACATGCTCGTAGCATGACCTCTAGCACTTGAATCATGTGCTCTGACTGGCCATCTATCTTTGTATGGTGCGTTGTACTCAGAAGTACCTGTGTACCCAAATCCCTCTATAGCCCTTTCCAGAAATGCGACGTGAAGTGGGCGTACCTATCTGAAATGATAGTACTCAAAACCCCATGCAAGTTTACAATATCATGGATGTACAACCATTTAAGAGTATCAACACTGAAGGTATCCTTAATAGGCAAGAAGTGAGAAACCTTCGTGAGCCTGTCAATGACAACCCATACCACATCATTCCCTCGAGGCGATCTCAGTAACCCTGTCACGAAGTCCATCGCGACATCATTCCACTTCCACTTGGGAATGGGTAGCTATTGTAAAATCCCTACCAGTCACTGGTACTCTGCCTTCATCTACTGACAGGTGGAACATCTCATGACAAAACTAGCAATATCTCTCTTCATACCTAGCCACCAATACTAGCGGTGTAGATCGCGATACATCTTGGTGAATCCAGGATGAACTACCCAGACTGGGGAATGAAAGTCTCACATCAGCTCCTCAAGTATATCTGCTAGCACCCATACGCGTCCCCAAAAACACAAGATCTTATCCTCTCCTATGATCCATCCAGGAAAATGGTCCTCTATTGACATGTTTTCCCATAGAATTAGGCCTTCATAATCTGATAGTTTCCTCATTCGAACTTGATCAAGAAGCGTAGAGGTAACAGCTATAGAAGATAGGAAAGGCTACCCCTATCTGTCATGTACCTCCAAATGCATCTCAGAGAACAGAGCCATAAGCTTCCACTCACTGCTGGCCTCCTGAACTGCTCGTATCTGAGTCCTCCTGCTCAGTTAGTCAGCCACTGCATTTCCTTTCCCGGGTGTATAGGCATGCTCAAAATTGAAAGACTGCAGGTACTCAACCCACCTTTGTTGTCTCAGATTCAAGTCACGCTGCCTGAAGATGTACTTGAGGATCTTGTAGTCAGTATACACCACAAAATGCTCTCCCAGAAGATAATGTCTCCAACAATGCAAAGAATGAATAACTGTAGCCAACTCCAGGTCATGCGTAGGATAGTTCATCTCATGTGGCCTCAACTTCCGAGATCCATATGAAACAACATGATCCTTCTGCATAAGCACTGCTCCAAGCCTGATGCTAGATGCGTCACAAAAAACTGTATAACTCTTTCCCGGATCAGGAAAAACTAGAATCGGTTTTGAAGTCAATCTCCCTTTCAGCTTCTGGAAGGCTGAATCACAGGCTTTTGACTAAAAATGCTTCACCCCTTTCTTATTCAAGCCCATCAACGATGCTTCTAGGCATGAGAAGTCCTGTATAAATAACCTGTAGTAACCAGCTAGACCTAAGAAACTCTGTACCTCGAAGACGTTCTTCGGCTGCTCCTAGGTGACTACTGCTCTCACATTCTCTGGGTCTACTGATACTCCTGTCTCTGAGATGACATGACCCAAGAAGTGAACCTCATCCATAAAAAAGTGTCACTTTGAGATCTTATCATATAACTGATGCTCCCTCAGTGTAGTCAAAACGATCTCAACATGGGTAGCATGGTCGTGTCGAGTGTGAGAGTACACCAAGATGTCATCCACAAAAACAACCACGAAGGAATCCAAGTAAGGATGGAAAACTCTGTTCATCAGCGCCATGAAAACTGCTGGCATTTTCGTGAGACCGAACGGCATAACCAAATACTCATACAGACCATACCTTCTCTGAAATGTTGTAAGAGGTATATCAGATGGTCTGACATGAAACTGATGGTAGCCGGATCTCAAGTCGATCTTTGAGAACACTCTGGATCCTCGTAGCTGATCAAAGAGATCATCTATCTATGGCAATGGATATCAGTTCTTGATTTTCAACTGGTTCAGCTTCCGATAATCCACACAAAACCTAAGGGTGGCATCTGCCTTTTTCGCAAACAGGACAGGGGAACCCCAAGGAGAAGTACTGGGTTAGATGAAACCCCTTGTCTGCAACTCCTCCAACTGCTTCTTGAGCTCCTGAAACTCATGTGTAGTCATCCTATAATGAGGAATAGACACTGGTGCCTCTCTTGTCACAATATCAATAGAGAATTCTACCTCTCGCTCTAGAGGAAAACATGAAAAGTCTTCTGGAAAGCGATCAACCATTGGAGGAAAATTTACCTGAGAAATCATGTGGTCATCTAGATATAAGCTAGAATCTAGGCCATAACACTGCCCAACCCATGATGCTCTAGTCCATCTCTGCTCTCCTAGACATCCCATTCTCCCTTGTGAAGAAAAGATCTGCCTTCTGGTGATGTGAAACTCACCCTACAGTGATAGAAATCGACAAAGGCCTGGAAGGGAACTAACCAGTCCATCCTGAGAATGACATCATATCCTGTCATCTACAAAACATAGAGACTCCACGAAAAACGACATCCACTAACCATAAGGGGATAGTCTAAGCACTGATGCATGCTAGCAGTTCTAATTCCCAAAGGAGTGTCTAGCGTCATCATATCCTCAAAAGTATAAACAGTGAGTCTAAGGATTTCCACAATATGCACAAAAATAAAGCTATGAGAAGCTCCTGTATCGAAAAGTGCAGAGGATGAAACTGAGGCTACTAAAATCATACCTCAAACTGTAGAAGGTCCAGGATCCTTCTCTTGATGAATCTTCTCTACAACAAAAGTATGGCCCGTACTGCGGCCTTGCGTAGCAGCCTTAGATCCATGCACTGCTCCTCCCTGAGCTTGAACACTACGTCCACGGCCTCTACCCTGGCCTGAATGACCTGAATAACTCCATCCCCCAGTCTTTTGAGGAACTGATAATCTTGCTCCTGTATGCAGAGTCGAAACTGCTCCTCCTCCACTAGCCACTAGCAGAATAACTTTGCAGAAGCGCTAAAGATGACCCATCTTTCCGCAAGATCGGCACTCTACTGGGTCCCTCGGGCACTGGGGATTCTTATTCCCACTTCTTCCACACTGATAACACACCACTTGGTTGCTAGAGGGAATATCCCGTTTACTATAAGGAATACCTCGATTCCTCGAGTCACCTCGTTTAGACTCTCAGTGACGCTTCTTGCTGTCTGTCTGGAGAGAATCAGCCCTGGATGCTGAACCGCCCTGGTCCACAGATATAGCCTCCATTAGGTTTCTCTCCATAATAAGCACCTGGTTGATTATCAGAGTGAAAAAATTCAACTTAAAGATGTCCACCTGCGACCTGATATCCATCCTATAGACTTCCTCAAACTTCCTTGCTAAAAACAGCTCGTCATTCCCCAGAACGGGAGTGAAATGCTGTAACTCTGTGAAGCGAGAGGATTAATCCATAACTGAGAGAGTACCCTGCTGCAAGTTCATGAACTCCATGGCTCCGTTAGCCCTCAGCATTTCCGGGTAGAAGTAATCATAGAACGTATGATGAAACTCATCCCAAGATATAGCTTGTTGGCGCCCTATCTGCGAAACCACATCCCACCATCTCTTGGCGGAATCTCGCAACATATAAGTCATGAGCTTCACTATCCTCTACAGAGGTGTCTCCAGATGCTCTAAGATGGTTAGTATGGCTTCTATCCATGACTCCACAACTTGTGGTCCTCTATGCCCTGTGAAGGTGGAAGGATGCTGCTGCTAAAAACCCGCGTCAGCTCTGCCATAGATGGGGCAGGATGATGAGCTCCCTGGAAGGTCTGCATGAACCTCATGAAACCCTCTCTGAACTGATTTTCGGCACTAGTGTCTAGAATCACTTTAGGTGACATATCTGGAATGATAGGAGGAACTACTGGTAGTCCCTGATCTTCCGTATCAGGCGTACAGTCACTGCCTGGTTCCTAACATGAAACAGTAGGACATCTTGGTCCCATAGCTCTGAAAGGTCAAAAGAACACCTTCATTAATGATGATCACATATGAAAATTAAGGGAGAAAAACATAACAGGAGAGAAAAACTTTAAAATATGGGAAAACATGACTACATGGCATGTTTCTTAAAAGTTTACCCTGGGTGTGTACCTTGTCCATACATGGCTATGTAAACCACCCAGCTACACGGTGTGTTCATAAACTACAAGGTGTGTACTAACCCTTCTCCTCCCTTCCCGTTCACTCCTACACGGCTGGGAACACGGACTGTCCCAGCAGGAAACTACATGGCGTGCTTGTCCACTACACATCATGTCCTTAAGATCTATCCTCTGTCCATGTTGTTATTCACAGGGACTGGTACACAGACCACTACCACATGGCATGTCAAAGGAGACACTGAGTGTACTTGACATGCCTTACCTAGCCCGTGTTTTTAGTGACACATCCTGACACACGGTCGACACTACACGGTGTGTTCCATACAGACACAGAGTATACGCGGAAGGATAACACCAACCCGTGCTATTGGCTACACGGCTGGCTACATGGTCAACTATACACGGCATGTTCCCAAGGGACATGGCATGCACTTGAAGGAAAACCCCAGTCTGTGTTGTTTGTGACATAGTCGGATACCTATTCCAGACTACACGGCGTGCTAATATGGTTCACGGCGTATTCCTATAGGAAACTTTACAACCCCGTGTCTCCTCCCAACACAGTTAGGCATATGCCTAAAAACTAAACGGCATGTATGCATAAAGTACACACCTTTTATTCTAGGTTTTTCTAGAAAGTAGCCTCAGAACTGCACTAGAGCCCATAAAACACAGAAAACAAGTGTTAAGGTGCCAAATTTCGATCCGTGGGGGCACAAACTCCCCGAGAATCAAAGATTTGCATCATAACAAAGGATATAACAAGTAAAAAGTATAAAAACTCATGATCCACAAAATTATGATCCTCGAGGACCCATAAAACCTCTAAGACCAAAGCTTGGTGTCCATGATAAAGAAGCTCTAAACAAACGATACCCTATCAATATAGTAGGTATTCTATTACAGAAGCTATCACAACATCATGCATCTTCTATCACAACAACATGGAAATTCTAATGCAATATATATGTCATGGAAAAATGCATGACATGTGATTTTCTAACAATTGCCTATATTATTCATGAGATGGCATACCCTCATATCATTAGGTTGCAACAAAATAGAACCATAATCATACAAATAGTAATAGCACAAAACAAGTGCACCACCCAATGGTGAAATCAATTAAACTGTAACGTTTGAAAAAACTCAAAAATTGAAATATTTGAGGTAATCTTGCTTTATCCCTATACACAGGTTCTAGAATTCCCAAGCACATCTATTTACCATTTACCTATTATGTCTTATCCCTGTCTAATGTCACTAAACACTAAGTCAATAGAAAAGGAAGGAACCTCCCTTCGATACCACTTTGTAACGACCCAAATCTGGATCCCCTCAACTGGTTCCCCATGCCTAGTTCTCCACATAACCTAAAGAACATTTCCCCAAATTCCAGAGGCTGCTGACTAGTAGTGAGGGCCTTGGTAAGTTATTCGGGAAACTATGCCCTCATTTGGTAAGGTATACAAGGTACAAGAAATAACAGTCAATAGCAGAAGCAGTAAACAACATACAACAACTGAAACTAAACAGCAGAAGCAATGTTTAATATAATAATGATGAAGCATGGTACATGTATCTAAGGAAAGAAAAAAACACAACAACGTGCTGAAATACAACTGAGAACAAAGCACTAAAAGTAAACAGCAACTCCAGCCGCATCGCAAGCCTAAGCACGGTCATATGCTCTCCAGCTCCAACCAGAAATCATGTACCTGAAGTAGAAGGGCCACAATCCCTATCCACACCTACAACCATATAACCTATTTGGGATGAAAATAAGGATCCAAACAGGGTGTGAGACTAGTCCTAGTAGGCAATCGCCAAAAGATCTGTGCCCTACTATCAGTGAGCAATATAGAAAAAGTAAAGGAAATAAACGCAGTAGAGAAACATGAGTACTCTAAAGTAAACAATTATACCAATCTCCATTCACATTTATTTATTAATTTAATTCACTCATTAAATTATCAACCAAGGAATATAGCAAACAACTCTATATTCTCAAGGCTTAGCAAGCAACACAACAGGTATCTCAGTAGACTACCTAACAGTAAGAAGTACAAACTCAAGCTTGTTCTTTGGCATGGTGGAATCGTCACAACCAACCAAACAATAATCATGGTGACTCTCTAGGTGGCTCACACCGGTAGACCCCTCTAGTCAAGTAAACATACATGGCACAGACACTCTGGGAAGATCTCACCGTCAATTCTCCTATGGTCTTGCAACAATAACTATAGACTCTCTAAGGAAGCACTTACATCTAATTCCCCCTATAGTCTGGATATGTAACTAAGGACACTCTAAAGAATAACAAAGTCTCATTCACGTAGGTCTTGCGAACGATTCTAATTTATAACAGACTCTCCAGGGAAGGCCTTAATCATCAATTCCCTCTTTAGTCGAGCACACCAGGTTTCCACAGCCCTGAGTAGTGTAGTTGTGCGTAATCAACTTTTAGAAGCCCAAATTAAGCTCGAAAAACTACTTTTCTAATAGATACAATGAATCAAAAGCATATAAAAAGCAGGCAATACATGCAATCAATTATATCAAGGCAGGAAGAAAATGAAACAAGGTATGACTCACTGGAAGCCTAAGACAAATGGCGATAAACAGCCAAAACAAGGGGAACACCCATGGGGTGATCCTCAAACATGCTAACAAGAAATTATCAATCATCTAATAACCTCAAGCATACATGAAATCTAAAGAAGATAACAATACAAGATCAAAACCCTAACCTGAGATACCCGATACATGGGTATCCAGAAATTTTGCACCAAAAACCCATAGACATTCAACGTAGGGAAACAAACCAACTACCTCGATCCTATGAGATTGATATACTTGAACCTTGGCCTTTGAATCAGCCTAGAATGGAGAATATCTGCAAAAACATCTAAAATATTCAACCTCAGATAACTCTCACAAGAGAAGGAATCAAGAAATGTGGCCAAAGAAGAACCAAGAACTCACTGTTGCGATTCTATTGCAACTGACAGTGTTCGATTCAGATAAACGATGACGGATCAGTGGTTCGAAGAATATTCGGCCTCCTTAGATGCTGTAGATGTAACTAGGTGGAGAAAAATATGAAAATAGGTTTAATATGCGACCCCGGTCCGATTAATGAAATAAAAAAGAAAAGTACACGGTGTGTACTTCATGATTACACAACGTGTACTCACCCTTTCCGTTCACCGCATTAAGCGGCCTCCACATCACCGCTACACACCATGTGGGTGGCCCGGACATGGCCATCACATAACCTTGCGTGGGAGAAAATTACACGGCATGTACTCATAAAGTACACGGTGTGTACTTAGAAATTTTTCATATTTTCTTCTTTTTCTAAAAAATGACCCGAAATGGAAAAACATACCTGAAACGAAGATCCGGGTTCTTACACCCTAATCCAAGGTTTAATGATGATCGACCCCAACAACATCTTAAGGTAAAGGAAAAAAGGGAAGTCACATGCGATCACTATGGGTGATGTTGAGTATGACAACGATGTAGTGGAATGATTATATGTTTATGTAACAGTATTCTGAAATAATGTTTTGGAATCTCATTTATAATATTGTGTAATATTATAATATCTATGTATTGGTTTATTGTGGTTTTAAATAATTATATGGTACCAGTAACCATGAAAAGTGATTCAAATATTTTAGAAACCAGATGATATGCGCATAAGGAAAGGATAAGGAGAAAATTAAATGTTTGATAGTATTCATGAGCTCATGATTGATATAAGGAAAAAGTGATATCATGGTTTGAGTGTATAAAAATTTTGGGATTTTGGTATGTGGAAAGAGTTAACTTTTGACAGCACTCATGTTTTCACTAAGGTTCTATGTTAATGCATGATTAAGGTATTCACATGTTTGGAATGTGACCAAAAAAATATATCTTATGATATATGGTGGATAAATGATGGTATTCACGTTCTTGTTGTGTGACATTTCAAGTAATCATTTTCTTTATACTATGAGATTGGAAAGATATATTTTGGATAAGACTAAATATTGGAATTGATTATGTTGCACATCAGATAGTATTATTTAAGGATAGAACTTGTTTTTCGATATTATTTCTGAAATTTTATAATAGTATAGTTTTAGAAAAAGGACAACCCATAGGATGAGTGACAACCCGTCGCGTCGGAAAATGCTGTGGGAATCGAACCCACAACTGAAGTGCGACAGGCCTTTATCGCATACCACTGGCCTACAGGAAGTCCCTGGTTAGTATAAACTGGTTTTATTTTATTAAGCGGTATGATAGATGAAGTATAAGTACATTTTTTGGAACCATATATGATTAATCTCACCATAGATAGACTTATGTATATAACTTTTTCTAACCTTATGTTTGAGATAGATGGAATGACCTATCATTTTATCGCATGATCTGCTAACACTTTGAAAAAGACAAATTAAACTTCATTTCTTTAATAGGTCAAGTGGAAAATTTTCAAGGCATGAGAAACGGTAAGATTGTAACAAAATCAAGTAAGTATTTATTTTAATTCAAAAATTCTTCAACATTTGGGAAATGATCTTGAAAACCAAAAATGTTTTCCTAGTTCCCTCATATCTAATGAATCAGATAGTACCTTAGATAATCACAAATTTATGGCTTTGTGATTGTTGGCTTTTTCATAGCCATGTTCTCTACCACTCTCCATCCTAACTTGATAGTTACATTTCTCTTCCATATACATATTTTCACCTATTATCTCCTGTGTGGAAACCCATTGATTAGTTAATTTGGGTAACCGTTACGTTTCATAATTTAGTTTTAAAATTTATGTTTTGGTAGTCATTTTTACAATGTGCATTTCTATTAAAGAAACTTTCAAGTAGTAAACCATTTATAACCTTGACAAATTTCGTCGGTGATAATCATTTTAAGGGGGGTAGAATGTAACACCTCGAGATTTTATGAGAAGTATTATTTTTAATTTATTTTATGTCTTGTGTTTTATGCTACACCAAGATTATCTTGGGATATATGCAACATCGTATTATCTTGTAGTATACGCAACACAATTCCTGGATCGTGTTACACAAAATTTCAAATTCGTTTGATAGAAGTTATTCTACGAAACATTGAGTGTATATATATATATATATTCAATGTATAAATGAAATACGGTTGGATTCTATTATACAAAAAAACAAAGGAATCTTGCACTACACGCAACCCTGACTTGGCTTTCTTTACACGCAATCGCGACCTTCCACGATAGTGTGTGTTGAACGCAATACTGAGTTTCACTAAACTACGATATGTTATTAAAATATTATATAAACTAGCCGTTATGAATAGTAATACCCACTTTTTGAAATTTTATAAATTTTATATTTCAAAATGGACTTCATTTTTGGATTCGGAATATCGAAATTATCCTTGGGTGAAATTTTGGTATTTTTCTAAAAACTTTCAATTTTTGATGAATAGTGAAATCACTGAGTTATTGGTTAAAACTGACTTTTTATTTAAATAATAATTTATTTTATTTAAATTTATATTAGGTCAAATTAGATACATAATACTTATATAATATCAATATAATTCATTGGATTCATTTTATAATAATTTTGGATATAAAATTTTTTATTGAACTTTTCACCATCTTTTACCCACCTCCTAGGAGCATTTGCAATTATACATAAAACTTAATTTTATCACTTCTGTGAGTTGAATTTCGAAAACCTGAGAGACACAGTTAATATCATAGAGTAAAATTTGGTTCAATAAGATAAAAATAATTTTTGGTGAATAGTAACTTTTTACTTTTATTTACCACAGTTAAAAGTAAATAGGGTAATTATGGGTAAAAATGATATTATTTTTACCCGAACACATGTCCTAATTCTATTGGATAAGTGTAATTCGACCAAAAAAACCTTAGGAATAAAATATTAACCTTTATGTCCACTTGGATTAGATTAGGACACTTATTATTATTTCATTTAAAGAAGAGTTAAAATAGTTAAAATCAAAGGTTAATAACTAAAACATTTTTAATATAGGGTTATACATAAGATAGATTCAACTATAAATATTAATTAGAAAGATAAAAAGGTTTCCTACCTAATGGTATTTTATTTATAATTTTTAGATATTAAATAATTTAATTTATTTATGACACAATGATGATACAGTAATTACCTTATTAATGAAATATTAACATAATTGATGTTATAAATACCCAAATAAATGTAATTTGAGACTTTTAATGAATTAAAGTAATTTTATAGATTAATATGGCATGTTATTATTGAATTAATGAATTTATTTCGAACTAATCATGCTGTTAGGATTTTCACAAAAATCAATTACCAAATAGTGTCAAAATTGACATAAAATAGTTTTTTAAAAAAAAATATTATATTAGTAATTGTTATTCTATTAATAAAAATATAATGTTAGGCCAAATGACTTAGATAAGGTTATATATATTAATAATGAACCACTTGGGGTTATTTTGGATTTTTATAGTAAGTTTATTAACCATATAGTGTACGAAAACAAGAAGACACGGTAAAAGTTAAATTATTTAACTTAGAGTCAAATCTAAATGATAAGGTTAACATAGTAACCTAAACATGTCTAAAACCAATTGGTTGAGCGTATTTCGACCCATCCCCACTTTATCTTCGAAATAAATCAATTTGGAGCTATTATAAACCGAATATGACTTTATTATAAAATAATATTTTTAGTTTTTCATAAGGTGTCCCTCTCCTCCATTATAAAAGGGAACCTCCTACATTTTCTCTTTACACAATTTTGAGCTTTCAAGATCGGCCAAACCCTGCCCATTTCCCTTATAAAATTCCCTAGAAACATTATAGAGGTTCTGGTCTCCTCCAAAGACCAACTCTATTTCCTTAAGAGGAATCTTAAGAGAGGTGCGTTGAAGAAGAGGTAATCTCTTCTACCGATTCTTTCAAGTTTTATTTCTTCTTCAACTTATTCTTCTTTAGTTGTTTCATTATAAAGTAATAAAACCAGTATCACTAATATACTTATATGTTATTATAAATATGAAACAACCCAATCTCACCTTCTATCCATCCTACGGAAAACGAAATCATTACGCGTGCGTACGTAAGGAATATTGTCTCCACGCCGTGGTTTAATCTGTTTTTTCACCACCACCTTACTTGGATGGGTATAATGGTGTAAAAAATAACTATATATATTTATTATAATATAAAACTGATTCTGAGATATTATATCATCCACTCCAATTAAATTCAATAATTATGGGAATGATATCATCGCTCGTGCGTACATATGGATTACCGTCTCCATGACGCGATGAGATTCATTCTCCATGTTAACCATTCAAGAATGATTATAAAGTATATGTATTGAATAATAATGAAATATATGAAATGATAAAGCTAATGTATTTATGTATATATATATATATGTCATATACTTACTTCCATTTAAGTCAATAAGGAAAGGAAAACAACATTAATGCGTACGTACGGCCTACCATCTCCATGAATGGTGTATTTCATTTCATTTATCTATATTATATATATAAATATACTGAATATATATGATATATAAATCATGATTTACATTATTTAAGTAATTAAATCATGATATAAGTAATAATAATATCAATAATAACAAGTCCAAACACATACGATAAATAAAATTATTTTACCCAAAACGCTGCTTTAACATGGAATTTACAAAAGAACGGGTAATATAAAGTCATAAGTGAACCATATATGATATCATAACAATGAATATGATTCTTTAATAAGTCAATGACATTATTTAAATAATTATATAGGAGGTTCGGATATGTACGAAGCATATCGAACCTAAGGTAAGGGATAGTTATTCCAATCTTGTTCTTATCCGAGATTGTTTAGTCGTAAGTATTTACTGGGGTTATGTTTATCATCCATGTCCATGTTTTCTAAAAATGTTTTCATAAAATGTTTAATATTCTTCCATGTATTTTTAAAGTCATTTTTACCCTTTTTTTACATTTACCACATTGTATGGAAGGAATCTTTCTTTTGTTTACCATACGAAGTACTTTTTGACCTTTCCGTTAAAAGTTCAAGGAGAATGTTTTTTTAACTTATACGACATAAACAGATTTTTATGGTTTTATAACGCCTAATTTTCATGAATCTTCCTATATAAGATTTCATGACTATTTTCAACAAAATACTTTTCTTTTAAAATTTCCTGACATTGTGAAAAGAAAATGAGTTTGAAGAAGAAAGGATATTTTCCTTAAGAATTCATTTCAAGTGTTTTATCAAAACCATTTTCCATCTAAGATGACATTATTTCATATGTATATGTTTCAAGTATCATATCTCTATGATTTAAATGGTTTCACTTTTCTTATGATGAAATGATATCCATTTGTTTTATATGGATTATGTTATGATGGGATGATGTTTATGAAACCGATTTTTTCTTTGGGTTATGATGAATGATTTATGTTTTTTTTGTGGCACAAGTAATAATGATTTCATTATGGGATGTGTGGGACCTATATCTCCCTCAAATTCATTGGGTAAAGATTGATATCTCATGAGATAGACATGGATGGAATAGTAAGTTAATCTGGTTCAGTGAATCAAGACTGGAACGAGGAGTGAACTCGATTCAGAAAGGGACTTTGTCCACTAAGATGGTCTTGGCAGCAATGCCTTGGCTACTATGGAAATCATATCATGTGATTAATGGTTTTCCACAATTTAATGTTTTATTCCCATGATATTTTATCATGATTGATGTTCCTTTATGACCTATGCCTTATGTATTTCCATGATTTATTTCACAACTCAAGATTTTGATATGTAAACTTTATGTTCATGTTTTGAAGTTCAAATGTATATGGATTGTTTTATTTTCTCCATGCTTACCCTTACTGAGCATTTGAGATCACACTTTATATATTTTATTTTATCTAGGATATAAAGAAAGGTTTTAGGTAATAAAAAAGGGAATATCTTTATGGGAGATTTTGAAGATCTTTCACCAAGATTAGAAGATTATATTCTGAGTTTCCAAAGAAACTAAACTATTACGGTCCTTTGGTGTCTGTTTTTGTTATGTATTAGGTATTTCACAAAAGTAATGTAATGTCTTTGAATGTCAAGATTGGGTCTCTACAAAATGGTACCAGACCATTCATATTGATATATGGGAAGCCATGTCATTCACTAGTATAACATTAACATCGCTCATATTGGGTAATTAAAAAATATCAATTTGGATTGTAAAAAATCTAGGGATGATAGAATGTTTCAATTGGATGAATTGGAAGAGATCGGAAATTATGCTTGTAAAAAATAAAAAATCTTAAAGAAAAACCAATTAAATTTCATGATTATTGCACTGAAATATGAATTTTTTCCCTGGTAAATAAGGTCTTGTTATTTAACTCAAGATTAAAAAAGTTCCCAACAAAGCTGAAATGTAGATCACCAAGACCATTTTTGGTAGTACGATTATTTTTTTGTGGGACCATCAATATTTAGAAGGAAGGTGGACCTCCATTCAAATTCAATGGTCAAATATTAAAAATCTATCAAAAACCCTTCCCTATTTGGCGTGTCATCAGCCTAAAATTCATATAAGCATTGAAGATTCAATACCTCAACATTAAACGAATAACTGATTGGGAGGAAACCTAGGTTAGTTCACCTGAGTCTAGATTATCTTGAATAATCCTTATGATAGCTTAGGGCATGTCGGGAGCACAAGATTAGCCTCTAGTTTCAAACTGGAAAGAAAAAGAAATTACATGGCATGTAACTCTCATTCATGGCATGTATTTTCCACTACTAGAAATAATTAAAAAATTTAACTACACATCATGTAATAAAATTGAACATTTTTTTACTTTCTTAATCCATTTAATTTATGAAACTAATGTTCACAACACCCTATTCCCCACCCCCATTTTTTGTTTACTTTCAGATTGCTCATTTTTTGTATTATCTATGTTACCTTTCATTATTGTGTCACTACACTTTATATATATGGGATACTATTTTTTATCTATTTAGATGGAATATTTTTCAATTAATTAAACTGTTATAGTAGCCAATTCTTGCTCCAATATTTTATCTATGATCTTCGACTCGCTTGTGCCACCACCGTCTGCCCTTATTCTATGGATGACTCAAAATCTGGATGACATCAAGTGCAAGATTCAGGAGTTATCACTTAATATTCATGCTCATCATCCTCCACCATGAGAATAGATACACATCATTCCACATTAGATCCATGCTTATAATGATTCTAAAGTGATCAATCCTACAAAATGACCATGAGAGGTAGAGGATATTGCCACCAGTAGCTACAGAAGACAGAGAAGATTTGATCTGATGGATGATACTGACTAATAATTTGGTCCATCCATCTATATAATGACATCACTATTAGTTCTTTATGATAGGCAACCCATATTTCATCTATTTTTCTCATATTTGTAATTATACTTTTGTCTTAATAATTCTTTTATAGATTTATCTTCTTTCATCATGAGTCACTTGAGCCTTATTTTATACAAATACCTACATTTATATAAAATGTATTTAATTTCTATTCACTCTCTCCGCATCCCTGTTTTACTGCTTACAAAATGTATAAACCTCATGGAAAAATGTTGTATCTTGTGTAGGATTTTCCTTTATAACAAATTTTTTCAGTCACCCAATTCAAAAATCAAGACTACTCAAAATATCCCCATGGAATTACCCTCATTATAGGGAGCCCTCAATTCCTTAGTTATTAATTTTCAAAATTTCCATTTCCATTTTTACACTTTATCTTCCATAACCCTCCCATGGAACTTTCATAAAAAGTGTAGACACTCTCTTATTTTAAGCATGGATGAGTATTTCTTGAGTTTCAATTTTGATATAAATGAATTATTACTTATTTTAATTTATCTAGGATAAATATCTCATTCAGAAGCACTATTTAAACCTAAAACTCATTGCATCCATTTATATAACAGAAAAAATTAAGATAGAAATTGTTGGAATTCCATGTTTTTCTCTTATTTAGATTTTTAGAATGCTTTATGAGTTTAGTAATGTTGGTCAGAGTAGAGTACTCAAGAGGGGGGTGAATTGAGTATCTATATAAATTTCTGTTTAATAAGTATTCTTAAAAATTTTCCCTATTAAATTTAAATACAGCCCAGTTAATCAACGTAATACGGTTATGAAAGTTTAACTATTTAAATAACTTCTCAGAATATTGATTAATTCTCAGTAATATTAATATCAGTTATCAATATTACTTTTGAAGATATTCTAATAAGGAAAAACAATTATAACTTCTTTCCAAGATTAACTATCAAAGTAAATTTACTGTTTTTTGAATTGTACAGTAAAACAGAGAAAATTAAATTAAACAACACAGCGGATATAAACCATGTGAGTCAGTATCAAGTCAAGACCTAATCCACTCCACTTTTTGAGAACCTACAACCAGGAATTTTATATTGAAAAACATGATCCACACCCTGGATCAGGGTAAACAATAGTACATAGGACTGTCCAGGTCACACGACCTCTTCCACAGTTCTTCATGGGTATGAACTTGGTCAGGTCACACAGGGACCTCTTCCACACTTATCTGTGGTAATACACAAGTGTAAAAAAGATGTATGAGAGAGGATATCTTGCATCCTTCGGTTTAATTCATGAGACAATGTGTGTTTTATATAGACACACACACACTACCCGAAAGCTAAAACAATACACAATAGAGGAAAGATGATAAGATAAGGATTGAAGTGCTCTGAGTGTTAGTATATGTAGATATGGACATCTAGGATGAAGAAAATTCAGGAATAGAGTCCTCTTGTAGAAAACAGAGTATTTCATGTCATCTAGATCTGACTCGTGATATTTTTGGAGTTGATATTGGGAAAATTATCTCGACTCTAGGATTAGAGTATGCTTCGTGTGTTCTTCAAAAATGTCGAGTTTCATGTGTCAATTCTTATTTTAGGAATGATTGTTCTTCTTAGTTATCATAGACACACTTGTTTCTCTATAATCTCTACTTATTTTCTAGCCACACTATTCTTTTTTAATCTTGGAGTGCATGTGTTGGAGTCGACATGATAAATGAATTCTGCACCTCATACCTCAAACTATTATGTGACATATAGTCTGCCAGGAAATAGTGTCTCCTTGAAATGGTGTCTCCTTGAAATGGTGTCTCCTTGAAACCGTGTTTCCTTATTTGTCTTTGAGTAGAGATATAGTTTTTATGGAATAGTTTTATAGAGATCAGGAACCGGTAGCATAGATGTGGTGTTAGGATCACACTGTCTTGTCATGGTATCTGATTCATATTGTCTGGTCATGGTGTCTGGGTCATGGTGTCTGGTCACGGTGTCCGGGTCATGGTGTCTGGTTCCTGGTGTCTGGGTCATGGTGTCTTTGTCACAGTGTCTAGTCCTTTTCTAGAAAAACATAACCAACAGAAAATTCACGGTTTCTCAGACTTATCCAAATATCCATATATATACTTAAGTAGTGATATTCATAGAATGGATTATACTTAATCATTTATCAATTAAATCCATTAAAACACGAATTAAAAATAGTTTACAATAATTAAACATAACACTTAAGATCTTGGATAGGATTCCTTAAAGAATAAAGAAACCAATCATCTGTACACATGATTTGAGACAGATTACACAAGATTAACAAGTCTTACAGAATGTATAAGATTTGTTAAAATTAAAACAAGATTAACACATGATGATTCCTAAAATCTCCCCCTTTTTTATGATCACAAATCATGTGAGTGAGAGATATATTCTTAGGTAATGTTTCTCTTCCCTAGTGTGAATTTAGAGTACATATTTCTTCCCCTTTTGGGATTATCAAAAAGAGTAAAGAAGTAAAGAAGAGTATAAATACAAAGAGTTCATAATGAATTAGATAAAAAAATTAATTACAAATAGTAAGTAACAAAAATACATAAATCATCCCTATAAAAAGATAGTAGTCACTTTTCTTTAACACTAACTTGTATTTTCCTTTCCCTAGGTAGCAACATTAGAAGAGGAAGCCATAAGAAAAGATGTAGAAGTGGAAGAGGGAGGTGAACCAGTTGAAAGAGAAGGTAAAGGGAGTCCTTAAAAACCAGAAGGGGCCAAGGTATATGCAGTGGAAGACCGAGGAAACTATTGATCAAGGATAATAGGTCTGATATGACTCAAATCCTGAGAGACAGACATAGATGTAGAGGTAAGGGTAGAAGAGGAGAAGGTAAGAAAACTAGATCTCAGGGGTGAATCTGCAGGAGCCACAATAGTAGTACTTTGTACATGAAGATAAGGCCTCAAGATCTTGATGAAGTCGGCAATGATCTTAGCACCATACTGCATGGATTTCTCAAAGTAATCCTTTTTTCCATAAAATTATCTAACAAAGGAGTGAAATCTTTGAGCTTTTGGACACGAGTTTTGAAAGCTTGAGTGACAAGATGGATTCTTAGATTCTATACAATGTTCTTGAAGTGGTTGGTCTTGTCATGATTTGAGAATATCCTATTGATGTAAAAATACATCATCTTAGTAATCCCTTCTTGAGAATTATTTTATATTTTGGAATAATTTCTCACCAAATCAAGAACTCTGTCACTATTCATGACAACTTCAGATAGAGATTCTTTGTCAAATCCACTGAGCACAGCCTGCAATTCTTCTTTGATAGTTATTCTAAGCAGATCACTATCCAATGAGGGTTGAGATGATTGTCCAGAAGTATGAGAAGCAGTAATAGCTGAAGTAAGAGACTTCCGTTTATTTATAACCTTCTGGAGACATCCCTTATACTCATCAGTCAACTTGTTAAGACCAATAACAAGCTCACGCATCTCTTGAAAATTTTTCTTATTTCATTCAACTATCTTTTCGACCAGGGAGAAAGATTATGTTGTATCAAGGAGGCTACTTCCTATGTAATATAAATATCAATATCCTCAATAGGATGAGAAATAGGTTCTGGTCTTGAGTTCATCACTCTCTGCACTTCTTCAACCATACCTATGAGAGTCTTTACATCATCACTTAACTATTTTTTCTCAACTATGACTTCTTTAATCTCATGAATCATCTTGGGGTGAATCTATCATATAATATTTTCTTATAACATTGCAGCATCTCTTTAACTTAAATTGGTTAGAGGAGATGGTTGGGTGTTCATGATCTTTTCAACCCTAGACAATAAGTTAACTTCAAATTCTTTCAAGTCATCCTTACTCACCAAGTTTTAAGGTTCTTATGAAGGTTTGTAAATATGAGCTGAGACAGGCTCAAGTTCCTTTGCTGCTATAATGTCAAGAGAAGATACTGGTTTTAATTGAAACATAGTAGATAGGTCTATACCTTTTACCGAGGCTTCTTGGATGTCATTTACATCAAAATATCTAGGGAATTCATACCATGTATCTACTCAGCTTGGGTCAACTAGATTTGACAGTTCAACACTTTCTAGACTAGGGGCTTCTCCCCCTCAACAGGTGCATATTTCCCAGGACTGAGAGATTTAGATCCTTGGTCTATTTCCAAGATTTCAACCCTGATATCCTCACCCATTAACTTTCTATCCAACTAAAAGACTTTCTCCATTCTCTGTTCAGTAGATGGGATAATTTTAGTGAAAACTTGTTCCTCTTGGTGTTCCTCAAGAGAAGCATCTTGCAAAAGATAAATATCTTCTTCTATATGCTCTTATACAATATCCTTTTCACTTATCTTATCCACATATTCCTCTTCAGCAATAGTTTGTTCTTCCAAATCAGCAACATCTTCAGGAACATGTATTTCTATCTCAATTTAGTCTTGGAGAATAGGTTCACTATCTTTCTCATCCAGAACAGTTTCCCCTATAGGTACAACCGCCTCTTCCTCTTCTTCCTCATTAGAATACTCAACAATATCATCTGTTTCCAAAGTAGGATAAACAATATCCTTAGGTCTTGAAGAGTGTTCCACTGGATTGAACTTTTCATAAACCCTATCATTATCTTCTACCCATGATTTTCTCTACGGATTATAATTTATTTTCATTCTCTTTTCTGTAACTTTTTAAAGTCATAACTCATAGTCTTTAATAACTTCTTTATCTGGTCCAACCAACCCTTATTCATGAAGCATAGCTGAGATTAATCTTGAGTAAAAAAATAGAGGTTGATTTGGAGGTTGTCTTGATCAACTCTCACATATGAATTATAACATAATTTCATAGGTTGATATTATGTCCATTTTTCATAATGGGTATCAAAAAACATCCTGGTACTTGATTGTAGCAAAGTCACCTTTTCTATGGATAATTAGATTCTGAAAAAAATTAAATAGAAGTCTAGTTTCACTATTGTTTTATCTCCAGTTAATCTTCACAATGCCTCTTCCAAAACAAAGAACTCACATAGAGGTGGAGGAACTCTCTAGTAGTCCGTAAAAATAACCTCATGATGTATCATAAGGCATACATCTCATAACCTCGAAGAAATGGTATATCTCTGGCCATTTATCCATCTTCTCACAACATAGAAATCTTTTGTATGAAAAGAGAATTGAACATACTGATAAAACTGTGCAACTAGCTTTGGATAAATAGGCTTATCCTCCATTGTGAACCAATCCATCCATACATTCTCTTTTAGCACTTTCAATACCAAATACTTACTTAATAGAATCCACTTAGGGCATATCTTCTTTTCGGGTACCACTATTCAGTCTACCAGATTTGGATTCAGAGGAACTTCGGGTACTAACTTCGGCGCTATTTATATCTTATTTTTTGATCTTAACTTCTTAGGATTTGGCGATGATGGGTGTTTCATCCAAGTAATTAAAATATGGTTCGAGAGAGATAATGGTTGAAAGTGGTGTTACGGTTTGGGAGAAGAGAGATCGGGTGAAGAAAGAGTGAAACTTATTTAGTTTTTATAATTTAGGGATACTAAGCGTCACAAAAACAAAAGAGTGGGAAAGTAAAAGAACACAATAATTAATTAATATGATACAGGTTATAATATATAAATAAAGCAAAAAAGAATTGTTTTCGTGACGTTGTAACCGATTTTAATGGTGATACCGGAACTAGATTTCACGGTGAGACCAAAACAGGTTTTCATGGTGAGACCGTAATTGGATTTCATGGTGAGACCATAACTAGATTTCACGATGAGACCATAACAGTGTGATTTCTAAACTATCCCACTGTATTTTTTGAGATAGTAAGTTCTAGATAGTAATAGAGAGAGATAGAGAGAGTAACTGTGAGACCATAAACATGAAATAGTATACTTACTACTTAATATTTATCATTCCTAACTCATGTTTGATGTAATCTATTCTTTTAGAATTTAATTGTTTGGGGAATATATCAGCAAAAAAATATTTAGTTATAATGAATTCCAAATTGATATCACCGTTTTTATAATGATCTCACAAAAAGTGATGTCTTACATCAATATGTTTTTTCCTAGAGTGTGAAACATGATTTTTTTGATATGTTAATAGAACTTGTATTGTCACAATTTATAGGTACATGCATGAATTGATATCTGTAATCTAGTAATGTATGTTTATCCACAAAATTTGTACACAAAAACTACTAGTAGCTATGTATTCAGCTTCTTTAGTAGATAATGCAATAGATTTTTGTTTCTTAATACACTATGATACTAGTGACTTGACTAAAAAGTGACATGTTCTGAAGGTGGTTTTTCTATATAAATTACAACCATCGAAGTCTCCATCAGAATAACTAACTAACTCTAATGACTGTCCTCTGGGATAGAGTAGTCCTAGATTGGGTGTATGCTTGAGGTATTTGAAAATTCTCTTAACAGAATTCAAATGGGATTCCTTAGGGTTTTCTTGAAAAATAGGGCACATACACACACTAAACATAATTTCATGTTGTCTAAAAGCTATGTAAATTAAGCTTTCAGTCATTCCTCTGTAAGTTGTTTGATCAACATATTTTCTATATTCATCAAGATCCAACTTACAAGTAGTACTCATTGGAGTTCCACTACCTTTAGTGCTATCCAAACCAAAAAAAATTAGAATATCTCTAGTATATTTTCTTTGATTTAAAATAATACCATCATTATTTTTGAAAGATTTTAAATCCATGAAAGAATTTGAGTTCACCCATTAAACTCATTTAAAATTCATTTTGCATCATTTTAGAAAATTAAATACATAAAGAATTTTTTAAAGATACAAAGATAATTTCATTTACATAAATTTGAACAGCTAAAACATCATTGTAAATTTGTTTTATAAAGAGGGTAGGATCATCTATTGTTTTGTAAAACCATTGGAAATAATAAAAGTTCTCAATCTATCATACTAGGATCTTAGTGCTTGTTTTAAACCATATAAAGATTTTGATAATTTAAAAATATTATTTGGAAAATGGGGATTTGTAAAACTAGGGGGTTTCTCAACAATGAAATCCTCAACTATATACCCATTTAGGAATGAACTTTTAACATCCATTTGATATAGTTTGAAATTCAGATGTGTAGAATAAGAAAGCAGAATTTTGATGGCTTCAAGTCTAGATACTAATGAAAAGGTATCTTCATAGTTAATTCCTTCTTCTTGACTATAGCCTTGTTCAACCAATCTAGCCTTGTTTCTAACTATATTACCATCTTCACCTACCTTATTCTTAAACACCCTTTAGTGCCTATTGTGAATGTGTCTTTGGGTCTGTCAAAAAGTTTCAAAACTTTTTTCCTTTCAAAATTATTAAACTCTTCTTGCAAATCCATCACCCAAAATTCATCATTGATAGAATCATTAATGTTTTTAGGTTCAGGCAGTGACAAGAAGACTTGATGTTCAACCTGATTTCAAAGATAAGATCTTTTTTGAGTTCCTTTATCTAAGTCTCCTATAATAGTATCTAAAGTATGGTTCTTAAGAGTTCTAACAACTATAGAAAAAGAAGGACTAGTGATTTTCGGTTCTTCAATAGGATTGGGTTCATTGTGACTTGAATCTAAAGAGTTTCCATAACTATAAACTTTCATAGATTCCTTGATAGGATGGTTAGAGGATTTGGAATTAATGTCCTGATTTGATACATCGTCCTCTAGGTTCTCTAGAGTGGTCTTAGGCTCATGTGGATCTATTTCATCACATTTGACATGGAAAGATTCTTTCACACATTTAGTTCTTTTATTAAAAAATCTATAGGCTTTACTAGAGATGTAATATCCTAAAAATATTCCTTCATCACTCTTGGATGCACATTTGTCAAGATTTCCCTTAGTATTAAGGATATAGACATTGCAACCAAATACTTTGAAGTATCTAACTTTTGGTTTTCTATTGTTCCATAAATCATATGGAGTTCTTTTAAGAATAGGTCTAATCAATACACTATTGATAATATAGCATGTTTTATTTATATCTTCGGCCCAAAAAAATAGGTAATTCGTATTCACTGAGCATGGTTCTAACAAACTCTTGTAAGGTTCTATTTCTTCTTTCGACAACTCTATTCTGATGAGGTGTTCTAGGGGCAAAGAAATTATGAAAATATCTATTTTTTGAGAAAAAGGATCTGAAATCTTGATTTTTAAACTCACATCCATGATCACTTCTTAAGGATTTAATTCTAAGTCCACTAAGATTTTCTAAAGTTTTTGAATATTTGGTAAAATGAGAGCAGGCTTCACTTTTGTGAGACAAAAAGAAAGTCCGAGTATATCTATAAAATTCATCTACAATAACATAAACATAGTGTTTCCCATTTAAGCTAGAAACTCTATATATTCCAAAAAAATCCATGTGAACCAATTCAATAGGTTGATAATTTGACACTTCTTTCATTGGTTTGAAGGAAAATTTGTGTTTCTTTCCCTTTTGACAAGGATTACTCACTTTATCATTTGGAAACTCCAGTTTGTTTAGGTCTTTGACTAACCATTTTCTAGTTAAATTTATAAGAGAGTGAACATTATAGTGTCCTAGTCTCCTATTCCAAATCCAAGACTCTTTGTGAAATACACTTAAACATGAATCATTTTGAGAGACTAAATGATCTAAGTTAACAGAATATAAATTTTCATTTCTTAAAGTAGAAACTACTAATTCATTTTTAGAATTGAAAACATTGCAAGCATAATTTTCAAATTTAACATGAAATCCATCATCACATAGTTGAGAAATACAAAGAAGATTATATTTCAATTCATCAAAAAAAGTACTTTGGAAATTAAAACTGAGTTAGAGTTACCAATTTTTCCAAGGAAAATGATCTTTCCTTTGGAATTTTCACCAAAGGTGACATGTACACCATCATTCTTTATTAAATTCTTGAATCATGAATAGTTCCTTATCATGTGTCTTGAACATCCACTATCCAAGTACCATAATATTTTATATAAGCTCTTTAAGCATCTTTCCTACAAAATAGTCAGATAAAAACAAATTTTGGTACCCATACTTGTTTGGGTCTAGTAATATTAGTGACTAGTCCTTTAGGAACCCATAACTACCTCATAGGTTTCTTATAATAATTATGTAAGGTAATTGAAAAATAAACTCTTTTTGGTCCAAAAAATCTTGAAACAGTTGAGAGTGTATCATAACATAAACTAAGTGAATGTTTTCCAGAACAATAAGTGAAGTTGTATGTCCAAGATTTAGAAAAAAAATTAGTTCTTGCCAAATTTCTTTTACCATGTTGATATCCAATGTCAGTAGTATATTTAGGATCAATCTGTTTACCAATAATATGTACCAAGGTATCATTATCATTTGAAAACCTTTCAATATCATTTTTCAATTGCTCATTAAATAGTTTTAGTTTATTATTTTCTTTGAGTAATTGATCATTTTTCTCCCTTTCTACCCTAAGTTCAGTTTTAACAGTTGAGGTAAGAGCATGTGGTTTCTTTAAAGATTTTTATTTATCTTTATTTCATTACATGTCTCTTCAAGCATATTACATTATTCAAACATTTATTCATTAGAAATATTTTCAGAGTCACTCTCATCTCTAGAATAATATGAATTGTGTACAAGAGATTTCAAAGTTACCTTAGATGTGTTTTTCATAAAACACATATTGTCTTTGTTATCCTTTTCATCATGTGAAAAGTCTATATTACTTGAACTGCCCTTAGAATCAATCCATGTTGATTATATTCCCTTTTTATACATTCTATATTTTTCCTCATATTTCTTTGTGTACTTAAGGTTAGAACAGTCATACTTTATATTTCCATTTCGTTTACACTTATAGAATACTATGTCATCAGACTTGTCACTTCTTTTCCAATATTTCTTCCAGCTTTATTTTTGATCATATCTTCCTTTGAAGTTAGGATTTCTAAAAAAATTATTCTTTTTGTAAAATCCCTTAAACCTTCTGGATAATTAATCCATCTCATCATCACTTTTAGTTGATGATTGTTCACTACTATAACTTTCTACAGAGGCTTCTTTCTTCCCTTTCTCTTTGTGTTTAGATGTGCTGGTCTTAAATGCAACAGATTTTCTTTGGGGTCCATCCTCCTCTTCCTTGTTGACTTTCAACTCCTCTTCATACATCATTAGTTTGCCAATGAGTTATTTTATAGGTAACTTTCTGATGTGGCATCATTATTTAATAAGGACAGAGGTTCCTCTCCATCTGTGAGGTAGGCATCCGAGAATCCTCATGATCTATTCTTTGATAGTATCTTTTCTTCCAAGAGAATTCTATGTATTGAAATTTTTTTTAACCTAAGTTACATGTCAGAAATAGGTTCATTAGTTTTTATTTTAAATTTATCATATTTAATGGTATAAGTATTAAGTCTTACTTCTTTCACACTAGAAGCTCCTTCATGTGAAATAGACAATGTATCCCAAATATCATGGGCAGTTTTACATATAGAAATTCTTTTAAATTCATCATCTCTTAAGGAGCAATATAAAGCATTCATGACTTTTCAATTGTTATTGTAGGCAGTCTTGGTAGGGTTATCCCAATTGATTTTATCAATATCAGGAATCTTATACTCATCTATAATTGAAGACCATATTTCAAAGCTCATACTTTTGAGATCCATTTTCATTTTAATTTTCCATTGGGCATAATTGGTTCCATTGAAGAATTGTGGTTTGTTTGTATCTGCAACCTTCCAATATATTATCCATGATAAAAAAATACTTTGAAATATCTATAAATTTATAATTAACAGAAATTTATAGATCTTTAATGTACAACTAAAATCTCAGTTGAATAGGGTCAAAAATAGGGTCTTAATAGGAATAACAAAGATCATTTGATACCAAATATTGGTTGGAGTAGAGTACTCAAGAGGGGGGTGAATTGAGTATCTATAAAAATTTCTATTTAAAAAGTATTCATAAAAAGGATTCCCAAAAAATTTAAATACCACCCAGTTAATCAAAGTAATAAGGTTATGAAATTTTGAATGTTTAAATAACTTCTCGGAATATAGATTAATTCTTAGTAATCTTGATATCAGTTATCAATATTACATTTGAAGTTATTCTGATAAGAAAAAACAATTATAACTTATTTCCATGATTAACTATCAAAGTAAATTTATTGATTTTTGAATTATACATTAAACTAGAGAAAACTGATTAAACAACACATCAGATATAAAACAAGTGGTGCAATATAAAGCCGAAACCCAATCCACTCCACTTGGTGATCACCTTCCACCAAGTAGTTTATATTAACAAACTTGATCCACACCCTGGATCGTGGTAAACAACAGTACATAGTACTTTCCCAGTCACACAACCTCTTCCATAGTTCTTCGTGGGTATGAACATTGTCAGGTCACATAAGGACCTCTTCCACACTTATCAGTGTGAATAAACAAGTGTAAAAAGATGTATGAGAGACGATATCTTGTATCTTTCAGTTTAATGTAGGAGATAGTGTGTGTTTTTAAATAGAAACACACACACTTATTTAAAGATAAAACAATACACAACAGATAAAATTTGATGAGATAAGTTTATAAGTGCTCTAAGTGTTTGTCTATGTAGCTCTGCACTTCAAGGATAAAGAAGATGCAGGAATCAAGTCCTCTTGCCAAAAACAGAGTATCGCAAGTCATCTAGATTTGGCTTGTGATCTTTATGGAGTTGATAGAGTGAAAATTTTCTTGACTCTAGTGTTCGAGTACGCTTCATGTGTTATTTAGAAATTTCGAGTTGCGTGTGTTAGTTCTTCTTTCAAGAATTCTTGTGATTCTTCTTTACCAGGCACAGACTTGTTTCTCTATCGTCTCTACTTCTCTTCTGTCCACGTTGTTATTTTTTAATCTTGGTGTACATGTATTGGAGATGACAGGTTGTGTGTATTATGCACCTTGTACCTCGTACTATTAGGTGACATGTAGTCTGTGTGGAAATGGTGTCTCCTGGAAATGGTGTCTATTTTTTTCATTTAGCTGTGAGGCAGTTATGATGGCACAGTTGTATAGAGATCATGAACTGGTAGCATAGATGCAATGTTACAATCACAGTGTCTGGTCACTGTATCTGATTCATGGTGTCTGGTCACGGTGTCTGGGTCATGGTGTCTAGTCACGGTGTTTGGGTCACAGTGTCCGGTTCATGGTATATGATTCACGGTGTCTGGTCATAGTGTCTGGTCACAATGTCTGGGTCACGGTGTCTGGGTCAAGGTGTATGGGTCACGGTGTCTAGTCCTTTGCCAGAAAAACATAATCACTGGCAGATTCACAGTTTCTCATACTTAGCCAAATATATGTATATAAACTTAAATAGTGATATTCATAGAATCTATTATACATAATCATTTATTGATGAAATTCATTATAACACGAATTAAAAATAGTTTAGAATAATTAAACATAACACTTAAGATCTTGGATATGTTTAATTAAAGCATAAAGAAGTCAATCATCTGTACACAGGATTTGAGACAGATTACACAAGATTAACAAGTGTTACAAAATGTATAGGATTTGTGATCATTAAAACATGATTAGCACATGAGGATTCGAACAATAAATTTAATTCAAATTAAAATTTTTTTAATTACTTTTAATTTACATTTTATGTCATTTTAAACCCTTGGTGATTTTAAATTTTCTATACATACTCAGATTCCTGAGAGAGTTATGTGCCTATGATGTCATATTCTTTTTTGAGAATATATCTTGAGTGAAACCTTTGACATGTAAACCTATCAAGTCTTATTGAGGATGTGACTAAACAAATACAATTTTAATATGATTGAGGCAATCCTTGTTGTGATACTTTTTCTTGAGACCCACCTTACATCTTTCCTTCATAAATCCCATTGTTTATAAGAAATAACTTAATAGTTTGCATCCATTTAAAGATGATTATCCCTTCATACCATGCTCATTGTATAATTCATGACTTTACTTTGAATAAGTGTGGGGGAATTTTTTTAACCAGCAGAGACGGGATGATTTTACTAAGGATATGTATTGTGGTTCTCCTTTGATGGTTTGATTTTGATCATTGTGTATTTATTGATATTTAACACCTTTCATGTTCCATAGAAAAAGAAAACAAAAAATTTGATTGGTTTCTGTATTAAGAAGTTTAAATATCACCATTTCCTGACCAATAAATCCCTTAAAGGATCTTATGTGGTTAAAGGATGGATGTGAGATCTGGCCTAGACATGACTTTTGAAAAAAAAAGAAAAAAAAAATAAAGGAACATGATACCTTCTCCACTCACATGATATATTCGTGGATATACCTTGAGCTTATGGGAGAATAAACTTCGTTAGCTCTGGAGGAGTTATTTCATTACACTTTTCATGACATTCATGCATTACACTTTAGATCTTGCCCTCCTTATTGAGCTTGTTCTTTTCACTATTTACCCACATGCCCTTATCCTTTATTTCATTTGAATGTAATTGATGAATCCTTCATGATTGATTTTTTATTTGTATTTACAAAGTTGAGATGATATAACCAATGAAATCCAATGGATAGGAACAAGTACTCAGGGTATGAGAAAAACTCTAGTTAAATTTTACCCTGAGTGATGAGATAAAATTCATTGTGAATTAAATTCAAAAGGGGTATAGAATTTAAGGAACTATTGATAAATTGTAATTAAAGATTAATAATTTTTTTAAAGAACTGATCTATGAGGCATGAATGATTTTCTATATAGGGGTGATTATAGAGACCAAATTTTTCTACTTACCCATAGTTTTATTTTACTAGTTTTAATGAATGTTTATTATTTTAAAAATTGTTTACTTTTTTAAATCCTTATTCAAATCTTTTTGCTTGAGTGAAAGAAATTGTTCATGTGTGGGGGAATTTGAAAAGATAAAATAATATATACATGTTTATTTCATTTGAATAAGGAATATCCATGTTTTACTTGATATTTCACTAGGTATGTGTTGATTATTTTAGGAAATAGGTTTCCAAGGGTTCAATGGAAAAGATAGAGAAAAGGACCAAAAGTGATCATTACATGTCATGAAACTCACTTAATAACATGTATTCATCATTCATAGCATATGAAAAACCATTAAGTGGTTTCACAATGTGACTCACTAATACACATCGTGTAACATTCATACTAAATTCACACTTTCAAGATCCATACTAAAGGAATATACACATCATGGAGATCAGTTACATGTCGTTAAAGGGGTCAATTTCAAAATCTCAAAGGTATGGGATGACATTTGCGTAGATTCAAAATTTGTGGAGAAAACCTTGGATTGTAATTACACGATGTGAATACCCATTACATGTTATGTAATATCCATATTATTTACCTATAGTTGGCACATAGCAGACATAATGTTACACGTCTCTCTCACTGTTCTCTCATTCCTATCTCGTTATTCTTCTACCTCCATCTCCCTAAACTCAATTTATATCAATTTATTTCATTACATTAATTCTACTCAAGCACTTTGGACTGAACATGCCAATCGTTTATTATTATTTTAGATCATCAACTTGATCTACATACATTCTCTATTTCAATCTCCAATCGACAAAAAACCCCTTATTATGTTCTTCCTTATTATTATTTCAAGTGAGTGTTTGATTAAAGTTGTGATTGATTTATGTTTTAAATTGTTTAATGTGAAATGCATGTTTTTTAATTTCTCAATCTCTATTGTTATTGGTATTTTGATTATATTTTAATTTCTTTACCCGTTCTTGATCAATTCATCCATGAGTGGATAAACAGCTTAGGGTGGAGATCGAGAGTAGGGGTTTTAGATTTTAATGAATATATATTTCAAAACCTATTAACCCTAAGTATAGTAATCATGTTAAATAAATTTTTTATCTAATTCGTCCAAGAAAACCTAACCCTGGAAAATTTGAATGAATGAACCTAACCTTATTGGAGTAGAATTATTTATGATCAATAGTCGATGATAATTTATTCCTTATAATATAGGATTAATGAATATAGGTTTGTATCTATCTATATATCAAGGAATAGTTTCCTCTTATATAGATCTATTTAGTTTAACCATAGTCAACTAGTGTACTTTTCTTGCTTCACAGCCTAAACCTCAGGACCATACCATGTTAGGATTAAGATAATACTTTTTCCTGAAAACCAAAATTGATCATGATACCTTCTATCTCTTTGAACTCAAACTCCAATCCCCTTAGTGTTAGTTTTCCCAAACTCAATCAACCTATTAGGACTCCTATACATAGGGTTTGAAGCCTTAATTTCTGATTTCCAGGTCAAGATCCTTGTGGGATCGACCCTGCACTATCACTATACTACGTCTTAGTAAAAAGTGTAGTATGGGAAATAATAAATCTAATTTACCACATCCCATTAAAATTAAACAAAATGTGTAGCCGTGTCAGAGGGAAAGATCTTGGTAAAGGAGATCACGTCTTTTTTGTTCATCTTAGGCCTTCAGCCAAGCACGAATCATGCGTGGATTAAAGATCGAGTGCAGATGAAGGTTTGACTACTTGAGAGGTGATTTGAGCTTGGATTAAGTGAATATGAGGGGTTTTGAATGCCATAATACTAAATCTGAGTTCTAATTCCAAGGAAATTTAACATTGAAGGGTTTTGAACCTGAATGGATTTGTTCTCCATCCTCATCCTGTATTTTGATTTTCATATCGGAGGTAGGTGTTTATTTTTTTTGGGTATATGAATCTTCAGTTTTCATATTGTTAAATATATTATCTCCTTTTTCTTCATTTTCCCCCATGGTTGATATCATTTGTACTATATTATAGTCTTCGATTTAAGGGTGATATGAATATCAGTTCCATTTTTTCAAATATGTTTTTGATTTATATAGTGGTCATGATTTTAGGTGTTGATTTTTATAATGTTTAATAAAAATATAGAATAGAGTTTTTCATCTTCTATTAACAACTTCTATGACTATGTCTCATTTCAAAGACACTTCATGAAGAAGCATTAATTAAACCAAATTAGTTAGATGAATACCTGATATAAATTTTTTTCTTCATTTTCCACATTGAATTCAACCAGAAACCATCAACGAATATTTAAATATATATCTATTAGTTTTTTCAAAAAACATTTACATGAACCATAAGTTTTGAAGAATCAAGACCCCCCTTCATTTTGGTTGTTTTCTTTATCTGTTTCATATAATTATTATATATATATACTATATTTAGTATGCAGTCATAAATGACAATCATCCATGGTTGGTCTTGTTTTTAATTTATTTTCATTTTCTTAAAATTTTCTTCTTTGAAACTAAATTTTCATGATATGATATATATATATATGTGTATGTATGTATATATATATATATATTGTATCATCAATACGATCCAGATTCTAAATTGGAAATGTGATGTGTGCATTCATTTTCAGTGTAGCAGAAACTATTATAAATATGAAACCTTATTCTCCTTTATTTTTGTTTCTATTTAGTTTGTAGTGTTCAAGTATTTAGTAGTTATATTATTTAGTTTATTTTGTGGTATGAAATTAGTTTTAAAAAAATTAAATAATTTTATGATTCAAATTTTATTTGTATGGGATTTAAATTTTTATTTATTATTTAAACCCCTACTCTACAAGGAGGAAATCAATTTTATTTCAAAAATCCCTCGAATCAAACTTTTATTTTGGTATAAATATATATTACATTTTATGTGTGAATTATTATGGGAATTTATCATTTATGTTAAGATTTTGCTTTGTTTAAATTCATTTTTTACTTCTAAATTTTCAATTAATAACTAAACATTGTTTTTTTGTTATTTAAAAACTTTTTTTTAAATTTATTTGGTTTTATTAATAAATTTTTTGAAATTAATATTCTATTATTTTATGAGTTTTTATTTGATGTATATTCCATGCATATTAGAGAATATGAGCATCATATGTAATTCATCACATTTCATAAATTTTAATTCAAGCAATTATTTTAATTAGAATGTGCTTGATGCCTTTTATATGTATGTATTTATTTTAGAAATGATAATTTCTCCCAATTATTTTCTAAAAAGTTATTTTATCAAGTTTCATGTTAGAAAATTATTTTCACCTTTGAAAATAATTTATTAAAACGTTTTAATGGGTTGTGAATGATAAAGATATATTTACAGTAAAAATGTTCTCTTAAAATTAAATTTGGTGCTTGTATATCAAATGTGAAAATGAGAAATGAGGAGTGAATCCATTATCACTACGGAACACTATCCTCTTACTGATAATGAAAAGGAGCCACAATAGTTTTACAAGATCTATCAAGAATAATTTTTATCCATAAAATTATTATTATTTTCAAATGATTTTCAAGGATAAAATCAATTTTTTTTCAAAGAATATTTTGGAAATATATTTTAAAAATGATAAATATTTTTGAAACTTTTTAAAAAGTTTTTTCATATATCATATATATATATATATTATGTAAAATGTTTTTAAAGGGTTTTTAAATGATTTTATATAAAATCATTATTTATTGTTTTTATAACCCCTTAGTTAGGAAATTTTATCCTCATTTCAGGCTTTAAATTTTTTTTCACATGTATTTAAAAGGTATAATACAAATGAATTCATTTAATGAGTGAGAGAACATGAATAGAATTAGTTAATTTATAATTATTACTTGTTTGTAAACTATGATGTATTGTAAGGATATGCTTAATTTTTTAGAACCTAGACTGGAAAAGATCCCTAGATGTAAATGTACTATGTATTGTTCAATTATCTTTTTAACTAAAAAAATATTATCATATTTTAATCACTGAATCCAAAATTGAAGATTAAGGACTATCAAAAAACATGTCAACTTTCTAGTAATCATTTAATATAATTCCATTGAAAGAGGTTTTGGAAATAAAGGGAATGGAAATGTTTTTTTATTTCATATCATATATATATATTAGGTTCTTGGGGGAAAAATTATGTTAAACACACATACACCACACACAAGTTGGAAAGGAAGTCCATATCCCCCCCTGGGATAGCCCACCCATCAATCCATATTTATGCAATACATGGACCGAAGGCCCAATGGGCATGAATCCCATTACATAGACCAAAGGCCCATAATCTAGCACATAGACCCAGTGCAGCATCATGCATACAACATCTCTGCACCACCATCAGCTTGTGTAATGCATGTATCACCGCCTGCCTACATCATTCCTTTGTCAATGCCTTCATGCATCATGTATTTGTCAACACCTTCCATTGGAAATTCTCCCCCACCCAGATTTGAATCTTGGTATTATGTGGAATCACAGGGTGGATATTGGTGGAAAAAATATCATGGGTATCTCCTCAGGGGAGCTTCACCTAGGGATTATATTATCCCCTGACTATTTCCACCTCGATGTCATCCCAAATTTGTGGGGTCAGTGCAATTGGAACCCATGGATGAGCCAACAAACATATCGATCTCCTATTCATTGGATATGTCAAGCCCACATTCCTCCGGGGTTTCCTCTTTATTTTAACCTATGATTGCCTAGATCTGTATCACCACTAAAGAAGCTATGTCATTCAAGGGGACTCCTACCTTCGGTATTTTAGTTTCCATGTTCCAGGTGGTGGCTTCGTTTCACTCACAGACCCTTGATCCCAAGTTTTTCTCAGATTGTCCCTCATCAAAATTATTCACGTATTTCATCAATGATGGTTGGGGATTTCATTCTATGAAATAGGCCGGTGTGCTGGACCTCCTCCATCATTGTTTTCACCTCACATTAGACTCTTAATTTTCCCTAGAAAACTCATTAGATGTTCGAGTTTTCATCTCTTGATTGTTATACCACTTTTGATGGACAATGGACTTCAGAAAAGGGCTTCATTACATGTGCTCTGCACTGTGAATACACCTTCTTGGATTATATCTCCTCTTAGAAAATCCATAAATCCTCAAGGTTATGGGTTATTAGATTGGTTTTTTCACCCATAATAATGATCCTATTTTATGCCTGAGAAAGGATGATTTTTCTCTCATTTTTGTCAAGATTGATCTCTCTTATCCCCTTCCTAAGTGAATTCGGCTTATGGTTCATGGGAGGGGAGATTTTGTAAGTGAAATATTTATAAAAAAAATGTTCTATTTTTTTATCCTCTTATGGTATTCAAGGTTATCGTCCCTCTATCCATCGATGTCAATAGAGGGGTGGTCAGGCTGAGGTAGGGGCTCCTCAGTCCCCTAACCCTCAGTCCCCTATCATTGATTCCCATTTTTTTTAGTGTTCTCTTATTGGTGTCCTTGTTCTTATAATATTTCCCTATTGATCTCCTTACCTGCTCATAGGGCCTCAATGAATCGTGACCCCTTGGGTGGGCTGACTCTATCCTCTGCCAGTTCACCCACATTCCCTCAGAATTTGGCGAATATACAGGGAAAATAATATGTGGGGTTAGAGGACTCTATAGGTATAGGTTATTCATCTTTTTTACCCATTTTTAATGTCAATGAAACTGTATAAGATAGTGGTGAGGTTGGGTCTTTAGATGCCACTACCACCTATCCATGGGCCAGGGAAGGAAAGAGGTTCTAGGTGTTCCCAATCCTCACTGAACAACATGAATTGGATGAGGTAGCCTTGCAAGGGTATCAGTGTCTAGTAATCTCTCTAATGGTCACTTCAAATTGTTTCCACCTACTTTATGAGGAATGCTCTAAAGATTTTTCTAGCTCCTAATCCCCACAAAGTTAGAATCTTAGGATTAAATAGTTGAAACAATAACTATTAAACCTTGGAATCATACTCATCCCTTCGATCAAATAGGAAATGGTTGATGTTTATGGAATAACTCACACTCAGTATATAATATTTTGAATTCAGGTATGATGATTCGGACCTTTCGGACATTGATTCTTCTTCTTTTGATCCTCTTTATAAAGATATGCACTTGTTGTAATACGGTGTTTTTCCTGCCATAGCTGGAAATGAGAGGTCATCTCTTTATTGTTACTCCTTTCCAAATGAATTTCAATTTATTATTTCTATTTTTCATTGTCCATTTAAAAATTATTTTATAAATTTATAATGAGATTGTAAGAAAAAAATACAAAAATATTTTTTTCTTGGTTTATTTGAAATTTGTTAGTTAATCTACATTATAGATAGCACAATATGTTGTTCGCTATAATATGGGCTCAGTATCGATTAAAATAATATGGAGTTCACTACTATGAATAGTATGGGGATCATTGAACTTACAAAAAATTAAATTAAAATAATTGATAGAGATAAATCATCTATGAATTTGATTTAGTGAAAATCATATATATATTTTTTCCTTTATCAAATATTCATGATGTTGAATGATTTATCTATATTTTGTTCCCATGTTGTACTCTACAATAATAATTTCACACATTTTTTCCATCATAAATATTCAATAACAATTCTCATAATTTTGTTTCACTTTAATATTACAATGATATTGAATAATTTTTCGTCACCACACTTTTTTTCTCTAAGTCTTGAAATACAATTCTGCAACTCCACATTGTTTTCCACAAAAAAAAATATCCTTCATTATTTTATAAGAGACCAATATAAAACGTGGTTAGAATTATTTTTCACATTGTTAAGTAAATAAATATTATAATTTTTTATTTAATATCATTGATATATAAAACATTCAACAATTGTTTACTTTCCTTCGATATAAAATATATAGGTTTATTTCAGTTTTATCAATATAAATATCATCTCAAATATTTGTTTATACAAAACTTTCTTCCAGAGACCACACCTACTTCAATAAATAAAATAAAAACATATAGAAACTTTGTTAGAGTTGGTACTATAAATAAAATTTCAATATATTTTATGATAATATATATTCTTTTTTTTTGAATATTAATAAAACTATTTATCACATAATGATTTTTCATTAATGTACTATAGTATGTGATAATTTCTTAAAAGTAGTTTTCACATTGAAAGGTCATAATAGTTTTCCTTTATGATGAGGACCCATAAGTGTCACGACTGTATTCTTAAATATATGTTCTATAGCCAAATAAAATCATTTGAGAGACATAAGTGATACATGATTTCAGTGTTGGAGACTCATAGGACTTTGAAGCACATTCTCATGGTTTACGCTCTTCGTAATATCTAGTGTAGGATATTCTAAGAATGATACCCGCCAATAGAAAATCCACATTTAAATATGTCATTAGATGTTTCTATCTGCGGACATGTGAATTGATCCATATAATTTAATATTATTATTCATGAGTGTTATAAGTCATGTAATTTGATGTATTTATGAAAACAATGATGATATATGTTCACTATGAGGTAGGATATGTTGAGTGAATCATAATCAATATTTCATTACTAAATAATGCGATAAAAATATTTGCCTCTTTTGTTCTCTAACAGAAGCTGATATCTTAGTTCCTTTGATGAAAATGTTACAGAATAAATAAATCTATGATTGTGGTGTTATATAGACAACTTTGTTTTCCATAATGTAAAGGAAAAATATATTGAACTAATAATTTTATGACACCAGCATTCAACCTTCTTGATTTGAGATAACAAAATGAAGGGATTATATTACAACAAAAAACATTCGTATGAGGTATTATGTCATTGAAACATTAGCTTCTTTCTTTATGGGTGTCTTGGTGTGTTCTAGATGCTTACCTTGAATTATAGACTGTTATTCCTACCACTGAGAAAGAGGCCTAGAGGATCTCACACTAAGTGTATCCATAATATCAATTAAATAATATATTATTATTGATTATCTATTAAGTTGAATGAAAATAATGTTCACACATGGTTTAATAGGTAATCATGTTTTATTGATCATATATAGTCTTCCACCCTTTATTTGAGGGAATATTATGTGAGCCAGATTTTTTAATAATTATTTATTTTCTATTTAGTGAATATAAAATTTATTTCTTTATTGATGAATAATGTAGTGATATTTATTTATTAAATAAATATCCATTATTCAAGGATTGATAAATATTTTATAGGAATGGAAGACCAAGTTTATAGGTCTACTGAGAAATATTATATATTGAATATTATTTAGTTAAATAATATTTCATTTTAATTCGCGAGTTTAATGAATTTCAAGAAATAATAATAAAAATATTATTATTATTATTATAGACACAAGGTTCCGTAGGGATTAAATAAATAATAAGTGATATATTTTCAATTATTTATTCTAACCCTAGCGGATTATAAATCTAATTGTATTATTTTGTTGATAATTCTAGATAATTTTTTGTTCACAATGACATTTGGGGGAATACTTCAAAGCTCTATAGATCTCCCTCCATGGAATCTCTCATTTTTATTACATAATTTTTCATTACAAAATACAAATTTAGAAAACCAAGACATCTTTTAGGTTTAGTATCTTAGAAATTAGGTACAAATTACATGAATTACATAAGAATAACTTAAAAATAAACATTAATCAATTATTTTGGAATAATACATTATTATTCCATAAAAATTCATCTCATGAAATCTCATTACCTAGGGACATACATTAAAGAAAAAGGTGAGAATAAGGCCTAGTATTGGAAATCAAGGGAAACCGTTTACATGTGATCTTGAGGAATATCAATAAGATTGTGAAGAATATCATCATGGAAAGAGAAATGGAAAAAAAGAAAATCATAAATAAAATAACATGAATCATAACATGTAAATGTACCTATGACATTTAATTGAGATATTCGTAATCATAATATCTCTATGGCTCGTTACTGAGGTGTCATAAAGATTACTCAGGTTATTCACTAAGGTATCATAAAACATATAATATCTTAGGATTAAATTATTTTTCCAATACATTGGAGATATATTAGGTAACACCATTAATATTTATTACTTAATGTGATTCATAAATATAATAATCAAACATTTCATAAATTACCTCTGGAGAATAAATGAAACGGGTTTCATATCAAAATCATGGGATTTCAAAAGTTCTTAAAAACATGAATATTATCACATTTTTATACCATGGAAAAGGAATGTTGGTTTCATGTATATTAATAACAGAATCAAATAAATCATTTGAATATATATGTTAATACACTTTAAAAATAATGGGTATTGGTTATTCATAAAAAAATCCTGAGGAGAAGAGATAAATTTTTGAGAAGTAAATCTGGAACCATAACTGGTAGAAAACATTGTTTTTAAAAGGGTAAATTAAGAGGGCAAAAGAGTATTCCATTAATAAAACATATTTTTTGAGTAAGTTTATGATCAAAAGGGTAATAAAATGGAGAAACCATAACATTTAAAAGACATAAATTAAAATTTGATCATGAATCGAAAGTAAAAGAAGGATAATTCCCTAACTATGTAAAGTAACTCATAAAACTTGAGTAGTTGGACCTTGGGGGCTTAGGGAAACCATGGGAGGACTCATTAAGAGGTAACACTTAAAGTTATTTGGGGAGGATTAATTTATATTTAATTTAAAGGGATAAATTAGTGGGTATTTATAGAAAAAGTGGAGGATTTGTTTATTAATTTCCAAATATAGGTCTTGGAAATCTTGGTTGTGGAAAACAAAAAACCATTGGCTTTCCCATGGTTATTTCCCATGTTTTTTAATATTTGGGACATATTTTATGTTATTGTAATTATAAATAGGCAATAATCATTTTATATTACTTTGTTTTTAATGGAAAAGTAATGTTTCCACAAAAATAATGTTTTTAAGGTTAAAGTTTCCGTTTTAGTTTTTGGTTAGTAAATTATAGGTTTGAAAATTGATTAAAATATATTAAAATATATTATATTAATAAAATAAAATATTTTAGGTGTTTTATTTGGTTTAATTTATTATTATATCATTATGACATAAGCATAAAGTCATTAAGCATACAAAAAACGCAAACCTGTATTTTTACTATTCATATGAAAAACACAATATTTTAGAAAAGTCTAATCAATTCACCATAACCAATTTATGATGTGAGGATTTCAAAAATGATGTTTATTTTTTCATAATAATTCTATAAATATGAGAAATTTAACTTTTAAATTGAAAAATTCTTATTTATTAAAAATAATAACTAGTTAAAATAAATAGTAAAAGATTTGACACTTAAAATTTTAAAAATTATTTTACCATTTATATTTGTATAAGAGTTTTTTATCAAACTATTTCATTAAAATAAATATCATTCATAATACCTTAGTTTATTATAAAAATTTAAATCTTTTAAATGAATCATTATATTAATGAAAATTAACAATTTAATAGGATAAACAACATTCAGACCATTATAGAAATTACATCGGGATTCATTAAAATATAGTATCATTTAGAAATAATTTATTATGATTATTAGTTGATATAATATTGTATTTAATACTTCCAAATGAAAAATATTTTAATCAAATTTGTTTCATAGTCTTCAAAAATAATATTTTTTGGTGATATCATTTAATATTCTCGATGATCATTTGAACATATCTCTGTAATGAATAATAGTAATGACCAAATAATTTATTGACTAATGATCATAATGATAATCAACCATATTAGCTGAAAAACATAAATTTTTATGATCATATTTCCCTATAAATATCTTATCATACTCTCATCATTACTCATTATTTTACTTACAAAGGTTCTTAAACATCCCATTAAAATGTGTATTTCTATAATAACACTTCTTTTCCATTTTATGATCTTTATGGAAGGGGTGATATTCTTGGGGAATTTCAAGCCAATGGAGTTTTTTGAAGTTAAAGAACTATTCTTTAATGTATATATCATAATGATGTTCATATTTTTACTAGAACAAATTTATGCATGATGTATGATGTCCTCATAAAATACATTATCATTCTATGTGATTCCATAAAAATTGTTATTGGTGGGAAAATAACCATAAATAGAGTAATTTTTTTTGGATTTTTCACCATCTCTCAGAACGCTCCCAAGAATAGAGAGCAATCTTCTGCCACCATCCACTCCCAAATCTAGAGAGATTAAGGAGAATCCTTTTCAATTGGTTCTGAGGGAGGTCGATGGAAAACAACGTAAGCTATAGGATCTACCATTCTATAACCCATATATTTCTACAATGATGTTCAGATATTTGTGGATCATGTGTGGATCAATGCCAAATAGAATCTATTTTTTATTCCAATAATTCAATTATTATAAGGCACAGATCTGTTGACAGCTCCATCAATGAATAAAATATTTCATGCAAGGTAATTATTTATTTTATTAAATTAATTATAAATAAGATGTGATGATCCTGAGCTATGGTTCCAGTGTCGGTCCATTATTTATATTCTTTGATTTAATTTTGTTGATCCTAATGTTCTTTATCATGTAAATCTCAAATTAGTCACTGATCATGACAAAAATTAATGTTGTACATGTCCCAACTTACCCCTTTGTTGCGCCTAAAACCATGAAGTGGTATTAGAGCACTCATTTAATTATTTATAATTATTTAAATATCATTGATTTATTTATTAATTTTTTATTGGTTTTCAATTCCAGTTTAATCATTCTTTTATATGATTTGTGAGATCTTCTTTCTTCCATTTTTATTTCTCATAAATATAATTAAATCAATTAATTTTATGAACAAGATAAATTCAAAGATCTCATTTGTAGGTGTAAAGGAGTCTGAATGGATAACATGAGATTACATGATGTGTAACCCCAGAGGTACACGCTATGTATTTTTTTTTAATTCACCAATAATTAATAATTAATTAATTCAATTCATGTGCATTTATTACATGTGGTGAATTTAATTATACACCATGTGTTTTCTGGGCCATCCCAGTGAATAGTCAGCCAGTGAACATGCCATATAGCTTTAGTAAATGATGTGTAGCCCCTTAGTCACAGATAGTCCATGCATTCTCTTACAAGACCTGCATGACTGGGGTTGTGTAACTTGGAGACCACATTCCATATATCCTATGTAAACATCATGTACTCCAACATTTTCTAGGTAAGAGTTACACACTGAGTCCCTTGGTGCATGTTGTAGATAAACAATGAGTAAAATACACACTATATAGCTCCAATGTACCTTTTGTGTGATTTTACAAAATTATATAGAATCAGAATACTTAATCTAATATATTGTGAAAACCTTATCTACATGTGTTATGTATGTTAATAAATTTGATAGTATACATCATGTGATGAGTTATATATATATATATAAATGTCTAATTAATTTCTATGTAATGTTCGGATCTTCTTAGCATGTATAAGTGTTATTAAAGGTATTACCCTAAGTGCATTGAAGCATAACACCCGACCTAAATACAAAGTGGTATGTGTGGTCATTATGTTGATAGTACAAATTGTGAAATTAGGTGATAAGTTTTGTATGACACATGTCTCAAGAGAAAACATTATACAAGTATAATATATGTTGGGTAGTTCAGATGGGTACTCATCATGTTACCTCTAAGGTATATTTTTTGTACATAGATAATTTTAAATAAATTTATTAATTTTGATTAAAATTATGATGGATGAGAATCTCAAGGATATTCATATGATAATTTATATAAAAGAATTTATTAAATAAAGTAGATAATTATTTTGAGTGTGATTTATCTTAAATAATAATTATTAGAATTGAATGCTAATTTTATTAAATACGTAATTCATTGCATGCATGTGGATAATCATGAGACTAGACAAGATAATTCCACGTGATCAGTTTCATTTAGTTTATTATTTAATTAAATTTTTGTCCTATGAGGTATCTATCGTCTCATTATGTAAGCGCCTATGTGTCCATGGTTTTTTTATATAGACCATTTAACCAATCTTTTGGTTCCCCTCACCTGCATGTGAGTAAAAACATATATAATGGATGGATCTCCCAAGCTAGTGGTGATAGTTCTAGTTTTTAGATAAGGCTAAACCAAAGCAAGATAGATACATAGGTGGAAATTGTAAAGCTACAACTTGAACCATAAATGGTTCAGGATTTTCCCCCTAGGAAGACAGTAAGTTTATCATCTACTAGATAAAAAACCATTATTACAAGCTCATGGTCATAGCACTTTATTATTTTAATTCAGTTAAGTTGCATGTTTATTTCATTATGGATGTTTTTTCTTGATCACATGAATTAATGAATTAACATGATTTCAAGATAGAAGTAAAATAAATTGGATATGTGTAAATATTATCTAAGATACAAATCCTTCCTCAAATTATCTATTAATGACTTTTCACTCATGTCACACCCAACATATCCTACTTCTCCATGAACCATTATCATCATGGTTTATGAAATAAATCTAAGACTCTAGTTGTAACATGCATTAATAATAATCTTAAAGTCTAAGGACCATCACAGACGCTCACAGATCGGAATATCTGATGACACCAAAATATTTGGAATTTCTACTAGTGGTTCTGTCCACATAATCTTCCATCTTTGAGATTATCATGTGCGAACATCATTAGAACAAGCCTCGTCTACTTACGAGTACTCACACATGAAATTATATGTACTCTGTGTCCCATCATAGTATGTTATCCAATCAAAAAATATTATTTAAGAATATCTTCATAGAAAATCAAGGTTCTCATCATAGAGGGGAACTTCTATGACCATGTCAATGTGATGTATACTCTAATTAATTACTAATTTGAGTAGTGAATAACAATGATTGATGTGAAATAAGAATTATTAATAATTATCAATACATTTAATATACATGTAATCAAAGTACAAATAATTGTTCCTAGGACACGAACTCTAACAAACTCCCACTTGGAATAGAGCCACCTAACAATGAAATTCAGTACACTAGTCCTCACATGATAATAATGTTTCTTTTGAGTCAAGGATTTAATCAATGGGTCCAATACACTATCTATATGGAAATAATTCTCACTATGACATCAACTCTATAATAAAAATCCCTCAAGAGATGATACTTCTATTGTATGTGCTTCATCTACGGATGTGACCTCGGCTATTTTCCATGATCCATCACTGTAGTATTATCATAATAGAGTGTGATAATATATTTACTACTAGGTACCACGCCAATCTCTTGGATTAATTTTCACATCCATGCTACTTCTTTAGCTGCCTCAAAAGCCTCAATATACTTAGACTCTACTATACAATTTATAACCACAACATTTTTTAGCTCTTCCAGCTACAGAACCTATATTAAAAGTGAATATGTATGCCTTTTGTGACTTCATGTCATCTTGATCAGTTTGGAAACCAGCATATTCAAATAATCTGATGAAAAGTTCCTCATATCCTCCATAAACCTAGAATATATCCTTAGTATACCTTAGATACTTAAGCATAGTCCTGACTTACATCCAATGACGGTTACCTAATTCATCTTGAAATCTTCCTACCACACTTAATGCGTAAGCAACATCTCAACTAGTACATAACATAACATACATAACTAACCCAATCTCTAATGTGTATGCAATTCTTTCCATTCTATTTCTTTCCTAATGTGTCTGAGGCTACATTTTCCTAGAATGATGAATACCACGTGACGAAGACAACAATCCTCTATTATATTATTCCATCCTGAATAATTTTAGTATCTTGTCAATGTATATAGTTTAACTTAGGTTAAACAACCTCTTAGATTTATCACGATGAATCTTGATCCCAATAATATATGTTGCATCACCCAAGTATTTTATAGAGAATCATTTTTTAAACCACACGTTAACATATTGAAAGACTGGTATTTCATTTCCAATGATTAATATGTCATCAACATGTACTACTAAGAAAAAAATTGAACTCCCAATAAACTATTTTTAGACACATGATTCACATTCATTATTTATAAAACCAACTTGTGTTATGGCCTCATCAAAATGAATGATCAATGACCTAGATTCTTTATTTAATCCCTAAATGGATTTTTGAAACTTGCATAACTTTTTGGAATTCTTTGGACTCACAAACCCTTCAGGTTGTATCATATAGACGTGTTTCTAAAGGTCCACATTAAGAATGATTGGTTTTTCATCCATTTTAAATATATCATAATCATTGAAATTTTCACTAACAAGTTGAAATCTGAAAATTTTCATCATTGCAACTGGTGAAAAGGGTTCATCATATTCAATTCGTTGATGTTGTCTAAACCCATTTGCAACCAGTCATTACAAAAGGTACTAACTTTCACTTCTATGTATAGTTTCTTATTGAATTCTCATTTGTGGCCAATGGTTTTTACCTCCACTAGAGGATCTACAAAAATCTAGACTTGGTTTTGGTATATGGAATCCATTTCAAAATTTGTGTTCTTTTTTCTGCTTAGAAAAATCTATGCCACATATTGCTTTCTTGTTGGTTATAGGATCATTATTATAAACTAATAATGATCCACCATCATCAATGATTAGAAAACCATACTGTTTTGGTTCTCTAACCTCTATAGTACTCCTACATAGTGATTGTGTCTCTTGAACAGTTTCTTATTCCACAGGGCTTTATGGAATTTTTTTCTTGTGTTAACTCTTGTGTATCCTGAGTCTAGACTTCATTGAAGTCTATTTATCTCCCATTATCTCTTTTAAAGATAAGATCTTCCACAAAAAATGTGGGACGTCTCTCAACCACAACATTTTTGTGTGAAAAAGGATTTTATAGGTAGTATCCATTTGTTTCTTTGGGATATCATATAAAGATACACATTGTACCTCGGGGGGGGGGGGTGCAAGCTTGTTACCTAAAGAGACTTTAATAAATGCTTCACAACCCCAAAATGTAATTAAGACTACATGAGTTTATTTTCATCCCATAATTAGTCTTCTAAACCATCAATTGCTTTAGTTGACACTCAGTTTAGTATGTATGATGTTGTTTGTAATGCGTGTCCACAAAAGAGTAATGGATGAGTCACATGAATCATCATTGATCTCACCATGTCCAACAAGGTGCGGTTCTTCCTTTATCTTATAAAATTCTAACGTGGCATGTAAATAATAGTTAGTTGAGATATTACCCTGAACTATATTAAATAATCAATGATGACTTGTTTAAGATATTATCCACCATGGTCTAATCATAGTTTCTTAATATTTTTACCAAGCTGATTCTGAAGATGATTATTATATCCCTTGAATTTATTAATAGAATATGACTTATACATCATTAAGTATACATATCTATATATAATAAAATCATAATTAAAAGTTATAAATTATGAGTACCCACTCATTGCCTCAACATGAAATGGTCTACACACATCGTTATGAACTAATTCAAGAAACTTGTTATCCCTTTCACATTTTGCAATAAATAGGGATTTGGTAATTTTTTGTTATAAAAATACATGGAATACACTAATTGGTTATATTTACAAAGAATATAAATATACTTCTTGATTTAATTTATTTAGTCATTTTTCATTTACATGGTTCTGTCGATGATTCCAAAGTTGGGTGTGGTATGATTCATGTGAAGTAACTTCGTTATCGATTTCCATTTATTGGCTTATGTAATCCAACACATAAATACCATTATATAGATGTTCCATATCAATAAAAATTCAATATATATAAAATAAATAACATTTATTCCTAAATTTAAAAATAAATCCATCTGTATCTAGTCTGGATACAGAAATAATGTTTTTGTAAACTGATTAAACAAAATAATAACCCTTTAAAACCAAGATCATTCTTATTGGTAATGGGAGGTGTTAGACCTCGATAGCCACAATATAAATTTTAGATCCATTAGATTCTATTATATATACCATCCTTGAATCAATATTTCTGAATATTCTTGGTTCCTATATTCGAATACATATGTGGGCACTATAAGCCATATTTTATACCCGATTTGTAGAAATATATAAATTGCACTCGATAACAAGTGCACATAAATCTCCCTATTACTTATTTGGATGGATGCACTTTTTATTCTAGTGACCCTTCTTGCCACATGTGAAACAGGAAACATCTTGTTCCCTTACCTTCCTTGTGATCTTTCTCGTATTGAAAGGGTGTGAAGAATCTTTATACTTAGAGATCTTCAATGGACCTTTATATTTGTTCACTATAATAAAAAAATAATTTTCATGATTAGTATCCTTATCAACTCAACGGAGAAGTGTGAGAAGGTCTATAAGATAATTTTTGATGTTTTTCATATTAAAATTCACAAAAAGCTAGAGATTCTTTGAAGGAGTGATGCAAGAATGAGATCGATGTCCAATGCTTCGGGAAGTTTAAACCCTACAACCTATAGGTTCTCAATGTAGCTAGTGAGCTTGACTATGTGAGGCCCACCTGGGGAACCCTATCCAAGATTTCCCTGAAAAAGTTTCTTGGAACTCTCAAACCATTCTTATCTATCTCTCTCCCAGTATAGGCCATGAAGGTTCTCAAGCATGCCATATGCATCCATGTTTTCATGAGACTTTATCAGTTCACTAAAAATCGATGAATAAATCAAACATTGAACATCGACCACATCGATAAAAAAAATTCATAGAAAAGTAAATATTCACCACTCTCCTCTTTAGTAGGTGGACCAGGAACTGAATATTCTAGCACATAATATTTTCGTTTATGGAGTAGCTCAACTTGAAGGTGTCTAAACCATTCCTAGAAGTTACTGCCAGGTAGGGGGTTGTCTTTCTCCAATTTTGATCATAGGAATAGTGTGGATAATGAGATTTATCTTTTATTAAACAATTAAAAGAGAATATTATTAGTAATTTTCATGATTATAACTTCATCAAGAAATAATAAATTAATAAATTAATTTTATTATATCTCCCACTATTTTATCATGTCCCAATACCCTTCACTATTGAACTCAGAATGTCTAGTTTCTATGAAATTCTAGTGAAAAAACCTAAAATAATTCTCTTAATGATCTATATGAAAATAATTTAGGTAGGACATCCTTCCAAATATAGGCTTGCAGGTCCTTGATCCATTTAGTGGATTCCCTTATCCAGAAATCCGAATTTGGATTTCCTCAAGACTTCTGTAACACCCCTAGATTTTGAAAATAAATTTAATATTGAATGCATAAAACACTAAGTCTCTACAAAAAAACCACTTTGTTATAACCTATCTAGTTTACATAATTTTTCAACCTCTTTCATTTGAATTTTGAAAAACTTACATACATGGTTGCATTTAGTAAGATATTTAGAGTTTGATAAGACAAACTTAATTTTTGGTGAATAGTAACATACTCTTATAAATAGTAATATAAATAGAAATATGACCCTTATAAAAATTAGATCATATTATTATTTTATTTTCTTAATTTTATAAGACAATGAAAACTTGATTACTTTTTCAAGATGATATAAAACATGTTATATTTTTAAAATTGTTATTTTTTGAATAAATTATGATTTTGTTTAAAAATTAAATTAATCGTATTTAGAAAATAATTTTCAAAAAAATGAACTCATTATTGAATTCCGCATGCCAAAAAATGGTCAAGGTGAATTTTTGGTATTTTTCTAAAATACTTGATTTTTTGGTGAATAGTGAAATTCGATAATTTAGGAAATATACTAAATAAATGTATTTCTACATCATTCTTGAGTTATGGATGATGTAAACGACCATTGTTTCAAAGTAAAATACACTTATTAATATTTTTGGTCACAATTATCAACACTATTGGTTGTATTTGAAAAAATAATAAAACAATGATTAAAATAATGGGAAAACCCTCCTCTCCTCTAATATAACCCCCCCCCCCTCACTCCTTATTATATTCATTCCTCTAAAGCCTTGTTAAATGCCTAAATTAGGATCAAATATCCTCCCAAGATCCTCCCCCACATCCATAAGTCCTTAGTCTTATAAAAATACGAGAACCTCTGCCCTAAAGTGTCTCTCAAGGAAGATAACTTCAAGTGGTCAATTCCCTTCTCATTTTTTTTATTTTGAGTTCTTTTATTTTCTTTTTATTTCCTCACCTCTCCTCATACATATGTTTTGATAAATCTAGTACCTTACATGTAATAGATTTTTGTTATTGTAATTTAATAATTCATCATCATCTTTACTCTCCTCTTATTTTATACAAGAAATGAAAACACCATCCAAGATGTGCTAATTTATAACATTCAAGGATGACGGGTTTTCAATTTATATTAACATCTTCAATTCTGTTCATGAATCCATTTTTTAGTTTAGATATATTATTATATAAATTTTATTCCCTATTTGAGGATCTATAATCTTTTTTACAATGGTACTAATTTATAGATCATAATGAGTTCGTTGTGATCAAAAATCACCAAATAACCCAAACAATTATCATTGAAGTTTTATATAATGATTCATCTTCACTCCAAATAAACAAATGAATATTATAACTTTGTAATATTTTGTATGTTAAATAATAACATATAACTTTAATTCTGTTCAACCATTCCCATTCTACATGTTTATCCGTACTTGAATATAAGTAAACAAATCATGAAAACCAAGGAAGAAAACACTCCAAAATAATGAAATTGAATCTCTTAACCCGTCAAAAGGCCATTAATGAACTGAATGAGGTTATAATAAATCAATTACATGTATATTAGGTTCTGTAATTTTATTTTTTAAAAGGATATTTCAAAAATTATTCCCAAAATACAAGCCCGATTCAAGGGAATTTCTCAAATTCTTACCTATTTTCCAGGGTACTATATAATCAATTTATAAATACCACCATATTTATAAAATCTCCCATTTTAATATGAAAATACTATCTTAAAACCTTTATGGTTTTATAAAAACATTTTCCCAAAGAATTATTCTTTTCAAAGTAAAAGAGTATTTATCTGAAGAATTACTCGATGATTTTATAAGAGTATCTTCATCTGTTTCAAAAGACTTGATGGTTATTATGTATTATTTGGATTAATATTTATGATATCATATAACATATTTAATCAAATTTTTAATGATTAGTTTGACTACGGATGTTCTATCTTAAAATCGTTCACCAATTTACTCTGAATAGTTAGTGGTTAAGTTTAATGTTCATGGGAAGTTATTAATGTTCCATATTTTAGTTTCAATATGAATGTATATGTTTTTTATGTTTATATTAATTCATACGAGGAATGAATTGGACATATTATTTGATGGGTGGGGTCCTCTATATCCCCTCTATTCATAGGTAGGTCTCATGAGACAAATAGATATGGACTTGGTCAAGGCCTTACCCATTTTTAGATATGGTTTTATCTGAGGCCTTAATCATTTTTAGATGTATTGGTTGAGGCCTTGACGGTATGTTTCAGATTGTCTAGCATATGATTTTCCATCATAATAAAGAAATAAATTCAAAGTTTATTTGTTTATTCGACTAGTATAATACAAATGATTATGCTTTATTATGGTAATATGTTCTCATCCCATATTCCTACCATATTATGTTCAAGTTTATTTTTTTAAGGAATGTGTTTTCTATTATTAACCATGCCTAATGCGTATGATTCTGATATCTTCTGATATATTGTTTACCCATACTGAGCATCTGAGCTCACCCCTTATTATGTTTCATTTTTTCCAGGACATGAAGATGTATATTAGGATTGACTTGTAGGGATAATCTTAGAGTGGTGGATGTTCCCAATGGAACATATTTTTTGTTTTTAATTTCAAGTTGTATTGTTAAAATTATATATATATCTGGATTTCTAAATCTACCAAAATATTCATTCCTTCATGATAAAACTTTATTGTTATTGTGCCTATTTAATGTAATAAGGCACTGGCTCCAGGAAACTAGGGTCGAGTCTTTACAGTTGGTATTTGAGGAAATTTAGAAAAAACAAGGAAACTAGATTTAGAAAACATAAATTAGAGAACAAACCTATAAGATATTCTTCAAGGATAAACATACAAGAAAATCCTAGAAATTTTTTAAGGAATATATTATATGGATATTTATAGCAAAAACATCCTTGTTTGGATACTATAATTGAATGTGGTTCTGGCACAGATGTACATATGAGTGAAAACTTTGACAAGGAGTTTCGGTCTTGACCCGGGGTATCCTGGTACACGACAACGGGCCTTACTCCGCACTTGGTTTGACACTCCCAGGGGATAATCCTAGGATAATTCACATTTTATTTACAATCCTTTATAATTGATTTAAATGTAAATTTTTCCTCAATGAAACCATGTTTGTTATTATGGGATTATCAATGCATAGGATTTAAATTTATGTTAAGTATTTATTTATAAGTTAAGATAGTACATTATGATTCATAACCTAATCTGATGTATTCCATTATTTAGAAATGGCTCCTAGCAGAAGTAATGTAAACCACATGAATTCATGTATCCCATGTAATTATTTCCCTATTATGTAAGATAATGACGTTGGCTCTAAAGATGCGACAAGTGAAGATCAACTTATAACTATAATCGTACATCTTACATAGGTTATGAAAAATAACCTTACCTATATGGAGTATATGGGTCCACAATGTGGAGAAGATCTGTTAGATCTCTTTATGAAACAACATCCTCCATAATTTAATATAACTACAAATACATTCTTATTGCAACAGTGGATAAGTTCCTTAAAGAAGATGTTTCTCGCCTTAAGAAGTAACAAAAGGGAGAAGATTGTTATGAAAATTCATCATCCGTTAGTATATGTTGATCAATAGTGATAACTAATTTAAAACATAAAGTAGGAGGAAGAAATTTAAAACATGGAATATACTTAATTTAAATAACTATTCTTAGATAAATACTTTCCTTATGAAAAGCGAGCATATATGGAAAGGCAGTTTCTGAATATGAGGCAAAAGAAATACGAGAATGTTTCAAAGTATGAATCTAACTTCACAAAGTTAGTAAGGCATGATGTGTACTATGTACTTAATCCAAGGATCAAGATTTATTGATTCTTTTATGGACTAAATCCATTCCTCTGACGGGCATTGTTTTGCCAAACTTTCTCATCATACGAAGACATGTTCTCATGTGCTATCAAGACAGAAAAGGAGTTCTCTAAGTTTTATGACCTCAAAGGAAACTAAGAGAAGAATAGGGATGATGAAAAATTTGAAAAAGAAAATATGTAAATGGGGAAGAAGGTAATATTTGACTTTCCACCTTGTGATAATTGTGGAAGGAAACATCCTGGTTCCTTCCTAAAAGGAAAAGGGGTGTGTTAGAAGTGTGGAAAGAAAGTCCATCATGATGGTGATTTTAAGGGAAAGAAATAATATATTAATGGTTTATTCTATAATTATATATAGATGGGAAACTATGCTAATGATTCTCCAAAGCATCAAGGAATCATGCCTCTGAGAAGTCCAATGGATCAGGGACAAGCTTATATGATCACAACTACTGATATTGAAGTTCCTAATGATGTGGTGGTTGGTACTTTAATCATTTCCTCAAACATAGTCAATATTTTATTTGATTATGGATCATCATATTCTTTTATATCTTCCTAGTTTTCCAAGAATATTAGATATTCCCAATTTTATTTAATACGGGAGTTTTCAGTCCAAAGTCCTGATGGAATTATCATTGCAACAAATTTGTACCATACAATCCCCATTATGACATATAAACATGCTTTATCTTATGATTTTATTACCATACCCATGATTGACTTTGATATAATCCTCACTATGTATTTTGTTTCAAATCATAATGAGCAAATTTATTACAAGAGGAATGAGGTTATAATTTTTGGGGATGATGTGGACTTTCTAATCTTTAGGGAAAAAACATCACCGTATATTTGTAATCTAGATCCACCCCCAATAGCTCTACTGAATTGAATTATTGGAGAGGAATGGAATGAAATACGTATGGGTGAGGAAATGAATGTTCAAATAGATAATGTATCTATTGTGAAAGAATATGGTGATGTGTTTCAAGAGGATTTACCTAGACATCCTCTACAGTGGGAATTTGAGTTTTCCATTAACATAATTGCTTATTCAAGGCCCATATTAAAGAACCCTTACAGAATGGTCACTGTGGAATTAATGGAGCTGAAGAAACAACTAGAGGAATTGAGTGATAATGGGTTTATTTACCCTAGTGTTCCTCCATGGGGATCCCCTGTTCTTTTCGTTAATAATAAATATAGATCTATAAAGATGTGCATTGACTACAGGTCGATCGATGTTATAACATTAAAGAACGAGTATCCCCGACCTCTCATTGATGATTTATTTGATCAAATTCATGGGGTTTAATATGTTTCTAAGATTGATCTTCGATCTGAATATCATCAGTTGTTTGTGAAGAAGGAGGAAATTCCAAAGACATCATTTCGAACCAGGTATGGGCATTACGAGTTTACAGTAATGCCCTTTGGACTGACTAGTGCACCCTCTATTTTCATGGATCTAATGAATAAATATTTCAAGGAATATCTTTATGAGTTTATGATAGTATTTAATTTTGATATCTTGGTATAATCTGAAATCTATGAAGATCATGAAAATCACTTGAGCACTATTCTGAAAACTCTTTGAAGAAATAAATTATAAGGGAAGTTTATCTAGTGTGAATTTTAGATTCAATCAATTTATTTTCATGTCTGTATTGTCTCTAATTATAGAATATTTGTTGATCTTGTGAAGACAGAGGTTGTGCAAGAATTTCCTACTCCAAAAAATATAACTGATGTATATTGTTTTATTGGTTTAGCATGTTATTATTGGTGTTTCATTTAGAACTTTTCCCATTTACCCAACCCATGACCAAGCTTACACGTAAAGAGGTTAAGTTTGTATGGAAAAAATAATGTGAGGAATGATTTGAGGAATTGAAGATTTGATTAGTGAATGATCTTATCCTGAATCTACTATCAGGGAATGATGGGTTTGTGATCTACAGTGATTCATCAAATGAAGGACTTGGTTGTGTCTTTATGAAGAATAAATGTGTTACTGCCTATGCATCAAGGTAATTAAAATTTCATGAACAAAACTATCATACTCATGATCTTGAGTTACGTTCCATAATCTTTTATCTAAAGATATAGAGACATTATCTATATAGAGAAATATGTGAGATATATATGGATTATAAGAGCTTGAAATATATCTTCTCACATAAAGAACTCAACATGAAGAAAAGGAAATGTATTGAACTACTCAAGGATTATGATTGTTCCATACACTACCACCTAGGAAAGGAAAATAAGGTAGCTAATGCATTGAACATGAAGGATCTTGGAGTTCTCAACAAAATTATGAATGAAAGGGGTCATGTGTTTATGGATCTAGTAAATATGGATATGGGAATTATCAAAGAAGGTGAAACATCACTACCTTTTAATTTGGTTTCCCAACCATATCTATTGGAAATGATTAAAACTTTTTTGTATGATCATGAGAATCTTCAAAAGAAAATTAAAGGTTTGAATGATGGGATGTTGGATGACTTCGTGTGTGTAGATGGAATTATGAAATTTAGGAAGAGGTTTTGTGTTCCAGCTATACCCAAGCTAAAAAGGTAGTTATTGGATATTTCCCATAGTTATAATTTCCCTATACATCCTGGTAGCACTACGATATATAGAGATTTGAGGGAACATTTCTTGTGGAACAACATGAAGTTGAAAATTTCTGATTATGTATCAAGATGACTAGTTTTTCAATAAGTAAAGGATGAAAGGAAACTTACAAGAGGATTCATGCAAACTATACATATTCCTACATGGAAATGGGATGAAATCACCTTGTATTTTTTCATTGGATTACCCAACCCTCCATGGAAGAATGATGTGATATGGGTAATTATTGATCGACTTATGAAATCTGCACATTTCCTCGCTATAAGGGGGGATTTTCCACTGTAGTTCCTAGAACTAATATAAATAAATGAAGTTATAAGAATTCCCATAGAACTTCTCTCACTTATTTCTGATCATGATTCACTATTTACATCTAGATTCTAGAAAATTCTCTAGAAATATTTTGATATTGAACTTCGATTGAGTACTTCTTATCACCCACAAACTAACAGGTAATGAAAAAGGACGATCCAAACCTTAGAGGACATGTTGAGATCATGCTCACTTTCCTTTCAAGGTATGTGGGATCAATATTTACCTTTTTTGGAGTGTGAATACCAAAATATTATCCATTCAAATATTCAAATGGCACCATATGAAGCATTGTATGGAAAGAGCATCGTACACCGACTTGTGGGGAAGAAGTTGGAGAAAGGAATATTGTGGGCCCAGAGCTTGTAGAGGAAACAATAGAAAAGGTGAACACTATTTACAACCATATCAAAGTAGCAAAATGAAAAAAAAGAACAATGCTGATAATCAAATTAAGGATTCAAAATTTCATGTGGGTGATCACGTTTTCTTGAAAACATCTCCATGGAAGGGCGTTATAAGATATGGAAAGAAAGGGAAACTTATCCTAAGTACATTGGAACTTTTGAAATCATAGAGAGAATTGGAGTTGTTTCATATCGAATGGATTTTTTCTAAACCTATCTAAAGTACACAATGTTTTCCATGTCTCATTGTTAAGGAACTACATACCCAACCCAACTCATGCCCTCACTTCTGAAGAAATAGAACTGGACCCTGAATTATCATATTGTGAAGTGCCAATCCATATTCTAGACACTAAAGAACATGTTTTGAGGTCTCAGACAACTCGACTGGTAAAGACTCTTTGGAAAAATCATAAAATCAAAGAGTCAACATGGGAGCCTTGGGATCTTGTGATGAACACCAACCCAAAACTTTTTATAAGGTAACATTTTGTGAATTTCGATGATGAAATTTTTGTAAGGAGGGGAGAATGTAACTCCCCAAGATTTTGAAAATAAATTTAATATTGAATGAATGAAAAACTGAGTCTCTAAAAAACACCACGTTGTTACAAACTAGCTAGTTAACATAATTTTTCCACCTCTTAGATTTGAATTTTGAAAAACTGACATACACGGTTGCGTTCAGTAAGATATTAAGAGTCTTATAACACAAACATAATTTTTGGTAAATATTAAAAAACGCTTATGAATAGTAATATGAATAGTAATATAACCCCTGTAAATAGTAAATCATATTATTATTATTTTATTTTCAAGTTGTTATAAGATAATGAGAACTTGTTTAATTTTTCAAGGTGATATAAAACAAATTAAAGTTTTAAAATTGTTATTTTTGGAATAAATTGTCATTTTATTTAAAAATTAAATTAATCATATTTATAAAATTATTTTAAAGAAATGGAGTTTATTTTTTAATTATACATTTCAAAAAATTGATAGGGTTAATTTTTGGAATTTTTCAGAAATACTCGAATTTTTTGTGAATAGTGAAATTCGATAATTTACAAAATATTCTAAATAAATGAATTTATGCATAATTTTGAGTCATGGATGATGTAAATAACAATTTTTCCAAAACCACATTAACTTATTACTATTTTTGGTCACAATAATCCATATTATTTTTTTTCTTTGGAAAAATAATAAAATAATGATTAAAATAATGGGAAACCCATCATATCATCTACTATAAAAAAACCCCCTCACTCCCTCTTCTCTTTACTCATCTTCATAATTTTTTACTTGTCTAAACTCTACTCAAATATCCTCCCAATATCCTCCTCTACGTCTAGTATCCCTTTTTCTTATAAAAATACAAAAACCTCTACCCTCAATAGGCTCTCATGGAAGACAACTTCAAGAGGTAAATTCCTCTTCTCATTTCTTTTATTTCGAGGTCCATTATTTTCTTTTTATTTCCTCACCTATACTCATCCAGATGTTGTGATAACTCCAGTACAAAAAATGTATTATAATTTTGTTATTTTAGTGTAATAATTCATCATCAACTCTGATTCCCCCTTATTTTATATTAGAAATGAAAACACTAACTGTGATGTGCTAATTCATCACATTCAAGGACGACGAGTTTTCAATTTCTATTAACATATTGCATTGTGGTCATGAAACAATTTTTATATTAGAACATGATTATTATATAGATAATATATCCTTTTTAAGGTTCTGTAATCTTTTGTACAATGATACTAATTTATAGATCAGAATGAGTTCGTTGAGATCAAAAATCGCCAAATAATTCAAACAATTATCATTATGTTTTATATAATGATTCATCTTCACCCCAAATAAAAAAATGAATTTTATAACTATGTAATATTATTTATGTTCACTAATATCAAATAACTTCAATTATGGACAACCATTCTCATTCTACACGTTTATCGGTACATGAATATAAGTAAACTAATCATGAAACCCATGGAAGAAAACACTCTCAAATAATGAAATTGAATCTATTAACCAATCAAAAGGTCATGAATGAACCTAATAAATTTATACTAAATAAATTACATGTAGATTAGGTTATCTAATCATTAATTTATTAACCTAAATTTTATTATTCAGGTCATTAATATCAATTTAGAAACACATTCGGACTTAAAGTAACGATTTTCCACCCGAACCACCATTTTCATTCAGGTTACTTTTATTATCTACTTACCTCAAATAAATTATTATTTATTCAAATTTACTTCTCATAAATTCTGTGTAAATTTTTTTATATGTTTACCAAGTATAATACTACCTTCATTTATGAGTAATTTTATGTTTTAAAAGGATCTTTCAAAAATTCTTCCTGAAATACAAGCCCGATTCAAGGGAATTTATCAAATTCATACCTATTTTCAAGGGAACTATATAATCTGTTTTTAGAAAAAATTATATTTATAAAATCCACCATATTATGATATAAAAACAATCTTACTTCATTTATGGTTTTATACAAACATTTTTCCAAAATAACTCTTTTTTTTTTAAAGTAAAAAAGTATTTATCTCAATAATTACTCGATTATTTTATATGAGTATATTCATCTATTTCAACACTCTTATTAGTTATTATGTATAATTATAACTTATATTTATAATATCATATACCATATTTAATATAATGTTTTGTGATTAGTTTGACTATACATGTTCTATCTTAAAACTATTCACCAATTTACTCTGAGTTGTCAGTGTTTAAGCTTAATGTTCGGGGAAAGTTATTTATGTTTCATATATTAGTTTCAATATGAATGTATATGTTTTTTATATTTATCCCTATTCATATGAGGAATGAATTGTACATATTATGTCATAGTTGGATCCCGCTATATCCCCTCGATGCATCGGTAGGTCTCTTGAGACAAATAGATATGGACTTGGCTGAGGCCTTGCCCATATTTAGATATGGTTTTGGATGATTCATTAATAATTTTTGGTTGTCTTGGTTGAGGACTTGATGGTATGTTTTTGAATTTATGACAAATGAATTTACCTCATTATGAAGCAATAAATTCATAGTTTATGTGTTTATTTGACTAGAATAATACCCACGATTATGTTTTATTTTGGTAATATTTTCTCATCCCATATTCCTGCCATATTATGTTCAACTTTAGTTTTTTTAAGATATGTGTTTTCAATTATTCATCATGCCTAATGTTTATGTTTATGATATATTCCACTGTATTTTTTACCCTTACTAATCATATGATCTCAGACCTTCATATTTTTTATTTTTTCTAGGACATGAAAAGGTTTATTATGATTGATTGCAGGGATAATCTTAGAGTGGTTGATGTTCCCAATGGAACTTATTTATTGGTTTCCATTTCAAGTTGTAATGTTGAACTTATGTATGTATCTGGATTTCCAAATATACTAAAATATTCATTCCTTTGGGATATGAATTTCTTTTAATCATGTCAATATAATGTAATAAGGCATCGGTTCTGGGTAATTGTGGTCAGGTCTTTACAACTTCCCTTTAAATTTGTATTGAATTGACCTTGGCCATTAATATCAATACAAGTTTGGTTAAATCAACCCAAAAAATCTCATGATAAATCCCTAATAAAAGTGTTTAGACTTTTTACTTGTACTACACTTAGTTCTATGTTTTTATTTCCAATCATGTAATCAAATACTTTGCCTTGCTTAAAATTAGGTTCAAATATTTTAATCAATTTTTTCAATCATTTTATCTTATTTTATCCTTTACGTGTATTTTTAATATTATGTGGATGCTAATTAATTAATTAACCATGTTGAGTAAAACATTTACGTATAATTAATTTATTTAATTTTCATCATTTCATATTAATTAATTAATTTATTTATTATGGTCTTGCATACATAAAATAAATAATGCATAGAGAAAAATAAATAAATAAAGTAAATGACCCAATTATGAGCTTATTTAATGGTTGATTTAACAAGAAGACATTAAATCAGCCTATGAACTAGTGTAATAACTCCATTTTCTGGTCATGGGATGAGTTACATCATTCCCCCTATATACAAATGTATCATCGAGTTGGCATCATCATGTTTATGTCTTAAACTGTCTCTACGGGCCAGGGGATACTCCATTAATTAAAAGTATTTATTACTCATACATAGGTTAGGGGAACCAAATCATTCGTTAAAGGTGATTATATAAATATCATTAGACACAAAGGCCCTGTATAATAATGGAGTGAGAGATGACTCACTTTCCATAATTTAATTTAATATTAAATAATTGTATACCCATGTAATAAATTAAATTAAACAAATGCCAACACAAACATAGGTCTTGGTCAAACTCATGATCGGTCATACATGAAATGAATATGTAAAAGTAAACCACTAACATTCATATCTTTATTCATTATTTATTATTAAGATAAATTCGCTTGTATAAATAAATTAATTAATTCCCCTTTTATTTTAATGATCGCCTAAACATAATTGGAGATTCCCATCATTTATGACATTCATGGAAAATAAACAAAAAACCAATAATTGCATATTAATTAAAATAAATTATTTAATAATTTAATATACTTTAAAACCATTATTAACCCTTTAAACACACATTGGTGTTACAATCAATAAAATATGGTTTTAATGCTGTAATTTTCAATTTAACATAATTTTTAATTTTTACCTTTAATGAGAGACTACATGGAACGTATATTCCAGCTATTTGTCATATATTTTGGTTGTTGGGTATCTGAGTTACATGCATGGGGATTCTATGTGTTAACTTGGACAAAATACAAGGTTTGTACATGCCATATACACTCTATGTATATGCTTGTCATGTGCTAGGTTGACCCAATCAACACATGATGAAAAATAAATGAACCATGTGTAATTAATTGCTCGGTGCATCTAGGTACAATGTGTATGTGTACACTGCGTGTACTATGGATACACGTCGTGCAACCTAGTTTTTCTGGCCAAATATTTGGCACATCCTCATGACATCTTCGGTCATTCTTCATATATTCTTAAACCTTTAAGATAATAAAGCACTGAATGAATATGATTAATATGTCAATACATGTTAATTCTAATCGGATTAAATAATTAATACAATGAAATGAAAATTTAACCAATATTTCATGTGGATCAACATCAGATAAATAGTTATAAATTTAAATGTGAATACTCATATACCAGTTGTTGGTTTTAGAAATAGTGAAAGTATGAATTGGTGGGTGATATATTAAAATTTATTTTGATAATCATTTCCAAAAACCATGAATGAGGATCTTGCACATTAAATTTACAATTAATTTACTTGATATATGAAGAAATAAATACATGGTCTTATGAACATTCTTTGTTAATAATTTTTGATCATCCAAAAGGACTCATTCGGATTGCCTTCATTGCAATATGGGGATCCAAGGATAGAATCCCTCTAACGGTGATCCACATATGCTCCAATGACCTCTGAGCAACACCACTCGATCACTGGGTACTAGAGCGGTGAATCGAATGTCTTATGTAGTTTGTTCTTGATTTCTCATTCTTTGGTCTTAAATAAATATCTCTTGCACTTCTTGTTCTTGAGATGGAGAGAGTAGTAGTCGAGTGAGAATTCATTATGTATAATAATTCTCTATTATCAATTTTTGGATTCCATATACAATAGACATAACTATCTATTTATAGAGTTAGGGTTTAGTTAAAATATTATTTACTTGCATATCTATCATTAAATAACAATTAAAACCTTTAATAAAACATATGCCACTTAATAATAATATCGTAATTATTATTTTCTGGTGTGCCCCAACTTACAAAATAACAAATATTATGTTACATTCTTGCTAATTAATATTTGTTACTAGACTCAGTCTTGGTTCGTTCAAATTCCTATAGCATTTATTGAATAAACAATTTAATATTTTACTCACAAATAAATATTTTATTGACAATATAGAGAATAAATATTAATTAAAATATTCAATACATAAAATAAATATTTTATTTCAATCTAGTGAATAAATATTTCATGTATATTCACATAATCAAATAAAATATTTATTACCTTATGAATTTTAGTGATCAATTAAACATTAAAAATTATTCCTCTATCTTGAGAATAATATTTATTTCAATAATTACATTCAAATAGAATTTAATCGAGATCTACTGAAACACATAGTTTGTGAACCTTTAGGATTCTTTCTCATTGGAATTAGGTGGGCTTACCTAAAGTCAAATATTACTATCTAGCAATGGGTCAAGAAATTCAAGAGAAAGAACTTAATGTTATAACTATGACAACCAAAAATGAATTCTCACTGTGTGATATATTCCCTTTGTCTCAATATCTTATCAAGAAGTTTTCACATTCATGTCACAAACCTATATGCCCGATATGTATTTCTTTTTCTATCTAAAATAAATATATTGTTACATAATGACCATGGAATTTAGGGCTATTTTGTATTCTAATCAAGGGATAAGATATTGGCTTCTATAAAAATGGATGTGAAAAATACATGTAATAAAGTGCAAATAGTTGGTCCTAGGACACCAACTCTAACACATTGAATTCTTACACATCATAGGAATGAAATTTATTTATGAGTTGTGCATATATCTCACAATTTTCTCACTACCCAAGACCTTCTCCAGTTTTATTATTAATTATAACATGATTAATAATGATAACTATATTTCAAAACTTCATACTTTGATTCTCCAAGTAGATAAGGATATGGGGCATGAAGAACTCATGGTACTTATAGTGAATAATAAAAGAATGAACAATGTGAAGGGTACCTAGACTCACAATAAGTCTAAAGCTCTTGAGTACCATCCTTCCTAGAAGAGAAAGATATAGAGGCAGGGCAAATAAAAATAGGAAGTATGTTTTTCATGTGGTAATCAAGGCCAATGGAAGAATAACTTAACCCAAAAGTAAGGGGGAAACTAAAATTTCATTCATTATGTATTGTAATATTTCAATATCTACATATTGGGTATTAGATATACCTTGTGGTGATCAAATTTGTATCCAAATTTAAGAACTAAGTAGATTATAAAATATTACTAGAGAGGTAGATTTGTGAGCTGCCAATGGTGAAAGGATGGATGGTCTATCCATTAGATACCACCACCTTTCAATGAAAAAAAATAATGATATTTTTTTAAGTGATTGTTATTATATTCCAATATTTACCAATAACATAATTTCTGTATCATACCTAGATGCATATGGGTTTATTTTCAAATTTGGAAATAAAAGTAGTTTCATTTATAAAGGAAACATATGTTATGGAATGACACATTTAAATAGTGGTCTTTATGTATTAAATTATGTTAACTAAGTATTTAAAATAGATAATTAATCATGTTTGTAAGGCTCATATAACATCCGTCTATGGCATCACCATATTTTTCATGAAAATTAGAACCACTTGACAAAGCTATGTCAAGATGATTATTTAGACTCTTCTGAGCTAAAACCACTTTAAATATGTCATGTTGGTTTATAAGGAAAAAAGAAAACCTTCATTCAGTGGATAGGCTGAAAGGTCCACAATGATTTTAGTATTGGTACACAATGATGTGTATGGTCTATTTTCAATAGAATTTAGAGGTTGGTATTCTTACTACATAACTTTTAATGATGACTTGAGTTTTAGCACCCCAATATTTTTATGAGATAGTTTTTTTAATTTCATTGATTTATTATGTTTTATGATACACCAAGATAAGCTTGTGCTACACACAACACCGACATAGATTTCGGTATACACAACAATATTCTTGGCTTGTGTTAAACACAATTTCATGTTCTTTTGATAGAATTCAGTTCATATAAGATTGAATTTAAGTGAACAAGTAAATATTATTATATTACCT